>CM062819.1:33026332-33498976 GCA_031772625.1 Pinus tabuliformis | reverse complement strand
TCCCACGCGGTTGACTTGCTCGACCGATATTCGCGCGATCAATGGCGGTTGTCTCTCACCTACCCCCCACCGCTTGCACACGCGTTTATCGTTGAGTGGGATCGCTCCCGCTCTCGGCCAAAAACTGTTTACCATTTGAGGGCGCCTCGATTAATAACCACCGGTTACAGAGTGCAGGTCCCACCTTTTTCCTTTTGGCGCCTTTTTCCTTTTCGCCTGCGTTTCTCCCGGCTCACCATGCATCCATGTGCTCGGGCTTCCCCCATTATGGCCCTGTTCGCCCAGCGATGTGTGATTAAATCCACCTCTGTTTCGTGATCTGGGCCTCCCAGGGCTAATTCAACCTCCCGCGCAGTCTCCAAGGGCCTCGGTTAGCACGCTTTAAACAAGGTCCTCGTCGTTCCACGCTAGTTGCCATTGCCACTGGTTCAGGGTGTTTTTTATCGTTGTTTTGGAATTTTTAGAGATTTGTCCCGACCTGATACAGTCGTGGTTCTTTGATAGTTCTTGATGGATCCAATTTGGATCACCTCTTTAGATCCACCCTCTGTTAGTACCTTTTATTGTTGCATTTTAGTTTCTCCTTTATTTGCTCATGTAATGTTTGCATGGTTGTAGACAACTCCTTTGTACTTGCACTCCTTCCTTCTTCTTTTCCCAAATCTCTAAGTTCATAAATGTCCCTCGGGTGGCATATCATACACTATATGAAATGGGATCTTGTTTATGCTCACTTACCAAACACCTAAGTAAATTTCCCAAGCTCTTGTTTACTACTTCAGTTTGCCCATTCGTTTGAACGTGATATGATGAACTAAAAGAAAGATTAGTTCCAATCTTTTTCCATAATGTCCTCTAGAAATTTCCAACAAATTTTGTCCATTTATGAAATCATACTTTTGAGCAGTCCAAGTAATCTCACAATTTCATTGAAAAATAATTTTTCAATATGAATGGCATCATTAGTCTTATAATAGGGTATAAAGTGTACCATTTTAGGAAATTTCTCCACAACTACAAAGGTAAAATCATTTCCTTTCTAATTTCAAGGTAGACCTAAATCGAAATCCATTCTTATAGCATCCCACAATTGACTAAGTATGGGTAATGGCTTATATAAACCAACATTTTGTTGCTTCCCCTTGGAATTGCGTTAATTAAAACTTTGTATCCATTTAAAAAAGCATTCACCTTAAAGGTTCATTTTCTCCACTTATTAAGTTACTCCATAAAATAATTATAAATTTAGGTGCATATGAGAATGTGACTTCAGCGATAATCTCCTCTCTTATAACCGAGTAACATATTTCTAAGTTGAAGTTTGTTAATTAAAACATTTCTTCGATTAAAAAAACTTTCACCTTAAAGGTGGTTCAAGTTTGTTAATAAAAGCATTTCCTCGATTAAAAAATCATTTCACCTTAAAAGGTTGACTTTTGTCCGCTTATTAAATCACTCTGTAAGATAATTATAAATTTAGGAACATTTTAGAATGTGAATCGAGGATAATCTCCTCCCCCATAAATGAGAAACATATTTCTAGGTTGAATTTTGTTAATTAAAATTTCACTCTCATTAAAAAAATTATTCACCTTAAAGGTTGAGTTTGTCCACTTATTAAGTCACTCCATAAGATAATTATAAATTTAGGTGCATATTAGAATGTGAACTGAGTTATAATCTCCTCTACCATTAATGAGTAATATATTTTTAAGTTGAATTTTGTTAATTAAAATTTCACCTCTAATTAAAAAACATTCATCTTAAAGGTTTTTTTTGTCCACCTTTTAAGTAACTCCATAAGATAATTATAAAATTTGGTGCATATTAGAATGTTGATTAAGTGATAATCTCCTCTCCTATAAATTAGTGATAAATTTATTAAATTGAAGTTTGTTAATTAAAAGTTTTCCTCAACTAAAAAAAGTGTTCACGTTAAAGTTGATTTTGTCCACTTATTAAGTCACTCCATAAGATAACTATAAATTTAGGTGCATATTATAATATGAGTTGAGCGATAATATCCTCTCCCATAAATGTGTAATTGATGTAGCAGAAACCTTTCTTATCTCCTTGTGGTTCACTTACTAGGTGGTCCACGGTCCTATACATATTCCACAAGACCCAACTCTTTGGGCAACGTTGCCTACATTAATTGTCGATTTGTTTATAACAACGCGAAGGCAATGTGATCTAATCTAATCTAACGATCCATTACCACTGTGGGGCCCTTCTAGATTAACAAGACTTAATAAAGGGGGGGAGGTCACTATCAAAAATCACATTATGGAATCCACTTTAAAGATGTTCACGTTGGATAGCAGGGATGTGATGTGATCCCAATGGCTCGTCGATCCACTGGCCTGGTTGAATATGGGGGCCCTCTATCCGATAACCAATTAACAAAGATGGGTGGAGGACGGGGGTGTGTCCACGACTATACTTCACCCTCGCTAAAAATCGTCTATATATTTCATCTTCACTGCATGAAAGCACGTTTCGAATATGTTTTGACACTTTCAGGTCTTTTAGCATGTGCCCAAAGAAGCTAGTTTTTAGCCATAAGGAAATTCCTAATCATTTTCGACTTTGCCCTCTCTCAATCTCTCAACAGTTCTTCTCGACATTTTTCATTTACTTATAGTTCAATTAACACATATTTCTATCATCGTTGGTTTTTACAAGATTTAACGTAACAAAAGCTAACACATGTGATCAAAAAGTAAACACATAAATGTATTTTTTTAATGATTCATATTGGAGGCAATTACATAATTAGGGTGATATTACACAAGCCTAAGAGAGCTCTCTAAACATTAGATATCCCTTTCTTTTATATCTCTCTCATCCCTATATATATATATATATATTTCCTCAATATAAAGTGGAGTTGTAACTAAGAGCCCTCAGAGATTCTTGCAGCTGTCCTCATTCTAGAAGACTGAATGCCACCTCATTAAACAAAATATGTGCATATATCCCATAAGGACATTTCATCTTAACAACCTAAAGAACACAACTTCATATCTGTATATATATATATATATCATGATTGCAATAATTACAAAGAGAAAAGTAATCAACTTTATAGAAATGATAATTTGCTTCGCCTTGATGCTCCTACATCAGACTCCTAGAGAACAAAAGGGTTTGATGGGATCCTTCCCATGAGGTCTTCAACTATCTTTCCATGCTTCTTGACCTCTGCAATACTCATCCAAGTTGCATCTTTTGTAGGGAGATCTTTCCACTTGACCAAATACTCATATTAGTCCTTCTTTCTAGTTATTTTGACAAACCTCCTCGTCAAGGATCTTTTCCTTTTGTAATTACATGGTTGTAGGTAACTAAGTTTCCCACTGAACCTTCTCTTGATCATCCTCCTTCTTGATTTTAGGTTCTTTGTAAGGGTAAAAATATGCAACATTGAATATCGTTGAAATACCAATATCAGGTGGTAGTTCAAGTTCATAAGCATTAGCTGAAAATTTTCTTATGATCTTGTAGGGGGCTATCTTATTTAATTACAATTTATTATATTCATTTTTAGGAAGCATTTGTTTTCCTAGATGCGTTAAAACCATCAACTTCAAAATTAACTTCTCTCCTCTTTAGATCTTCCCTCTATCTGTACCTTTGAGTGTTGCATTGTAGCTTCTCCTTAATTTTCTCATGTAACATTTGCATCGTTGTAGTAAACTCCTCTATTCTTGCACTCCTTATTTCTTCTTTTCCTTGATCTATAATTTAAAAATGCCCCTTGGGTACATACCATACACTATCTAAAATGAGCTCTTTCATGTACTTCTGTTGTGTCAATCATTGTAAGCAAATTTAGATTGTAGAAGAACTTGGCTCCACTATCTTCTATGCTCACTTACCAAACACCTCAAAAAATTTCCCAAGCTCCCATTTACTACTTCAATATACCCATTTGTTTGAGGGTGATAAGTTGAACTGAAAGAAATATTTGTTCTAAGCTTTTTCCATAATGTCCTCTAGAAATGCCCAACAAATTGTATGTCCATGTCTCAAACAATGCTTCTATGTAGTCCATGTAATCTCACAATTTCCTTGAAAAACAAATTTTCAATATGAGTGGCATTACTAGTCTTATATCAGGTAAGTGTGCCAGTTTGGGAACTATGTCTACAACTACAAAGATCAAATCATTTCCTTTTGAGTTCTAGATAGACCTAAAACAAAATATGTGGTTTATAGCATCCCATAGCCTACTTGGGATGGGTAATGGCTGATATAAACTAGCATTTTGTTGCTTCCCCTTAGAATATTGAAAATTTTTACAATTATCCACATAATTTTTAACATCAAATCTCATACCTCGCCAAAAATAAAAACAACTTAGTTGAACATAAGTTTTATCATATTCAAAATGTCCAACTAATCCTCC
This sequence comes from Pinus tabuliformis, assembly GCA_031772625.1. Lineage (NCBI taxonomy): Eukaryota > Viridiplantae > Streptophyta > Pinopsida > Pinales > Pinaceae > Pinus > Pinus tabuliformis. Next base: position 33,494,565 of record CM062819.1, on the reverse strand, counting down.
ATTGTGCTTTTCTTTCAATAAGTTGTATCTCATTGAGAATTTTCGAATCTACAATTGGTTTCCCTTGAATATTAGTCCTTCCTGAATCATACATTCAATCCAAGGAGTTATATCCCTCACCACTAGATTCTTGAAGTCTTCATAAGCTTCTCTAAGTTATGGGTCCTCTTTGTACATTTCCTTGAGATGTTCGAATCCCAAAATTACCCACTTAGAATTTTTGTAAACCAAGCACCTCCTGCTCAAAGCATCTACAATATTGTTAGCATTCACGGATATGTTTTAACAAAAAAAGTAAAACTTTGCATGAACTCAACCCATTTAGCATGCTGATGCAGGAGCATCCAGCTAAGGGAGGTCATGGCTGGAGTGGGAGTTTGTCTCTTCTAATAGTTTGAGTTTCATTAGTTTTCATCTTCATTTACATTTCTAGGAATGGATGTCTCAGCCAGTGTTAGTGTTTTTCTTACGTGTTTTTTTTTTTCTTTTTTTAAATTTGCTTTTAGTTTACAAAACAAGAAAAGACAGTTATTCAGAAACTACTTAATGTAACCACTTAATGTGACTACTGGCAGTTTGCTAACTATCTACTGTTCTCTACAAAACAAAAAGAGGAAACGACTATTGTAATCTTTTGACCATCATAGAATTGAATGAAGAAAATTCACAGAAGAATTCTGAAGAACAAAGACATCTGAATCCATTCATATTACAGCTTTAGCATCTTTCCTACAGAGTACAATTAATTCATTTTCTTTTCCATAAGCATAATGAAGACAGACAAGTGAACAGTAAGCACTGAAGTGAGGAGAGCAACCAAACAAGCTAGCAGCACAAACAGAGTGAGCTTGTGAAAGGAACGAGAAAGCTATTGTCGAAGAAATACCCAAGAAAACAAAGCTACAGGTACAGAAACGAACGCATAACCATTTCCTTTTGAAAATTTTAACAAACGAAACTACTGTATAAATAAATATATATATGTCGAAGTCGAGCATCCACAATTCATTGTTCAGAGACCAGCAAATTAGACAGAGTTGACAAAACTATAAACCACCGCGAGGTCATCACAGGACCGTATTAATACAACCATGGTTACAATAGCAGAGCCATAAAAAAATATACAGTAAAGTTATAGGCACAATGAGGCCAGGGCACAGCAAGGCCGAGAAACCACAGAGCCGGGACCAAACTACGATGATAGACTCGTAAACCCTATGAATATAAAAACCTCAAACAGTCAAACAGGAAAAACACCAAGGAGCGACCCTACCCGGTTCAGGTGTAGGAGATGAGACAAGAGGACGACGAATGAAGCTCGTCGCTCACCTGCATTGGCCAACAAGTAGGCCATTACAACTGAAGAATGAAACCATAGCTAAAAACACAACCAAAAGCAGAGGACATGGTATTTAAGAAACTCACCGAGGGAGAGCCGAGCCCGTGCGAACCAGAAGAGAAGCCCCAGATTAAGGTTACGGCCACAGAGGTGCTCGCTGCCCACAAGGAGTAGAGATTGTCAGCAATGGAGGAAAGCAAAGCAGAAACAACCAGCATGGAGATAGGGCTTGCCTTTCAGATGACCGCCGAGTGACAGCGAAAGCCGAGCCGCTCCACAACTGCAACCCGTGTCAAAAAAGAACCAAATAAACAGTCAAATTGTGAAGCAAGCACATAGAGTACAGCCGTGTATAACCAAAGTTGCAACTCGAAACATAACTAGAACGAGCGAAACTGACAAACAGAGACCAATACCAAGGGTTCCAGACCTAGAGCCTCAAAACCAAGCACGGGATAGGAGGCTTAAACAGAAAATGCAAGTGTAAACCGTGCAGAGTTTCCCAGGCACAATGACGAAAAACCCCAGCAAAGTGAATAGAGCAAACCCTCATTTCGCGAAACCGCAAACCCCGCAAGAAAAACAGTGAAATAACAATGGAATGAACCAGTTTAGGGTTTCGGAGAATAGTAAGAGTGGGAAGGAACGAGCCCCAAATCTAGGACACATGTCCTCATCACCATCAAATCGTAGTACAATACCATAAAGATCAACCAACCGCGTAATTAATACAAATCGATCAACGGTTAAATTATTAGCTCGCAAATATAAAGGGCTGGTCCCATCAAATTTTGGTATCAGATCAGGTACAGTTAACTGTTTTTTTTATAAAATGGAAGCTGGAAGAAGAGATCATGGTAGAGTTATTCGAAGAGTAGTAGATGAAGGATTGAGGGAAGAGATTAGGATCGTGAATGCTCATTTGGCAGCAGTAGAAGCAGGAAGGAGAAGGGATCCGAAAGTAGGGGATGATAGTGAAGAAGAAGTTGTAGTTACGACAGATGGATTAGATGAAGAAGGACCTGAAATCAAATTGTTAAGGTCAGTCTTGTTGGCTAGCAGTAAGCCAAAGCCTAAAATTCTAAACTATGATGGTAGTTTGTCCACAGAATTGTTGTTGGACTGAATTAGTGAGTTAGACAAATATTTTGATTGTGAGGAGGTCAACGAAGATAGGAGAGTTAAATTCGCTGCCACCAAGCTGAAAGGACACGCAACCTTATGGTGGGACAGTGTCCAAGCAGAGAGGAGAAGATTGAATAACTTACCCATTAAAAAGTGGACCAGAATGGTCGCCAAGATGAAGGGTAAGTTTTTGCCCAAAGATTACCAGATTTCTCTGTATCGACAGGTGGATAATTTGAAGCAGAGAGGAATGGCGGTGAAAGAATATACTGAAGAATTCTATCAAGTGAATTTGAGAGCTGGTTATACTGAAGACACCCCAGAAAAGACAGCAAGGTTTGTGAATGGCCTAAGGCTGGAGATATTGGACAAGATAAGTATTCTTTCTCCAAAAACCATAGATGAAGCATACCAAAGTGCCTTAAAGGTAGAAGAAAAGATCGCAAGAAAGCAAAATGCCAGGAGAGGACGAGGAACTGGCAGAGGAAAAAGACAATCCTTTGGCAGAGGAAGAACTGCCAACAACAGTGAAGAGGGCAGCAGTTCAAAGACCTTAGGGATAGCAGAAAAGGAAGGTAGCACTAGGGGAGGAAGGCCATACCAGAGAGGAAGGGGAAATGGTAGGGCAGAGGAGTCGCCTACCAGTGTTACAAGTGCCACAAGTGGGGGCACAAGTCCTTTGAGTGTCCTGAAGGAGAACAGGCTGGTCAAAGAGGAGCATATGTTGCTCAGACAGAGGAAGTAGAGGCACCACCTCAAGAGGTAGAGAATGTACTGGAGACAGGAGAGGCCTTAGTCTTGAACAAGGTACTGCTGAAACCGGCAAAGGAAATAGCTGAACAAACCCAAAGAAAGGCATTATTCCAGACTGTGTGCAAGTCACATGGCAAATGCTGCAAACTGATTATAGACAGTGGAAGCACTAATAATCTGGTTGCAATAGAGATGGTGGAGAAATTGGGTTTAAAATTATTGAAGCACCCAACTCCCTATAAGGTGTCGTGGTTATAGAAGGGTCACCAATGCTAGTTGATGAGCAGTGTAAGGTGGAGTTCCATATTGGAAAGTATAGGGACAAAGTGATTTGTGATGACATGCCCATGGACGTGTGTCATATTTTGCTAGGTAGATCATGGCAGCATGACCGAAAATTTGTTCATGATGGGAAAACAAACTGTTACAAGTTTGTCAAGGATGGGATTAAGCATACGCTAGTACCCATCAAGGAAGAAGAAACAGCAGAGACTAGTGGGACAAAAGTATACTGGTGGGTGGTGTTAGCTACCTATACCAATAGGTTTCATATTTCATGATTGGCTATGGAAGGTCTAAATATGCTCTGCTTTGATGACTCAAACATCACATATTTCCTACAAAGTTTGATTTGTGACAATAACTTGGTAAGGCCTCAAAGTTTTGATGGATGGTCCAAAAGTCTAATCTGGATCATGCCATGTTTAAATTTTCTGTTGTAGAATAGAGAAAGGAGTCTGTCCAAACTGTTCAATCTTGGCAGACAAGTAGTTCAGGTAGAGAAGAGAAGGTTCCCAACAGCTCAATCTGGGACCTTGGAAGAAACAAGGGTAGAAGTAGATAGAAAAGAATAAAGAAAAAGCCAAAGAAAAGAAAAGGCAAGTAAGGGTTTGCAAGTCCAAGTGCACCCTCCAAGGAGAAACAAAAAATGCTAGGAAAATAGCTGGGTAAGCAGTTGTGGTTGCAGAAAGGGTATTTTCACCATTGCACATATGTCAAAAGGTGTTTTGCCAAGGCAAAATCTATCAATGGACAAAGTGGTTAATTCCATCAAATTGCAGCAAGGAGCATGACTAACCTCCCTTTCCCCTTCATTTCATTACTAACATTCCCTTTTCAGCTGAGATTCATGGAGAGAGATCATGGTTTTATGGAGGTTCTTGTTCATTAAGAAGCCACATTTCTTGTCTAAAATCTTTTCATTTTGATCTAGTCTCTAAACTAAATCAATTTCAGATAAACTCAGTGAGATCCCCTTCATTTGCTCCCTTCATTCATATTAACCTCTAATTTTACTATATAGCTCCCCTATCTTACCCTTCCCCTAATAATATTAACACTATGGTGTATAAAGCCCCAAATCTTATAAATACCCCTTCCCTTGGCATTATAGCCATATGTTCTTAAAAAAAGAGGAACCAAAATGACCTCTGGTCACTTTGGTGAACCTATCGCATCCCACTCCCCCTTGCTACAGCCCAACTTACCTTTGAAACCCTCATTTGCATTAAAAAAAAAACCTCAAACCCTCTTGAAAAAATTACCAAGGTCCAAAACCCCCCTTGGCGTTTATTCCAAGCATCAGCGCGCGGGTTCAATTTAATTGAAATACATTGAAAAACCTTACAAAAACCCATAATCTGAAGTTTTCCGCCCGCGCATATAACCCGAGCACTTTGTTGCTCCGCCCACCGTCGGATCAGATCCTAAGGATTCAACGATCCACAGTGATATCGGAGCAGCCCCCGCAGCGGACCTTTAGCGCCCGAGAACGTGACGTTGCGTCACGTCGGGGCCAGTCCACGCGTCGCACGATGAAGGCTCTCGGAGCAAGGCCTGACACTTCCGGGACCGTACCCAAACCGCCCCGAGAGACCGTAGCGGCTAGCCTTAACCGTAACCGCTACGGTCCTAACCGCCAACCGTTGTCCAACAGCATACCGCCACGTCACCCGATGACGTCAGCTGACGTCACTTGACCTCGACCCCACCAATGACGTCATGCTGACGTCATCACTAAAAAAGCGCCAAAATCGTAAAAAGCCCATATTAAGCCAAAAAACGCCTTTTTTTTTCCATTTTTTATGCATTTCTCTACTGTTTCCTCTGCATGACCGTTTACGTCCTGAAATCCGCCAACCTGCTCAGTTGACCAAGGCGACCTCCACAGCACCAACCTTGCACGCGTGCACGACCTCTGCTCGTGAATTACCAGGTATTTTTCGTTTTCTATCCTCCATACGCCTGCAGTTGAAAATAAAATTACTCAGAGGGCTAAAGAGACGATAAAACTCATAATTTCACGGCCATTTCCCTCTGCATATACCCCATTTGTAATTGTGAAGTCCAAAAACGCCAGCTGAGCCTTGTTGCCTGTATTTTCACTAAAAAAAAGGTATTCTCTGCGCATTCCCGAAAGACTTTTGTTTACTGAATTCACCTGCTGAAGAGGACATAGTGAGACCAGACAGTAGCCCTGTTCCTGATATAAACAGTATTTCAATTGCTGTTGTATAATTTCCTCCTCTGGTACCTGAAACTCAAAACTGTTTTTACAAAAATCACTTCTGTTCTGTGCTGATCCTTTTAAGCCGTTCACTTACAGTTGTTGAGCTTAAAGAAAACCATGGACACTCCTATTGCTCTGAATATCAAGCCCCTCAACGCTCCTCACCAGGAATTAGAATGGAAAGCCCTGGGAGATATGGATTATCAAATGTTGGACTGGTTTCTTATGGGCTCCAAATATAATATTCAGATGCTGAATGAGTTGAAAGCCCAGCACCTGAGTGGAGCAGACATCTTGGGGATTTGGGACTCAAACTTGCCCATCTACAACCTCCCCCAGGTAAATCCTATGCCAGAGTTGGTCTACAGCTGCCAGGAATGCTATGACCCAAGCCAAAGAGCTGTCATCAGCCCCACAGGCTCAGTCCTGTTCCATATCAACCCAGAGAGTATAAATGAGATGCTGCACTTCCATACTGCCAAGCAATTGACCCCCCTCCATATTCAGAATTTGATAAAGAAAGGGAGCAAGCTGTCAAGTGACCAACTCATTAAAATCAATCAGCTGTTTGTAAAACCAGGCTCTGAATCCGTCAGAACTCCTCCTATTGGATATCAGTACTTGAATGAATTGGGCAGGATGTTAGTGGATTTGATCAGCTATGCCCTAGGATTCAAGGGAATGGAGGATGTGGATGAAAGCATAATGGCAATGCTGTCTCTATTCTCTCCTGGTAAGCCCCCAGCTGTACATTATGATTATGCTACATACATTGCAGATAAAATCCATGACCAGTTTATGAACTTGAAGAGGGAAAGACTATTCAGGTATACCTCATACATATACCACCTATTCTTGTTTTATCAGCCAGCCACCTTCTCTTTTCCTTTGAAGCAACTCAATGCCCAGGGAAATCCAAGGTCAGTTGTGTTCTGGACCTCTGTTTTTCATCATACCTCTGTATCACCTTACACATACTCTGAGTTCATTGACTTATTCGTTTATCCAGCCATGACAGTATTGCATGGTATTCCTCCTCCAAGACTAACTGATGACATGAGGAGAATTCTCCATTTGAATAAATCCTACAGCATTGGTAATTGGTACCTCTACCAAAACCACACAGTCATCAGAATATATGGCTGTGAGTTGAACCCGTTTAGGTTGCCAAGGTATGTCCCCATGAGGCTTTTTGCCTTGGAATATTTCAGACAGTTTGGGAACTCAGACTACCTCCATTTTCAGAGCAAGAACAAGAAGTCACAGTTAAAAGTAAGGAACCAGCTGGGTCCTTTCCTATACAACAGAAAAGAGGAGGGGTGGAAAGAGGCAAACAATATCCTAGAGGGCCTCAGACTGCAAACTAGCTTTGAATGGATACCCTATGACCCCAATCATTTTGTCTCCCTCAGGAGGATAAAATACAAATTGGGTAGCTATGCACACAAGAGACAACCTGAGATTGAACAGTATGCCAATGCATTAAGTTGGGAAGAAGGTACCCTAGAAGAGGAAATTACTGATGAAGAGCTACTAGAGAGAGAGGCTAGAAATATTCAAAAGGAAGCTGACTTAGAAACTTGTGGACAGGTTCCCCTCTCATACAAAAACAGCTTGGAGCAGCTGCTACATCATCAACAACACAGCAGCAAACTGCCGGGAAAGCACCGCAGACAGCCAGCAAAGATAAAGGGAAGCAGGTGGAGCAGCCACCTCCATTGACAGAAGAGCAAGTGGAGACATTGCTACAGCAGCAAGAAGAGATGGAGCAGCAGGGAGAAGGGCAGCAGCAAGAAGAGGTACAATATAATAAACAGCAGCCCTTGCAGCAAGAAAGAGTGATTGATGCTCCAAGTTCCACTGAGCAACAGGCTCAGAAAATAGTGCCTCCTAGGGCAGAAACTACTTTTGATACCTCGGTCCTCCAAACCCCACAAAAGGAGGACTTAACCAGGAAAAGAGATAGAGAGACTCCCCTGACTTCATCCATCAATCAGGGAGAGAAAAGACAAAGATTAAATGACTTTCCAGAGGATGACATAGCAATAAGACAAACAACGGGCATGGGCCCACCCAGCGGAGAAGTTTCAGCCAGTTCATTCCAGCATGAACATGATAGAACTATAGGAGGAGAGGTCAGCTCCTCCAGCCAGCACAAAGAAGGACAGGTAAGCATCAAACAGCAATTTATCGACATTAAAAGGAGGAGTGATCCTATTAAAATACAGCTGTACAATCATTTGCTGAACCTGGCTCCCACCAATCAGCAAAGACTCATGTCTGCCTTTGATGTAAGTGAAGGCAAAATGATCATGAGTCACTTCATGCCCACAACTCTGCATCCCCAATCTGCCTCGGATTACCTGAGGACCAACATGGAGGTTCTGGCCAAAGACATACACCCTATGGATAAAATCGAACTGCATAAACAAACTGGTGAAATGGTGTATGCCTCCTTGGCAGATGAAACATTGGAAAATTACAAATTGAAAAGCAGCCTTGATAATACAGCCTCTCAGCTGGAATTGGAGAGAGCATCATCACAAGCCAAGGACAACAGAATCAAGTCCTTGGAAGATGTAATCATAGAAATGGGACATGATCCTAAAGATGTTAAAGGTATCCAAGAACTGTTGAAGCTAAGGGATGCAGACATGGCGGCCTTAAGAAAGAAAATCAAGCTCCCAGCTACCATCCATCCGCAAACAGATGAGGTTGCCCAGCAAAGGCTGGAAAAGGATGCCACAGATCTAATGATATCTCTGTACAAGGAGCTGGTTCGGACTCAAGACAAACTAGGAGAATCAGAAGCTGCAAAGGCAGCACTACAGACAGCATTAAAGCAAAAAGAAGAGGGCCAAACCTCCCAGCCTCCTCCTGAAATAATCAATCTTGAGGAAGCCCCTCCAACAACTACTCCTCCTCCTCAACAGACAGGGCCTACAACACCAACTACAGCAACAGCTACACCAACAACAGAGCAGACTCCTAGTCTGGATATGCAGAAGCTGCAAGCCGAAATCCAAGTTCTTGAGGCTCAAATGAAAGAGCTTGATGAAGTCAAAAAATCTTTGACTAAAGTAAATGAAAGATTTGATAAGAGCAAGCAGAGTGAGGCTGCAAAGGAACGAGAAGTAAAAGCTCTAAAGAAGAGGATAACTGAACTTGAAAAGGAGCTCACACTAGAAAAGGTAACAGCAGAGTTAAAAGCAGTCCTCTGGGGTAACATTGGTCGGTCCATCACCAATCAGTGGCAGTATATTGAGACTATGGATGAGCAAATAGTACTCATTACAAAGGCAAACAGGGAAATACACAGAGCTAGAGCAAGCCTTGGCCACATGCCAGATGCTGCCAGCAGAATGATCAATATTTTAAATAACAAAACTAGCTCTCAACTAGCTACCATGGGAATTGCTAACAGGACTGAGACAATCTCAGTAGTTAAAAGAGTCCTGACACTACGAAGCCTAGTTGGGACGCTGGAGAGGAGAACACAGGATATGCAGACCGAAATCAACAAATTCCTGGACAGATTCCTGGCATTACAGAACAGAGGCCTCCCCAGCATATTAAGCAGTGTAGGAAGACTGCTTACCCTAGAAAACTACATCAAAAGGGTTGATGCCCATGCTGCAGCACAAATTGCAAAACAACCCAGTACCTCAGCAGAAACAGGGCCAGCATCAGGGCAGAATTTGTATGATAGGGTGGACAACCTGTTTTTTATTATGAATGAAATTGATCACCTGTTTGATGCACCACCAAATTTCTTTAAGTATACAGAAGCAGATGAAACTATGGAGGCAATCATGAAGCACCAATTGCCCACACAGGAAGTCTGGAGGAATTTGACACAGATAATCTTATCAAGCCAGAACCTGTAGCGTTAATTTTCTCCAGTTTATGAGCAGTCATGCACAGGCAAAATTTTGGTGGATAAATCTACAAGGAAAAGACAGATGCTGAGCCAACTCAGCAGGGCTATTTAGTCACCACAGCAGCAATCACAATCACAGGTGGCAGACCCAAAAATACAGCGCACAAGCTATAAAGTCGAGTTCTCCAGCATTCGATCAAAATATCCCAACCGACTCAGCAGCTCCCAAAGGCCAAAATATCTTCTGACAGAACATCAAGACGCCTTTATTTTGTATTCAATGCTGTAATAAATTTCTGATAATAATATCTCAAAAGTTGGTGAGAATATTAAGTCTGAGATAACTTAGAACTCAGATATTTTTGTAAAAATCGTAAGTATATATTCGCCCCGCACATAAGCTTAAGGGGTTGTTGTTATTTTCATTTTGGGGATCTCACTTGCTGTAAAATTCTCAGAGAAATAATACAAAGGGTGAATGGAATTTCCGAAGCTTGGCGTACCTTGATGCATTGTGATGAATGGTGAATGTTGCAGGATTCCAGAGTGTTTCATAAAACAATAAGTCTTTCTTAAATCTCTGTATTACATGTTTTTCGAGTCTTTTGTTCTCTTTTATTGTTTAAATGTTTTACACTTAATAGCAAAGTAGAAGAATAGTTCCAGGATTTAATCACTGATTACCCTGAACTCAATCTAAGCTATTATCCATGTTTTCTTCAGATACAGTGAATGAAGTGTAATTCTTAATTGCTGCACTTTAAAACTATATCTTTTGCAGTGATAGACATTCCCAGGGATTCAAGTTTGCTCCTGAGACATCTATCCGTTTCTCATACCTAGTTTGGTGGAAATACTTAAATACTTTAGTGAAAATTCTTAAATGCTTTCACTGGTTGTTTCACCTGTTCATGTTATAAATCAAAAATTTTGTTGTATGAAGTATCCAAATGGCCCTGTAAGTTTCACCAATTCACCTCAAGGTTTCTAGACACCTGCAGCCATAGACTCCATTGCCCAATGATATTTGACTCTTTGAACACTACATCACAAGACCTGAAAGAAACTCTTCAACCAAAACATAAACAAAACCTGTGCATAATACCTAGCCTAAAACACTATCATAACATATACAAATCATAAAGAGAGAGCCCTCTCTGATCACAGTTTGGCTAGAAACAGTGATCCAAAGATTGGTTAGTGGTTACCCCGGCCGTATTCCCTTGGGAGTCATAGGGAACAACCTGGGTGTTAACATAATTGGCGACTCCACTGGGGAACTTCTTAGGATTTTTCAATTACTATCTGTTTTCCAAAGTTACCATCAAACCTGAAATCAGCCAAGAGGCCTTAGAACTGTTTCTGCATCACATTAACAGCTTTAGGGAGGAGCTGGTTTGGGAAATCTTCGTCTTAGCTTTGAGAAATATAGCCATTCCAAAATCTTCATCCAGTCCTTGCAGATATAAAAACTTCCTACAAAATCCCAAAAACAGGTTGGAAGCTGGCTCCTAAGAAAAATCCTCGGCATACTAGGGCAAACCCTGACCCTAAACCACCCATCATTGTTGATAATCCAAATACCATCCAAAGAAACATCCGGAGACAGCAAAAGCAGGAAGAGCCTGCTGATGCAAATATAAGTTCGGATCATCCCAGCCTCATTCCCACTCCTTGCAAAGTTCTTTTCCGGTCCACCCCTAGTTCCCCTAGTTCACCATCAACATCGCAAAGTCCTCCTCTCACATCTGCATCCACTGCACATACTCCTTTGACCAGTCTCCCACTAGCTACTCATCCCATTAACCCTGTTATACCACTGATCCCTGCTGTCCCATTTGTTCCTATTAACCCTCTAAACCTCATAAATATGGCTAACAGGTATGCACCTCTGCAGATACCAGCTAATGCTGTGGCCTTACCTCAAGACTATCAAAGTAAAATCTCATATTTTGACTCAAATGGCTCTCTAACAGCTATCCAGCATGCCAAGAAAATGCAAGATCACTTTGAGACCTATGAAATAGATGATGACACTGTTAGAATGAGAATTTTTGTTCAAAGTTTAACTGGGGATGTTAGAACTTGGTTCAGATCCCTCAATGCAAACTCCATTACAACACCTGATCAGCTTTACGAAGCTTTTACTGAGAGATGGGAGAAGAAGAAAGATCCTCTCCACGTACTTGGTGAATATGACACTATTAAGAGAGGTCCCCAGGAGACAGTTTTGGAATATTGTGCTAGGTTTAACAATGTATATAATGCTATTCCACAGAACTTAAGGCCTCCTCCTGATTTAGCCCTGTATAAATTCCCTGATGGTTTTGACCCTGACATGGCCTATCAGTTGAAGGAAAGAGATCCTCCAACCCTTGAAGAAGCTCAAAGGGTTGCTGTCACAGTGGAAGCTAACCTAATTGCCAAAAGAAACAGGGCAAAATTGGAGAAAAGGACTGCCTTCAAAGAAGAACCCTCGGGCTTTGATCAAAAGCTGGATGCAATACTAAATAGCATGAAGAGGTTGGGTGAGAGAGTGGAATCGGTTGAAAGAAAGTCATCATGGGAAACACCACAAAACAACCCTCCTAGAAATCCGAATTTTAGGAGAGCCCAAAACCAGAACATTGGTAGGACAAGTGCTGACCAAGATATTAGACCCCCTTTTCAAGAAAATTATGCAGAAACTTCAACATCAAATGAACCTAATGAAGACCCTAAGATTAATCTAATGGGTCTAGATGGTAAAAGCCAGGTTTTCTTAACACAAGAGGATCATGAGGATGATGAAATCAAAATATTCCAAACTAAATCAGGAGAATCCTTTGATTTTAAACAAGGATATGATAGTGCCGTCTATGAAGTTCATAAACAGTACAAACTAAGGAGTAGGACTGTAAATGTAAATCAGCCTGAAAAGATAAAAGACAAACAGCAGTCTAAAGGAACCATAGTCACAGAAACTAATGACAAATCAAACTTGCCTACAGAGGAAGTAGTGGTTGAAGAGATCACCACACTTTTGTCACCACTACATCAGCCTATGGCAACGTCGTCCTCTCACCCTGATTTAGATATTACCCCTCCAGACATGAGTAAAAGGGACAGGTCTCAAAGTCAAGATGAAAACCAACAAGGAGATGTAATGAGCAAAGAAAGGGCTGCCATCCATAACTCCAAAACCCAAGCTGAAAAACCTTTTGACCTAAGCACAGAGATTGGCAAGCTAAAGATAGCAATTCCCCTCTCAGAATTAGCTAAGCATGACATATATAAACAACAGATTAAGAAATCCCTACAACTCACTGATAGCAAAGATGATGTAAATGTGTTAGATGACACTCCGGAATTACTGTTCGGCCCAGAGGTAGATGGAAAAACAGCAGTTACAGGGATATTACCTTTTTATGTCAGCTTGCATATTCATGACAAAATACTGCATAACGCGATGTTTGACTCAGGTGCCTCTCATAACCTCATGCCAAAAGCAGTCATGGAAAGATTGAATTTGGATATAACAAGACCATACAAGGACCTATTTTCCTTTGACTCTAGTCAAGTCAAGTGCCTAGGTCTTATAAAAGATTTATGTGTGTCTTTAGTTCAATTTCTAAACAAGACAATCCTAATGGATGTGGTGGTTGCTGATATCCCACCTAAGTATGGAATGTTGTTGTCAAGATCATGGGGAGCCAAACTCCAAGGCTCCCTGCAATTAGATATGTCATATGCCACCATATCTGTCTTTGGGCAACCAAAGAGACTCTACAGAGAAACACTCATGAAATATATGGTCAGCAGTGAGGAAAAGCCTCAAAACTTTCCTGTATATGCTGTCCATTCAGACATAGACTCCTTCATTCTTTTCAATGACAGTGCAAGTCTCTCAAACAATGATATTGGAACTAAGAAACTTTGCAAGAACAAAACATTAATCAAGCAAGTAGCACCCATAAAACATCAATCAGTCCAACAATAGACATTATCCCTCCTCTAGTTGTCAAAGATTGTCCAACAAGTGATGAAACTGTCCTAGAAAACAAGCGGGAAAAGAAAACCCAACTCCTGCTTACATGGCCATCCCATGAACAGATTTTTAAACCTCCTTTTCAGCAAGATATCCTGTGGATCTTAGAATTTGATGGCTCAGTCAATAAGTTAGGGGCAGGAGCTGGAGTTTGGATACATAACAAAGAGAAAGACCATGCAGAAGGCAGGGCTTATAGATTAAATTTTAGATGCACTAATAACATGGCAGAATATGAAGCTCTGTTACTAGGTCTCAAACTAGCAAAGTCATTACAAGCTCCTAGGCTTTCCATCATGGGAGATTCTGATCTAGTAATTCAACAAGTGAAAGGAAGTTTTGTCACCAATGACAAAAGGTTGAGATCTTACAGGTCTGCTGTAATTGAAATATTGGAGACTTTCTCTGAGTTCTTTATCACAAAAATTTCAAGGGGCCACAATCTCCACGCACACAGTTTGGCAACATTTGCCAGCACTTCAAATTCCACTAGAACCCAATAACTGTTTCACAGCCGAGGTCAGATACAGACCCTCTATTCCAAACAATGTCAAAGAATGGCAAGTATTTGAGAATGATATACAAATAAACAATTTTCTAACCTCACAACAAGAGTTTGCAGGATTAAATATTGACACTGAATCAGCAAGTCAATCACAAATACTTGATGAAGCAAGTCAATCACAAATACAGTTCCAACAGACTGCTCATCCAATATCACCTAGAACAGCAAAACAATTGCTGAATCCAACCATTTTCAATAATCAAAACATTCAGCAAATTCACCAAATCGACTGTGAAGGGTGAGCAACGCTGAAGCTGAAATCATACAACTCAAAGACAATTTCCTTCCAGCAGGCCTTACCCCACTAGAGGACATTTTTGATTCAAATGACGTCCCCAGGAAACCAAAGATGCAGCCATTAGATGCAGCGATTGAAGAATGCAATATTGGTACTAGTGACAAGCCCAAAATAATAAAGCTATCTGCTTCTTTGCCCCCTGATCAAAAACCCAAATACATTGACCTCTTTAAAGAGTTTCAAGATGTTTTTGCATGGGGTTATGAGGATCTAAAGTCCTATGATACCTCTGTCATTCAGCATACCATTCCCTCAAGCCTAATCAAAAACCATTCAAACAGAAGTTGAGAAGGATCAATCCTATACTCCTTCCTTCCATTGAAAAGGAATTGCAAAAAATGTTCAAAGCTGGCATCATAATAGCACCAATCAGATTCTCTGAATGGATTTCCAACTTAGTCCCTACAAGGAAAAAGACTGGTGAGATTAGACTTTGTGTAGACTTAAGGAATCTAAATCAAGTATCACTCAAAGATAACTACCCTCTACCCAAAATGGATCATATTCTCCAAAGAGTGGTGGGGGCTTCAAGGATGTCATTGCTTGATGGATTCTCAGGCTTTAATCAAATCCTAGTACACCCTGAGGATCAAGACAAAACTGCATTTACAACTCCATGGGGAACTTTCAAATATGTAAAAATGCCCTTCGGATTGAAAAATGCCGGGGCAACATTTCAAAGAGCAATGGATATTGCTTTTGCAAAAGAGATTCATGACTTCCTAGTCATTTACTTGGATGATCTTACACCCTTCTCAAAATCTGATCAAGAACATCTGAAACATTTGAGACAGATTTTCCTAACATGCAGGAAATATGGTATTTCCTTAAATCCCAAGAAGTCATTATTTGGCTTGGAAGAAGGTAAACTCTTAGGACACATTATTTCAAAAAATGGCATAAGAATTGATCCAGATAGGATACAAGCTATCCTACAAATGCCCACCCAAGGAATGTCAAAGAATTGCAGGGATTCTTAGGAAAAATCATTTTTTGAGAAGGTTTATCCCAAATTAGCAGAACTAATCAGATTATTAAACAACATGCTAAAAAAGGATTCAAAAGTAAAGTGGACTGTTGAAGCAAAACAAGCCTTTGAAGGTATAAAATTGGCCTTGACTCAAACCCCAGTGCTAACCAATCCTCAGTTTGACAGAGACTTTATCATTTTCTCTTTCGCCTCCCAGCACACTATTGCTGTTGTTTTATTACAGAAAGATGACCAAGGGAATGAGAAGCCTATTGCCTTCTTCAGCAGAACTCTTAGAGATGCCCCTCTAAAGTATCAAATTATGGAGAAACAAGCTTATGCTTTGGTCAAAGCCATTAAAGACTTTAGGATTTACATCCTTTATTCCCATGTTGTGGCTTATGTACCAAGTCCTATTGTCAAAGACATTCTCACCCAAGAAAACTTAGAGGGCAGAAGAGGAAAATGGATTGCAAACATACTAGAATTTGACATTGAAATAAAACCTACAAAGCTAATAAAAGGGCAAGGTTTGGCCAAATTAATGACAGAAGCAAATTTCCAAGCCTTAGATATCAATCAACTGGACAGTGAAACAGAGCTGGCGACTCCAAAGATCAATGTAGCCTTTGAACAATCTCCTTGGTACTCTGATATCTGTTATGTGTTACAAAACCTGTGTGCTCCCCCAGGACTGTCCAGAACTAAGTGTAGGTTCCTAAAAATGAAAACATCTAGATTTTGTGTGATGGACGGAAATTTACTTTGGAAAAACCATGAAGGTATATTGCTGCACTGTCTAATGGAGAATGAAACTAACAATATCATGCAGACTTCCATGCAGGAGACTGTGGTGGACATCTGTACTGGAAGTCCACTGTGGACAAGATACTGAGGGCTGGTTATTACTGGCCCACCATGTTCTCTGATGTGAAGAAATTCACAGCCTCATGCCACAAATGCCAACTCTTTGAGGGCAAAAGACAGTTGCTGCCACTTCCCTTAAGACCCATTGCAACAGAGAGACCTTTCCAACAATGGGGCTTGGATTTCATTGGGGAAATTCATCCCTCATCTTCAGGCCAACACAGATGGATTTTAACAGCAACAGACTACTTCACCAAGTGGATTGAAGCTGCCCCATGCAGACAAGCAAATGACTCAGTAATCATTCAGTTTTTGGAAAACAATATACTGGCTAGATTTGGCTGTCCAGACAAGATAATAACAGACAATGCTGCTGCCTTCAGATCCAAGAAAATGGTGAACTTCTGCCATAAATTTCACATTACTTTGGGCCATTCTACTGCATACTATCCCCAAGGAAATGGCCTTGCTGAATCATCAAACAAAAGCTTAATAAATATCATAAAGAAGGTGCTAGAAGAGAACAAAAAGAACTGGCATAAGAAACTAGTCAATGCGTTATGGGCAGACAGACTAACGACAAAAAGATCAATTGGGACCAGCCCATATGAGTTAGTCTATGGATTAGAAGCCAAATTTCCTTCATCACTAGGAGTGCCGGTTATGAAGCTTCTGCAAGAAAGCCAAGCGGAGCCAAATGATATGCAAAGGAGGATCAATCAGATAATCTGTTTACAGCAAACTAGAGAACAAGTTTTCAGCAGAGTGCAGATATTACAAGAAAAATTGAAAAAGGCCTTTGATAGAAGAACCAAAGCAGAAGATTTCAATGTGGGGGACAAAGTCTTAAAGTGGGATGCAAGAAGAGAAGAGAAAGGAAAACATGGAAAATTTGACTCTTTATGGAGAGGACCATTTGTTGTCCAAGCAGTGCAAGGTAACAACACTTACTTCCTAAAAAGCTTAAATGATACTGATTTGGATGAAGGTCCTGTCAATGGCAGGATGCTGAAGCACTATTTTGAATATCACCCATAAGTGCAGCTTGAGTTTCCCTTGTATATATGCGGATGTACATATTATTTTCTGTTAAGATTCTGAAAATGCACTTTTCCAAGTTTATTGACTGTTAGCAAAGGTAATTAGAATCAGAGGACACCAAGGAGGAAGAGCACAGTTTTGGCATTTCAAAATAGCATGTTCCAAAGTTTTGGCAGGAGCAGTCAAGCAACAAGGCAAACTGACCTGCTGTTCTTGGTCTTTCAAGTGAAAAACCATCCCCATGTGGAGCCACTGTTAGCTACCTATACCAATAGGTTTCATATTTCATGATTGGCTATGGAAGGTCTAAATATGCTCTGCTTTGATGACTCAAACATCACATATTTCCTACAAAGTTTGATTTGTGACAATAACTTGGTAAGGCCTCAAAGTTTTGATGGATGGTCCAAAAGTCTAATCTGGATCATGCCATGTTTAAATTTTCTGTTGTAGAATAGAGAAAGGAGTCTGTCCAAACTGTTCAATCTTGGCAGACAAGTAGTTCAGGTAGAGAAGAGAAGGTTCCCAACAGCTCAATCTGGGACCTTGGAAGAAATAAGGGTAGAAGTAGATAGAAAAGAATAAAGAAAAAGCCAAAGAAAAGAAAAGGCAAGTAAGGGTTTGCAAGTCCAAGTGCACCCTCCAAGGAGAAACAAAAAATGCTAGGAAAATAGCTGGGTAAGCAGTTGTGGTTGCAGAAAGGGTATTTTCACCATTGCACATATGTCAAAAGGTGTTTTGCCAAGGCAAAATCTATCAATGGACAAAGTGGTTAATTCCATCAAATTGCAGCAAGGAGCATGACTAACCTCCCTTTCCCCTTTATTCCATTACTAACATTCCCTTTTCAGCTGAAATCTATGGACAGATCATGGTTTTAAGGTGGTTCTAGTTCATTCAGAAACCACATTTCTTGTCTAAACTTTTCATTTTGATCTAGTCTCTAAACTAAATCAATTTCAGATAAACTCAGTGAGATCCCCTTCATTTGCTCCCTTCATTCATATTAACCTCTAATTTTACTATATAGCTCCCCTATCTTACCCTTCCCCTAATAATATTAACACTATGGTGTATAAAGCCCCAAATCTTATAAATACCCCTTCCCTTGGCATTATAGCCATATGTTCTTAAAAAAGAGGAACCAAAATGACCTCTGGTCACTTTGGTGAACCTATCGCATCCCACTCCCCCTTGCTACAGCCCAACTTACCTTTGAAACCCTCATTTGCATTAAAAAAAAAACCTCAAAACCCTCTTTGAAAAAATTACCAAGGTCCAAAACCCCCCTGGCGTTTATTCCAAGCATCAGTGCGCGGGTTCAATTTAATTGAAATACATTGAAAAACCTTACAAAAACCCATAATCTGAAGTTTTCCGCCCGCGCATATAACCCGAGCACTTTGTTGCTCCGCCCACCGTCGGATCAGATCCTAAGGATCCGACGATCCACAGTGATATCGGAGCAGCCCCCGCAGCGGACCTTTAGCGCCCGAGAACGTGACGTTGCGTCACGTCAGGGCCAGTCCACGCGTCGCACGATGAAGGCTCTCGGAGCAAGGCCTGACACTTCCGGGACCGTACCCAAACCGCCCCGAGAGACCGTAGCGGCTAGCCTTAACCGTAACCGCTACGGTCCTAACCGCCAACCGTTGTCCAACAGCATACCGCCACGTCACCCGATGACGTCAGCTGACGTCACTTGACCTCGACCCACCAATGACGTCATGCTGACGTCATCACTAAAAAAGCGCCAAAATCGTAAAAAGCCCATATTAAGCCAAAAACGCTTTTTTTTTCCATTTTTTATGCATTTCTCTACTGTTTCCTCTGCATGACCGTTTACGTCCTGAAATCCGCCAACCTGCTCAGTTGACCAAGGCGACCTCCACAGCACCAACCTTGCACGCGTGCACGACCTCTGCTCGTGAATTACCAGGTATTTTTCGTTTTCTATCCTCCATACGCCTGCAGTTGAAAATAAAATTACTCAGAGGGCTAAAGAGACGATAAAACTCATAATTTCACTGGCCATTTCCCTCTGCATATACCCCATTTGTAATTGTGAAGTCCAAAAACGCCAGCTGAGCCTTGTTGCCTGTATTTTCACTAAAAAAAAGGTATTCTATGCGCATTCCCGAAAGACTTTTGTTTACTGAATTCACCTGCTGAAGAGGACATAGTGAGACCAGACAGTAGCCCTGTTCCTGATATAAACAGTATTTCAATTGCTGTTGTATAATTTCCTCCTCTGGTACCTGAAACTCAAACTGTTTTTACAAAAATCACTTCTGTTCTGTGCTGATCCTTTTAAGCCGTTCACTTACAGTTGTTGAGCTTAAAGAAAACCATGGACACTCCTATTGCTCTGAATATCAAGCCCCTCAACGCTCCTCACCAGGAATTAGAATGGAAAGCCCTGGGAGATATGGATTATCAAATGCTGGACTGGTTTCTTATGGGCTCCAAATATAATATTCAGATGCTGAATGAGTTGAAAGCCCAGCACCTGAGTGGAGCAGACATCTTGGGGATTTGGGACTCAAACTTGCCCATCTACAACCTCCCCCAGGTAAATCCTATGCCAGAGTTGGTCTACAGCTGCCAGGAATGCTATGACCCAAGCCAAAGAGCTGTCATCAGCCCCACAGGCTCAGTCTGTTCCATATCACCCCAGAGAGTATAAATGAGATGCTGCACTTCCATACTGCCAAGCAATTGACCCCCCTCCATATTCAGAATTTGATAAAGAAAGGGAGCAAGCTGTCAAGTGACCAACTCATTAAAATCAATCAGCTGTTTGTAAAACCAGGCTCTGAATCCGTCAGAACTCCTCCTATTGGATATCAGTACTTGAATGAATTGGGCAGGATGTTAGTGGATTTGATCAGCTATGCCCTAGGATTCAAGGGAATGGAGGATGTGGATGAAAGCATAATGGCAATGCTGTCTCTATTCTCTCCTGGTAAGCCCCCAGCTGTACATTATGATTATGCTACATACATTGCAGATAAAATCCATGACCAGTTTATGAACTTGAAGAGGGAAAGACTATTCAGGTATACCTCATACATATACCACCTATTCTTGTTTTATCAGCCAGCCACCTTCTCTTTTCCTTTGAAGCAACTCAATGCCCAGGGAAATCCAAGGTCAGTTGTGTTCTGGACCTCTGTTTTTCATCATACCTCTGTATCACCTTACACATACTCTGAGTTCATTGACTTATTCGTTTATCCAGCCATGACAGTATTGCATGGTATTCCTCCTCCAAGACTAACTGATGACATGAGGAGAATTCTCCATTTGAATAAATCCTACAGCATTGGTAATTGGTACCTCTACCAAAACCACACAGTCATCAGAATATATGGCTGTGAGTTGAACCCGTTTAGGTTGCCAAGGTATGTCCCCATGAGGCTTTTTGCCTTGGAATATTTCAGACAGTTTGGGAACTCAGACTACCTCCATTTTCAGAGCAAGAACAAGAAGTCACAGTTAAAAGTAAGGAACCAGCTGGGTCCTTTCCTATACAACAGAAAAGAGGAGGGGTGGAAAGAGGCAAACAATATCCTAGAGGGCCTCAGACTGCAAACTAGCTTTGAATGGATACCCTATGACCCCAATCATTTTGTCTCCCTCAGGAGGATAAAATACAAATTGGGTAGCTATGCACACAAGAGACAACCTGAGATTGAACAGTATGCCAATGCATTAAGTTGGGAAGAAGGTACCCTAGAAGAGGAAATTACTGATGAAGAGCTACTAGAGAGAGAGGCTAGAAATATTCAAAAGGAAGCTGACTTAGAAACTTGTGGACAGGTTCCCCTCTCATACAAAAAACAGCTTGGAGCAGCTGCTACATCATCAACAACACAGCAGCAAACTGCCGGGAAAGCACCGCAGACAGCCAGCAAAGATAAAGGGAAGCAGGTGGAGCAGCCACCTCCATTGACAGAAGAGCAAGTGGAGACATTGCTACAGCAGCAAGAAGAGATGGAGCAGCAGGGAGAAGGGCAGCAGCAAGAAGAGGTACAATATAATAAACAGCAGCCCTTGCAGCAAGAAAGAGTGATTGATGCTCCAAGTTCCACTGAGCAACAGGCTCAGAAAATAGTGCCTCCTAGGGCAGAAACTACTTTTGATACCTCGGTCCTCCAAACCCCACAAAAGGAGGACTTAACCAGGAAAAGAGATAGAGAGACTCCCCTGACTTCATCCATCAATCAGGGAGAGAAAAGACAAAGATTAAATGACTTTCCAGAGGATGACATAGCAATAAGACAAACAACGGGCATGGGCCCACCCAGCGGAGAAGTTTCAGCCAGTTCATTCCAGCATGAACATGATAGAGCTATAGGAGGAGAGGTCAGCTCCTCCAGCCAGCACAAAGAAGGACAGGTAAGCATCAAACAGCAATTTATCGACATTAAAAGGAGGAGTGATCCTATTAAAATACAGCTGTACAATCATTTGCTGAACCTGGCTCCCACCAATCAGCAAAGACTCATGTCTGCCTTTGATGTAAGTGAAGGCAAAATGATCATGAGTCACTTCATGCCCACAACTCTGCATCCCCAATCTGCCTCGGATTACCTGAGGACCAACATGGAGGTTCTGGCCAAAGACATACACCCTATGGATAAAATCGAACTGCATAAACAAACTGGTGAAATGGTGTATGCCTCCTTGGCAGATGAAACATTGGAAAATTACAAATTGAAAAGCAGCCTTGATAATACAGCCTCTCAGCTGGAATTGGAGAGAGCATCATCACAAGCCAAGGACAACAGAATCAAGTCCTTGGAAGATGTAATCATAGAAATGGGACATGATCCTAAAGATGTTAAAGGTATCCAAGAACTGTTGAAGCTAAGGGATGCAGACATGGCGGCCTTAAGAAAGAAAATCAAGCTCCCAGCTACCATCCATCCGCAAACAGATGAGGTTGCCCAGCAAAGGCTGGAAAAGGATGCCACAGATCTAATGATATCTCTGTACAAGGAGCTGGTTCGGACTCAAGACAAACTAGGAGAATCAGAAGCTGCAAAGGCAGCACTACAGACAGCATTAAAGCAAAAAGAAGAGGGCCAAACCTCCCAGCCTCCTCCTGAAATAATCAATCTTGAGGAAGCCCCTCCAACAACTACTCCTCCTCCTCAACAGACAGGGCCTACAACACCAACTACAGCAACAGCTACACCAACAACAGAGCAGACTCCTAGTCTGGATATGCAGAAGCTGCAAGCCGAAATCCAAGTTCTTGAGGCTCAAATGAAAGAGCTTGATGAAGTCAAAAAATCTTTGACTAAAGTAAATGAAAGATTTGATAAGAGCAAGCAGAGTGAGGCTGCAAAGGAACGAGAAGTAAAAGCTCTAAAGAAGAGGATAACTGAACTTGAAAAGGAGCTCACACTAGAAAAGGTAACAGCAGAGTTAAAAGCAGTCCTCTGGGGTAACATTGGTCGGTCCATCACCAATCAGTGGCAGTATATTGAGACTATGGATGAGCAAATAGTACTCATTACAAAGGCAAACAGGGAAATACACAGAGCTAGAGCAAGCCTTGGCCACATGCCAGATGCTGCCAGCAGAATGATCAATATTTTAAATAACAAAACTAGCTCTCAACTAGCTACCATGGGAATTGCTAACAGGACTGAGACAATCTCAGTAGTTAAAAGAGTCCTGACACTACGAAGCCTAGTTGGGACGCTGGAGAGGAGAACACAGGATATGCAGACCGAAATCAACAAATTCCTGGACAGATTCCTGGCATTACAGAACAGAGGCCTCCCCAGCATATTAAGCAGTGTAGGAAGACTGCTTACCCTGGAAAACTACATCAAAAGGGTTGATGCCCATGCTGCAGCACAAATTGCAAAACAACCCAGTACCTCAGCAGAAACAGGGCCAGCATCAGGGCAGAATTTGTATGATAGGGTGGACAACCTGTTTTTTATTATGAATGAAATTGATCACCTGTTTGATGCACCACCAAATTTCTTTAAGTATACAGAAGCAGATGAAACTATGGAGGCAATCATGAAGCACCAATTTCCCACACAGGAAGTCTGGAGGAATTTGACACAGATAATCTTATCAAGCCAAAACCTGTAGCGTTAATTTTCTCCAGTTTATGAGCAGTCATGCACAGGCAGAATTTTGGTGGATAAATCTACAAGGAAAAGACAGATGCTGAGCCAACTCAGCAGGGCTATTTAGTCACCACAGCAGCAATCACAATCACAGGTGGCAGACCCAAAAATACAGCGCACGAGCTATAAAGTCGAGTTCTCCAGCATTTGATCAAAATATCCCAACCGACTCAGCAGCTCCCAAAGGCCAAAATATCTTCTGACAGAACATCAAGACGCCTTTATTTTGTATTCAATGCTGTAATAAATTTCTGATAATAATATCTCAAAAGTTGGTGAGAATATTAAGTCTGAGATAACTTAGAACTCAGATATTTTTGTAAAAATCGTAAGTATATATTCGCCCCGCACATAAGCTTAAGGGGTTGTTGTTATTTTCATTTTGGGGATCTCACTTGCTGTAAAATTCTCAGAGAAATAATACAAAGGGTGAATGGAATTTCCGAAGCTTGGCGTACCTTGATGCATTGTGATGAATGGTGAATGTTGCGGGATTCCAGAGTGTTTCATAAAACAATAAGTCTTTCTTAAATCTCTGTATTACATGTTTTTCGAGTCTTTTGTTCTCTTTTATTGTTTAAATGTTTTACACTTAATAGCAAAGTAGAAGAATAGTTCCATGATTTAATCACTGATTACCCTGAACTCAATCTAAGCTATTATCCATGTTTTCTTCAGATACAGTGAATGAAGTGTAATTCTTAATTGCTGCACTTTAAAACTATATCTTTTGTAGTGATAGACATTCCCAGGGATTCAAGTTTGCTCCTGAGACATCTATCCGTTTCTCATACCTAGTTTGGTGGAAATACTTAAATACTTTAGTGAAAATTCTTAAATGCTTTCACTGGTTGTTTCACCTGTTCATGTTATAAATCAAAAATTTTGTTGTATGAAGTATCCAAATGGCCCTGTAAGTTTCACCAATTCACCTCAAGGTTTCTAGACACCTGCAGCCATAGACTCCATTGCCCAATGATATTTGACTCTTTGAACACTACATCACAAGACCTGAAAGAAACTCTTCAACCAAACATAAACAAAACCTGTGCATAATACCTAGCCTAAAACACTATCATAACAGATACAAATCATAAAGAGAGAGCCCTCTCTGATCACAGTTTGGCTAGAAACAGTGATCCAAAGATTGGTTAGTGGTTACCCCGGCCGTATTCCCTTGGGAGTCATAGGGAACAACCTGGGTGTTAACAAGTGGAAAATAATTCTAAAACTGACTGAAGATGACGAGGTAAAGTATGTTGTTGTAAGGAGACCGAGAGCAGTGCTGTTGCACACTGAAATTTCTGACTTACCTGAAGAAATCCAAGAAATGTTGCAGGAATTCAGCGACATTTTGGTGGATGATTTACCAAATAAATTACCACCAAAGTGGAGTATCAATCATCACATAGATTTCATCCCTGGAGCTAGTTTACCGAATAAAGTTGCTTACCGGATGAGTCCTAAGGACAACGAGGAGATTAGGAATCAGGTACAGGAATTGTTGGACAAAGGCTTGATACGGGAAAGTTTAAGTCCCTGTGCAGTTCTGACAGTTCTAGCTCCCAAGAAAGGAGGCGAGTGGCGGATGTGTACAGATTCACGAGCAATAAATAAAATTACGATCAGATACAGGTTTCCATTGCCACAAATGGATGACATGATGGACTGCTTGAGTGGGGCAGCATATTTTTCGAAGATAGATCTGAAGAGTGGATACCACCAGATTAGAATCAGAGAAGGGGATGAATGGAAAACAACTTTCAAAACTAATGAAGGGTTGTATGAATGGTTGGTGATGCCATTTGGGTAGAGTAACGCCCCTAGTACTTTCATGCACCTGATGAATGAGATGTTGAAGGAGTTCACTGGGAAACTTGTGATTGTGTATCTAGACGATATACTGATTTTCAGCAAGACCAAGGAACAATATTTTCGACATGTTCGATATGTTCTAGAGAAGTTGCAGCAAAACAAATTGCTGATAAATCTGAAAAATGTACTTTCTTTCAGAAGGAGTTAGTCTATTTGGGTTTCGTGATTGCAGAAAATGAGCTGAATATGGACCCAGAAAAAGTTGCAGCTATACTTAGCTGGCCATCCCCTAAGAGTCTGTTCAAAATTCGAAGTTTTCATGGGTTGGCAAGTTTCTATCACAAGTTTATAAAGAAGTTTAACGGAATCTACGCACCTATGTTGGATACAATAAAAAAGGCAAGTCAACCTTTTCAGTGGACTGAAGCTGCAGAGAAGAGCTTCCAGATATTGAAGAAGAAGATCACTGAGAGGCCAATTTTGAGGCTACTAATTTCAACAAACTTTTTCAAGCTCATTGTGATGCCAGTGGTACAGCCATTGGAGCCGTTCTCAGCCAAGAAGACAAACCAGTAGCCTATTTCAGCGAAAAATTAAATGAAAGCAAGCAAAAGTATACGTCCTATGACAAGGAGTTTTATGCCGTCATCCAAGCCTTAAAGCATTGGAGGCATTATCTGTTAGGCAATGAGTTTGTCTTGTTTTCTGATAATTCTACATTACAGTATGTTATGCAACAACATAAGCTGAATCACAAACATGCAAAATGGGTGGAGTACTTGTAGAGCTTTACATTCGTATTGAAGCATATCAGTGGTCAAGTGAACAAGGTAGCAAATGCACTAAGCAGAAGAGTTCTACTCTTGCAGGAGAGCACGATACAAGTGTTGGGATTTGAAAACCTGAAGGAATTGTATCAAATAGATGTAGATTTCAAGGAGGCTTATGAAGCCTGCCAGAACCCATTGTTGAGAAACAACAGTCCATGGTTGGACTATAACTTGCAGGAGGAGCTGTTATTCAAGGGAGGATAGTTGTGTGTCCCAAAATGTTTGATGAGGGAGAACATCATCCGGGAAAAACATAGTGGAGGTCTAGTTGGACATTTCGGCATTGATAAGACCTTGGATCAGCTCAGTCATTTCTATTACTGGCCGAAGATGCAAAGAGACGTGCAGCTGTATGTGACCAGGTGTAAGATATGTCAGTTGGCAAAATAGCACAGTCAAAACACGGGGTTGTATACACCCTTGCCTATTCCAAACAGACCGTGGGATTCAGTCAGTCTGGACTTTGTCCTGGGTCTGCCCAAAACACAACGAGGTTTTGATTCCATCATGGTGGTGGTGGACTGATTTTCGAAGATGGCACACTTTATCCCTTGCAGAAAAACT
The DNA here is from genome assembly GCA_031772625.1 of Pinus tabuliformis. Taxonomy (NCBI): domain Eukaryota; kingdom Viridiplantae; phylum Streptophyta; class Pinopsida; order Pinales; family Pinaceae; genus Pinus; species Pinus tabuliformis. The sequence continues at coordinate 33,467,824 of CM062819.1, read as the reverse complement.
AGTGATTCTACCCATGTAGCACACTTATTTTTCACTGAAGTCGTCAGACTGCATGACTTACCCAAGTCCATTATTTCTAACAGGGACATAAAATTCACAGGGCATTTCTGGCGCAGCTTGTGGAAAAAGCTGGACACGAAGTTAAATTTCAGCTCCGCTTATCACCCACAAACTGATGGGCAGATGGAGGTAGTGAATAGAAGCTTAGGAAACCTGTTGCGAGGTCTAGTTAGAGAAAATTCACGAATGTGGGATCGTGTACTTGCTCAAGTGGAATTTTCTTACAACGATTCACCGAATCGAAGCACGGGAAGTAGTCCTTTTCAGATCTTGTATGGAATGCATCCCTGAGGAGTGCATGAGCTATGAGATTTGGGACAGTTAGAAAGAAGTGTTGGCGTGGAAGACTTTGCAAGATCAATTAACGACCTACATGAATAGGTGAAGACAAAATTACAAGACAACAGTCAAAGGTACAAACAGAAAGTAGATCTGAAATGATGGTAGGAACAATTTAACGTAGGGGACCAGGTTCTAGCGCATCTGCGCAAAGAAATATTTCCTAAGGGTGAATATAATAAGCTAAAATTCAAAAAAATTGGACCTTGTAAAATTCTGCGTAAGTTTTCTACAAATGCCTATGATCTGCAATTGCCTCCAGGTATAGGAATATTGCCCATGTTCAATGTGGCAGATTTATTCCCATACACTGCCAGTCTGGAAGAGGATAGTTCGGTGCAGCCAAAGCGGGACACCCAGGAAAGGAGTAGTTCGTGGATGAGACAAATGCCTTCACCTCAGCCACTTGAAATCGCAAGAATCCTCGATACATAGGTGGCCAGGCGGACTTGGAGAAAGAAGTACCTACAGTACCTCATCAAGTGGAAGAACCGCCCTATTTAGGACAGTCCTTGGCTTGATGCAGGATAGATACAACGTGTAGGGTATTCTATTGAGGATCTCATGGACCGGAGCCATGAATTTTCACCTACCCTAGGAGCCTAATGGAGGAGCATCCAACTCAAGGAGGTCATGGTTGGGAGTTTGTCTCCTCTAACAGTTTGAGTTTCATTAGTTTTCATCTTCATTTACATTTCTAGGAATGGTTGTCTCAGCCAGTGTTAGTGTTTTAGTTACTTGCTTTTTTTTACTTTTTTAAAATTTGATTTTAGTTTACAAAACAAAAAAAGACAATTATTCAGAAACTACTTAATGTAACCACATAATGTAACTACTGGCAGTTTGCTAACTGTCCAATGTTCTCTACAAAATGAAAAGAGGAAACGACTATTATAATCTTTTGACCATCATAGAATTGAATGAAGAAAATGCGCAGAAGCATTTTGAAGAAAAAACACATCTGAATCCATTCATATTACAGCTTTAGCATCTTTCCTACAGAGTACAATAAAATTCATTTTCTTTTCCATAAGCATAATGAAGACAGACAAGTGAACAGTAAGCACCGAAGCAAGGAGAGCACCCAAACAAGCCAGCAGCACAAACAAAGTGAGCTTACGAAAGGAACGAGAAAGCTATTGTCGAAGAAATACCCAAGAAAACAAAGCTGCAAGTACAGAAACGAACGCATAACCATTTCCTTTTGAAAATTTTAACAAATGAAACTACTGTCTATATATCTATATATCTATATATCTATATATATATATGTGTGTGTGTGTGTGTGTGTGTGTGTGTGTGTGTGTGTGTGTGTGTGTCAAAGTCGAGCATCCACAGTTCATTGTTCAGAGACTAGCAAATTAAACGGAGTTGACAAAACTATAAACCACCGCGAGGTCATCACAGGACCGTATTAATAGAACCATGGTTACAATAGCAGAGCCATAAAAAAATATACAGTAAAGCTACAGGCACAGCGAGGCCAGGGCATAGCAAGGCTAAGAAACCGCAAAACCGAGACCAAACTACGATGACAGACTCATAAACCCTATGAATAGAAAAACCCTCAAACAGTCAAATAGGAAAAACACCAAGGAGCGACCCTACCTGGTTCAGGTGTAGGAGATGAGGCGAGAGGACGACGAACGAAGCCCGTCGCTCACCTGCATTGGCCAAAAAGCGGGCCATTAGAACCGAAGAATGAAACCACAGCTACAAAACACAACCAAAAGTAGAGGAAAGGGTATTTAAGAAACTCACCGAGGGAGAGCCGAGCTCGTGTAAACCAGAAGAGAAGCCCCAGATTAAGGTTATGGCCACAGAGGTGCTTGCTGCCCACAAGGAGCAGAGACTATCAGCAACGGAGGAAAACAAAGCAGAAACAACTAGCATGGAGAGAGGGCTTACCTTTTGGATGACCGCCGAGTGAGAGCGAAATTTGAGCCACTCCACAACCGCAACCTGTGTCAAAACAAAACCAAATAAACAGTCAAACTGTGAAGTAAGCACATAGAGGAAAGTTGTGTATAAACAAAGTTGCAAGTAGAAACATAACTAGAACCAAGCGAAATTGACAAACAAAGACCAATACCAAGGGTTCCAGACCCAGATCCTCAAAACCAAGCACGGGACAGGAGGCTTCGACAACAAATGCAGGTGTAAACCCTCGCAGATCTGCCCAGGCATAGTGAAACGAAACCCCAGCAAAGTGAACAGAGCAAACCCTCATTTCGTGAAACCGCAGAACCCACGAGTAGAATAGTGAAATAACAATGGAATGAACCAGGTTAGGGTTTCGGAGAATAGTAAGAGCGGGAAGGAATGAGCCCCAAGGCCAGGACACATGTCCTCATCACCATCAAACCGTAGTACAATACCATAAAGGTCAACCAACCGCGTAATTAATACAAATCAATCAACAGTTAAATTATTAGCTCACAGATATAAAGGGTTGGTCCCATCACATGCTTTTGATATAACTTCTCCTGCCCGGTTATAAACTGTAAAGCATGATTGTCAATATACATGATAAACTCCATAGGTATGAGATAATGCCTCTCTTTTTTAGGGATTGTATCACAAAATAAAATTATTTATCATAGGTGGAATATTTTTGTTTAGTCTCTTTCAACCTCACCTTGAAATAAGAAACAGGTCTATCATCCTGACTTAGGACAATACCAATGGTCGTTCTTCTCGCATCACACTTAACTTGGAAATTTATGAAAATCAGGGAGAGTTAAGATCAATTGTTCTATTTTTTTTCAATAGTTCAAACACTCTTCCAGTTGTAGCAATCCACTTAAATGGTTGATGTTCCTTTTTGATGGTCTCAACTATTAGTACACATATATGGCTAAAATTTCTAATGAATTTTCCATAGAAGATAACTAACCCAAGAAAATATCTTACCTCATGAAAATTCCTTCGGGTAGGCCACTCCTTTATTGCTTTCACCTCCTTGAGGTCCATCTTTAGTCCTAGAGAGATTATAAAACCAAGATAGGTTAATTCTATTTTTATGAAGGAACATTTCTTCACGTTTATCAGGAGTTTATCTTGTTGTAACTTCTTTAGCACCAATTTCAAGAACCTCAAATGATCTTCCTTGGTTTTACTAAAAACAAGAATATCATCCAAATATACAATTACAAATTTTCCAATAAAATCCTTAAGGACTTCATTCATGAGTCTCATGAATGTACTAGGTGCATTGGTCAAGTCAAAAGGCATGACGAGCCACTCATATAAACCATCATTGGTTTTAAAAGAAATTTTCCATTCATATCCCTCCCTCATCCTAACTTGGTGATATCCAATTTTCATATCTAACTTTGAAAAATAATTTGCACCACTCAAAAAATCCATTAGATCATTTATACGAGGTAACAAAAATTTGTACCTTGGCGTTATCTTGTTTATTTCTCTAGAATCAGTACACATTCTCTAGCCTCCATCCTTCTTTGGACTCAAAACTGCAGGTGCAACATGAGAGACTTTCTCTTATTAGTCCCTTATCCAACAACTCTTGAGCCTAATTTATAATTTCCTCATTCTCCTAGGGTGTAATCCTATAGGCTGCTTCATTTAGAAAACTTGCTCCTAGAATAAGGTCTATGTGGTGACTGATGCTTCTTATTGGTGATGAGGCATTGAACAATTCATCAACAATGATGTCAACAAACTCATCTAGTAATGCTTGAATTTCAATAGTTAATTCACTCAAATTCATATTAATAAGTACAACTATAGGTTTATCAATCAAGCAAATTTTACCTATTCTTTCTTGATTTCTTGCAATAGCTCTTTCCCACTCATCATCAACATGCTTGGGCCTACTTCTTCTTGAGCTCCTTTATCTTCCAATGATAATAACACATGTTTTTGTCTATCCTTTTCGAGAGTATAGGTATTTCTCCTTCCATCATGAATATCCTTTTTTTCCTACTACCACGATCTTCCCAATAAGATGTGATAGACATCCATAGGCATAATATCACATATCACTTCAAATTTATAACTACCAATATGGAATTCTACCTTACTTTTTTCACTTATAAAAATTTGATGTCCTTTTTATAACCACTATGGAGTAGGATGTGTCATCCTCTACAATCCCAATTTCTCCACCATCTTTGTAGAAATCAAATTGTTAGTACTCCCACTATCAATGATCACTTTACAACATTTTCCTGTGGATTTACATATTGTTCTAAACATATTTCTCCTTTGTGCTTGTTCATGAATCTATTTTTCTGCTTGAACCAAAACTCTTTCCAACATCAAGGATTCACCTCTTTCATAAGTTTCTTCTTTTTCCTTTGTACTTTGTGATTCTTCTTTGGCTTTTGCGATGTGAGCCCCTCTCTTATTTGTTATCTTATTTTCAGGACAATTCCATGACATATGTCCTATGTTTCCACAAATATAATGCCTTAGTTCTCATCCTCTGCCTCTGCTTCTTGAGAAGAATATTTTTCCCCTTGACTAGACTCCTCCTATAAGTGATTGTATGCTAGAGATTTCTACTTCCTCCTTTGGAGCCTAGAATCTTCCTTTGCTGGAAGATCCTCTTCCTTTTGTTAGACTCTTTCCTCTGCTTCTTAGGCTTTACTTTCTGGCCAATTTCTCTTATGGTCTTAAAGTTGCCTAGTAGTCATTTTCCACTATCTTCAAGGGAAAGAGGCCAATGTCATCTTGTATATCATATCTTAGGCCATTTATATATCTAGCCACCTTCTCAAAATATTCATCTATGTTCCTGTTGTGGTCACCAACAACCCCCCTCCTTTGCTCGATATTAGCAATAACATCGAACAAAGGGGGGGACCCTGAAAGAAAAATCCCAAAAATATTTTTTAAATTTTTTGTATTTTCTCCCTAAGGCTTAAATCGCATCGCAAGGGAAGGCTGAAGCATCACCCAAGCACGGGAAAACAAAACTGCGAAAGAGCGATGCGAAATTCATCGCATCGCATGCATCCCAAGCGCCCTCTAAAAAGAAGACCTTCAAAAAATGCCGATCGCCGATATGCGACATCGCACATCGCAAACGTCGCACTAGGCAGCATAAACCATTGAATAAAATCTGCGATCTGCGATGACTGCGATCTGCGATGACTGCGATCTGCGATGACAGCGATCTGCGATCAGCGATATCGGCGAACTGCGATCTGCGATATGAAAAGACTCATCGCACGCATTCTCCGACATACCCGATAGACCCAAGTTTAAGCGCGCGCCTTAAAGGAAATTAATGACCGCATGCTTGAGTATCTAGGAATGATTGCATCGCATTTTTCGAAGAGTCAAGTCATGATGAATGTCAGGGTTATGCATTCATTAGAATTTAACGCTTTCATGTCAATCTTTTCATTTCCCTTCTTCTTTGCGTAGACTGCAAGACACGCAACTAATATAAATCTATATGCAGGAAATATCTAAAGGAAAAGGGAAAGCGCCAATCAGACAGCAGAGAGAAGATGCCTCCACAAATGGATGCCGCATGCAGCAGGACCGCGGATTCCAGACTAGAGGCTAACCGGCACTGATGAAATTAGACTATCCAGGACTCAGAGTCAAAAACGCACAAAAGCAGCGTGTTCACAAAAGATCCTGAAGCTCAGACTTGGTAAAGCAGAGAAAGAAGCGCATGAGAAGGAAGACGCTCCAGAAAAGCCTGGAACAAAGAACGGAAGAAATTCTCGACACAGGGAGTTGCCCATACAGCACGACTCCTAACTCACTCAGTCATTCGCACGACCGGAAACCGGAATAGCAACAGCAAAATCAGTTCGAGAAGAACCCGGGTTGTGCTAAGTATACACGCGGCGAATACACCCAGCTAGAGAAAGGTTTTCGAAAATATCTTCTGGTCTGTCAGAAAGAAGTGCCAGCTCTTGCTATTTCCACTTTTATCTCCCGAGCGAAAGAAGAAGGCGGCCAGCCGACTGTTCCCAGGAAGACGTTGCGCTGTTGACAGCACTAAAGAGAATATACAGAAACGGTCAGAAATTAGATTTAAAGTTTTAGAAATAAATTTGCTTTTAGTAAAGGGCGGTCATTTGAAGCCGATTCCCTAATTTCGTGTAAATAAGATTGATTAGTTAGTAGTATTTAACCCTTCTCATGGCATTTAGAGAAGGGTCCGGAAATCTGTCAAAAAACTTGTCCTCAGAACATGCACTTCTGCACCCTCAGAGGAGGTTTTTGATGAATGGATGGATCGAGATTTATTTATGTTTGCATTTTAATGTCTGTTACTGATGTTGCACTTCTGTACTCTTAGCAGATATTAGAACAAGTAGAAATAAATCATTATTGCTTGAAGTTTATTAGTGAAATCAGTCATAAATGGTACTTTTATCTCTTGACTAAATTCTGCTAGTATTCCTAAAGTGATATGCAGCTGAGTTCTTTATATGTTACTGTATGAATGTCTGTATTACCATTTGGCACTTCTGTACGGTGGGGTCATTTATTTATGCTTGACATATAGAAAACTGTTTATGCGATATGCTGTTCACAACTACTCTGCCTAACTTCTTATGCAGAATGGTTTATCTTTATTGATTTATATTCTGATAACAGTTGAATGATCTTTATTACCAGTTGTTGTTTGAAATCTTTCTAGATCGCATATCAAAAGAAAACACCCCGGGTTAGCGTAGACTAGATGTACTGTTTCTCTTCATTAGATTACATTAGCATAGAGTTAGTTTAGCAGTTAAAATTAAGACTAGCTTAGAGAAACCTTTAGATTAATACCATCAAACTCTACACACACACGCACACCCTTCACATTGGGAAACTGGTCCCATTACCCCCAGTCGGACCCGCTACTCCAAACGGGCAAGGAGCCGCCAACCAGGTTCCGGACTGGGTGGGTATCCCCCTTGTTGTTGACCCGACTTCGGGGCCCTCAACAGTTCCCTACTCTAATATTTATTCTGTAGAATTCTTCAGTGTACTCTTTTACTATCATGGCCTTTTTCCTCAGATTTTGCAATTGTATGAAAAAAATTAGTTGGTGATCCTTGGGCATGAATTTTCCTTTAAAATTTGCCACCATCCTATCCCAAATTTTTATTTTTTCTTTCCCTTTCTTTCTTTCATCATCATGTAGCTCATCCCACTATAAGGTTGCATGACCCTTCAACCTGGTCACTGCATACTTGACCTTTTGGTCATCCTCCACATATTCATAGTCAAAGTATTTTACCATTGCATTTACCCAATTGAGTAATTTGTCCACATTCAAATTATCATCATACATAATCACTTACATTTTTGGTCTGGATCCCACCATTGTAACTAGCCTTATTAATTTCTCCTTTTTCATCCCTTCTCTTAGTGCTCCTTTTGTTTCCTCTTCAGAGCTTGTATCTTCACTCTCACTAATGTATCCTATGTTTGGTTCCATTATTTGAAATTCCTCCATGACCTCCATCCTCACTTGAATGTGCCTCAGCTCGAATAACAACTCGTCAAGGATTCCCCCTCCCCCTCATCCTTCTCATCTAGGCGAGATGTTCGATGTAATATATGGGTTTTTTTTCCTGGTTCCATAGAACTTCCTACTCTAATACCACTTGACGCAGTTGAAACCTTTTTTCTCTCCTTGCTTTGCCTTGGTGCTTACTGGGTGGTCCATGGTCCTGTACCTATTCCACAAGACCCAACTCTTTGGGCGACGCTACCTCTGTTAATTGTCATTTTGTTTTTGACGACGCAAATGCAAGGTGATCCAATCTAATGATCCACCAACACAATGTATCCTCTCTATATTGACGAGACCTAATGAAATGGGGAGGGAGAGGGGGTCTGCATCAAAAATCATGTTGTGGAGCCTAATTTAAAGCATGTTCGCATTGGACGGAAGGTATGTAATGTGATCCCAATGGCTCGTTGATCCACAATGCTAGTTCACCATGGGGTACTGTTGGGCACCAAATCTGCCTATCTTTTCCTTACATTTTTACCTATCCTTTCATCCTTTTTTCACCAATGATATGCATTAATTGTGATAAACTCACAAGGTAAACTCCCTTTTAATGTCTCTTGGAACATTTAATTGATGAAGTAAGGTCACGGGGTTTTGCCTATGCGAACTACTAAACTTTTCTATTTCCACAGATTTCGGTGAACAGGTATCACATTCATAGCTCGCAACAGTAGTCCTGTGTTTACAACAGTTGTTCAACAACACTGCAACAACATAACCAACTCCCAGCTGCTCACAGGCTTGTTTCAGATCTTTATTTTTCTCCCTCTCTCGGCAATTAGTTGGTGTTCTAACAGTTGTATAGTTTTGGGCATTAGTTGCCAGATTTGGGGGAATATGTCTTTCCTATGTATTTGTATAAATGGGGTTTCATTCCTGTGCAAAGGGGTTAGCTGGGAAGAGACATACATTGTAATATTTCTTCATCTATTAATTGAATTCGAGCAAGCTTTTTGTACTTCTCCTAGCTGTGAGTTGACACAACCCTGATCAAAGAGCTGGACCCGCTCTCCTGATCATGTGCTGCATATTTTCTTTATGTGTGTTGTTTCTTCTGTTGTGTGATACTTTCTTATTGTTGTTACAACTCTTTAATTAATTGTTGTGGATGCCTTTTTAAGTTCTGAGATTTATTTCTAATTACTGTTACAGTGATGCTTTGATTATTTAGGTGTAAATCCTTGGTTTATGTTAGAATGTAACCTTTCCCCTGCATATACTTTGTGCATTACCTTGAAAAATGTACACACCCGGATTGATAAATTAATGTGGAAAATGGGTGGAATAGTTTATTCACACTCGGACACCAACAATTTGGCGTTGTTGCCAGGGAAGGCTAACAAGGTGCAAGATCTCTCATCTTAAGGAGGGAAGTGCTACCCTGCTCTAAGTCCTGAGCTTAGTATTTTGATTTCTATTGCTTTTTATCATTTTTAGGCCCAAGTCGCTTTGTTTTGGTTGATTGTTCTGAATTTTCGTGAGTTGTTAAAACCGAATCTCTCGTCCTGGGGAGGGAATGGTCTTTTGACACCCTGCTCCAGGTCCTAAGCCTTAGGTTTCCTTTAATTCATTTTCCTTTCTCATCTAATCTCTCATCCTAGGGAGGGAATGGTCTTTTGACACCTTGCTCCAGGTCTTGAGCCTTATATTTCCTTTCAGTCATTTTATTTTCGTGTCTGTTAAAACCCAACCTCTCGTCCTGGGGAGGGAATGGTCTTTTGACACCCTGCTCTAGGTCCTGAGCATAGTGATTTAATTTAGATATTTCTCTCTTACCAATTTGCATGAACAAAGATTCGAATAAAAGAGGCATAGGAAAAGCCCGGAAGAAAGGAGGACAGGGTTTGGGAAGGAACACTTACATCCAGCAAATCATCGCAAAAGTTGAATTAGAGGCATATTCTCGTGATGCTGTGAGCGTGAGGACTCGAATGAAATCAGAGGGACAATCTGTTGAATAGCCAGTGCTATCTATAGTACCTCCTGTTGATTTAACACATCAAACCCTTCCAGTAGCAGAAGAAGTATACAGCTGTATACCTGATGAAGGAGTATCGCTGCTAGTAACAGAGGAAGAAGAAGTTGTAAGCAGAAGATTTGAGGAACCAGCCCATTCCAGTAGGGAAGAAGAAGTTGCAAGGAAGGGGTCTGAAAAATTAAGCCATTGTGGCAGGCAGGAAGGAGTTGTAAGGGTATTCATATCACCACGGGATAGGGGGAGTGTTGTTAAGGAAACTCATACTTCCGTGATAAGACCCCCTCCATCATTCCCTGCAGAACCTGCTGAAATTCCCAGCGATTATTGGAGAATATTTATGGCACCCACAACCTCTACTATTGACTTCCCAATTGGGGATCTTGGGACTGGCACACCAACGAAGCCCATTCCTTTAGCAGTTTTACCTAGCTTTCATGTGCTAACTTTTGAAGACCCCGACACGTTCCTTTTTGAATTTTATATTGTGTGTCAGGGATATGACTACATAACTGATGAACAGAAACTGAAAATCTTCCCTACTACATTAAAAGGGACAGCCACGCGATGGTTTATGGTTCTAGGAGAAAGACTATCTCCACATGGGATGAGATGAAGACCTATTTTCTGGAGAAGTATCAGGATTACTGCAAATCTTGGGATATTAAGGAAGAAATTTTGAAGTTCATGCAGAAGGAAGACGAGAATATGGAGGATTGTGTGGAACGTTTTAAGTACACGCTACAGAGGTCAGGTCATTCTAACTTAGATAAGGACATTTTGAAAATTATCCTTCTTCGGGCTTTTCGAGAAGACTCCTTTGGCACTGTTAAACATAGTAGGAAAGGGAGATATATCAAAATAGGACTTCGATACCATCTGTGAGTTGTGCATCCAGTGCTCGAGGGGAGTTGCAAGGAATAAACAAGGAATTCGGTCAACAAAAGTATTTGGTGGAGGTGTCACGAAAGCAGAAATTGGAAACTTGTTGGATAACCTAAGGACTGATATATTGAGTACCCTGTCTACACAGATGGACACACTGCAAGTAAAACAGAAACATATGGAATTGGAAAAGACTATCGCTATATTTTGCTCAAAGTGCAAAAAGAAACATCCGCCTAGAGAATGTCCATTGAACTCCATGGAAGAATTTGCAATCTATTAGTTGAGTCATGCAACAAGTTCATGCCCCTCCTTGCCATGATTGAAGGTGGTCTTTCAAGGGACAGGGGAAGAGGTGGATCAACTATACTTCATGGGATCCAAAAAGCCATGGCAACCTCGGCCACCAACCGTAAATTAAAGTATGTTTCAGGATCCATCACAGTATTTTAACAATTTTAATATGGGTCCTGTTAGCGTTTGAAATTTCACCTCAGGCTGAAAAAGGTAAACTCCAAGGCAACATCAAACCACTTAGCCTCGTAGCTAGCCCTACGGGGCAGGAGAGGGCTCTCTCTGGTCTATCTCGGCAAAGATCTTCAACGGGCAGAGATAACCAATAAAGAACACTGATTTTAGGCTAGTAAACTGATAAAAAGGTTTGATTTGGGATTTTTAGGGTTTTGGTGGAAAATTGGGGACAGGCAATTTTGGGTGCGGGAATTGGACACAGTTTTTGTAGGGGGTTCTTTGGGGCAAGGTAGGAGACTGTATTGATGCCTTTGAATTAAGTGAATGGATAGGAATGACAGGTGAGGAGCTAAAGAGAGCAAGAAACCTTCAAGAGTTCTCTTTAGACAGATGAAAACATAAATATTAAGCAAACTTAAAAGCAGAGCATGACAATCATGAATTCTACTTTAACACTTCATTTGCCTAATTTGCAGAAGGAAAAGTAAGAAGATGATTCACATAACAAACTTACAAGTACAAAGAGAAACACACCATCAATACATGTAACCACAGGAATCCCAAAAAGGACTGCAAAACCCTGGTCTTTCTTCCTTTGCCAAAATTGCAGAGATACAGTGAGTAATACAATAGAGCTTTCTCCCTCAAGAGTCAAACCATGAAAATGACCAAGAAAGTACATAATATAGGCAATCTAACATCTTTCCTTGCCTCTAGGGGTCGAGCTCACTATCCTAGGAGCTGTTTCAACCAATTCTAAACTGAGCACTGAAAACTAGGCAGTCAAAACAACTTGCCTCTATAAGCTAGGAAACCAATTCATTCGTTAAATTTTTGCCTATCTCATGAATGAATCTTCTAGAAGAGATAAATAAGTGTCAAAATATCATAAAATTACATCATTTACAAAAAAGAAGATCAAAATCTACTCCAAAAAGTCAAATCCAGTCAAAACTGCGTTTTGCTGAGCTGTAGGTGAATTTCTGTGAAAACTGCCCAACACGTCGCGCCCTGATCCTGAACGCGTCGCGCGCCTTTGGAGCTGCTTTTGAGGCACTTCCAGGTGTCCAAATGAGGCAAAAGTGGGTTTTTTGGAAAGGTCTGGATGTCTACTTTCCAACCCAAGTGGAATTTCTGAATTTGGTGGCCATTTTCCCCTCCAAAATTGCAATCTCCCAAGACTGCTTCCTGTGTGTCAAAAAGGTGGTAGAAAGTCATTTTTTGCTTTTTTTTGACTTTCTGGAGGCCCAAAACTTGGTGAAATTTCTTGGCAATTGCTGAGCAAGTGTATCTTTGCATGAAAAATCCAAAAATGCTGAGTTTTCCTGAAAAGGAGTTTCCCATCGAAAGGGTCGCGCGCAGCGCGCGACGTATTGGTGGAGAAAACCTGTTTTTTGCCCAAAAGTTCACAAGTGACCAAAAATGCTCAAAATTTTTTGAAATTTGTGCTGGAGTTAAGTCATTTAGCATCATGCTCCTTCAAGGAAGCCTCAGCCAAGATGTGGAGGGGATCGGGCCTTTTCCTTCGTTTTAGTGCTTTGGCCAACCGTCTTTGGAGCACCTTCATTCTTGCCTTGCATACGTGCATTCGGGCCCAATAGTGGTTCTTCATGTTCCGGAGCAGGTCCTTATCTTGGTTGGCCTTGGCCAGCAACCTCTCGAAATGAGCATTGACCCGGAGAAGCATAGCCTCTCGCTCAACGGGTACCAAATCACCCGGTCTCTTGCGAGCCAAGTTGCGGTCCTCATGAATCCTCCGCAACTCATCAAGAGTGTGCTCATCTTCCAATTGCTTGTTGCGCTGCTCCAAATATGTAGTTGTCCATTGTGCCATCTCTAACTTTTGCTGCAACAAGCGGTTCTCAGTCTCCTTTTGCTGAATGATCTCGTGAAGCTCCGTGCTAGGAGAATGGATGTCAAGATCAATGATGTCGGTATCTGGATCACCTAACGATCCCTCCTCAATCATGGGTTGCTTGCCCCTCTCTGATACCTGTGCTGCTATCGGAAGCGAGGCCCCTTCCACCTGATGTGGAGAAAATACTCGCCGAGCTGATGCAAATAAGGCCCTGTGGCCTCTCTGATATGTGACCAATGGAAGAGAGCTGACATGTCTGGTCTCAGGGATATCATGCTGCTGTGATGGTCCTCCCTCCTCATGAACAACCTCAGGAGGTGTTGGTGGCGCTGTGAAAAAATCACGAGAGATAAAATCCTCCCATGGGATACCCTGCTGAGCCAACTGATGTATGACCACAAGCTGGATCAAACCATAATGATAGATGCTCCTGTGTTGTTGTGTTGGGCTCTTTCTCTGCATCAAGGGCACCATCTTCTCAATATTCCGGCACATGAAAAATGGTATGTTCATCATCCGTACCCGTGTGAAATGCATCAACAAGCGAATATGGTACGAATACAAACATGAAAATCTGCCCTCACAGGTGAAATAGCGCATGATGAGCCTCATCAAGGGAGCATACTCATCCCTCAAAAATCTGAAAGGAAATACACTAGTCATGTGCCTCATATATGCAGGTTCAATGTAGGGCTCATACTGAAATATGTCCAATAGTTTGCGCTTGTTCCACTCTTCTCCAACATTAGGTATCCCTGTTGCTTGAGAAACCATCTCAGGTGTCAATGTAAAATCCACCCCTGCAACATTCACATGCCCGTCATGCAAATGCAAAACAAACAAGCGGACCAATTCCCTGTGATGCTGAATTTGAGAGATCCTCTCGCAAAACTCATAACATGACAGGTGGCGAAAACATGTGACTGCAAGTGGACAAGCCTGCAAATAGGTCAAAGAGGTGGGCTCCTCTCTCACATGGTGACCACTCTTACCACCCTGTGAGGCCTCCTTTGTACCTCAACCTCTAGCGTTGACTCACGGTCATCACTTTGCTCATAGTCGGTTTCGGTTTCTGACATGGTTTCAAGAGCAAAGTGGCTGAAATGTACCACTGCTTCTGCTCAAAAATCTGTTATTTTAATTGTTGAAATGTTGTTTCAAGGGGACAAATAACACAAGGGAGATGTTAGGGAGGGGAGACTTTTAAGGGAAATTAGGGAAAATGTATGAAATAGGGAATTAAGGGAATGAATCACGACATATACACCATCACACAATTATAATTTGCAAGGGTTTTATGGGAGGTAGGGTTTAGGGTTATATTATTGATTTTTAGGAATAGGGGTAGGGTTTTAGGGCTTTTGGTATTTTTGGTAGGGATATTAGGTAGAAATGATATGGGAGGTGGTAAAGGGATGTGGGGAAAAAGTGGGGGTGAAAAGGATGACCTTGAAAACAGCAAAACAAACCCTAGCTTTACTAGCACTTTGACATTCTTAAGCTAATACACATGGACTCCTCATTTGAAAATAATGGCTTTTAAATACATTCTCATGCTCTTTCAATCTTTAGCAAACAATACATTCTGATGATTGGAGGCCTACCTGCAACCTTGAAGAAATTTGGGGTCATTTTGCAGTTTACAGGCAATTTTTTGTTGATGAATCCCCAACATGTAGCGCGCCCAACGCGTCGCGCCAGTGCTTTTTCCAACTGCGATGACTCCCTTGACGCGTCACGCCTGCCCAACACGTCGCGTGCAGGTCTGAACGGGTCGTGCGCGGGTTCTGTCTGCAATTTCGCCCAGTTTCTCTTCAAATCGCCTTTCACTCTTGCTTTGAGGCAAATGATGACCAAATGGAGGGAGAGAGGGGCTTTATAAGCTTAATTTAAATTAATTTCCCCTCAAACCCTCTTTCTAATGTTTATAACATGACACTTTTTCAAAATTTAAATGCTGCTGACTTTATGGTTTCCTTTTGTCCTGAAATTGGTTGAACTGATGCTTTTTCTTGAAAATTTTTGCAGGGATAGCTTCTGAGGAATCTTGGCAAAGGGGACCAGGGCTGCATGCTGACTTTCGAAGAATTTTGAATTTTTACAACTTTTTACAAAAATGAGAAAATG
This sequence comes from Pinus tabuliformis, assembly GCA_031772625.1. Lineage (NCBI taxonomy): Eukaryota > Viridiplantae > Streptophyta > Pinopsida > Pinales > Pinaceae > Pinus > Pinus tabuliformis. The sequence goes on along the minus strand of CM062819.1, from coordinate 33,452,605 downwards.
ACCTTGTCTTTAAAAACAAGGGTTTTTAAATCCAAGGTAAAAATTAGCTGTACAAGATGAAATCTTTTGAAGAAATACTTTGATAGTCATCCCTCTCGCCTACTGGGCATTTATTGACTTTTGAAGACATGACCTCAAAGACAAATTGGACCTAAACCCTAGACCTAGGAATTTTGACCTCAAGACAAGACAAGTAACCTTGAAAGAGTTTATTGACTGAAACAACTTGATCCAGCAGTGCCAAGAGGGGAATAAAGACACCAGCTCCTCCATCAGGGTTATGGCATGCCTAATGGAATGCAATGAGATGACACTGATGAGACACTTACTTATGCAAATGCAAAGAGCTTTGATCGCTGATGGAGGGCTACTAGACCGACTCTAACATTGGCTCCAATGGGGATGTTAGCTCCTTGGAGGTACCAAGAACCTTAGACCTCTGGGAGAGCAGACCAGTGCTTTTCAATCATTGGGCAATGGAGTCAATATTTACATATGTGACTTTTGATGCCTCGAAAATCGCTGCAACAACATTGGGGGATAACCACCCGGTCCGGACCTTAAAGCAACTCCTTTTCCGTTTGGTGTGGTGGCTCCGACTGTTCAACTAGGTCCAGTTACCTTCTCCCTATTGCTATTGGTTTATAATGTATCTTTAACTACCAGTAGGCAGGGACATCAGATCACTTCTTCTTGCTGATCAGGCAAGAGAATGACCCTTAAGCTGATTTGGGTTCAGCCAAGCCACAACTAAAGTTTTGCCTCTTTGAGGAGAGGACTTAAAAGAATGTAGAATTTACTCTAAATGCAAGCTTATTCTATGATGCAAGTAAAAGAAACTAATCTAAATCCTATCTTAATTAGGCAGATATAGATCTAACCCAACTAAGAGCAAGATAATTAAAGTATTGGGATTTAGATATGTCTTGTTTATAATGAATATCAAGTTAATGAAATAGTTCAATTAACTGATATTATGGATATCAAAACACATCCTATTGAGACCTTTTAACTGAAATAATAAACCAACAACACTCAGGAAGTAATTCACATAAATGATATTGAGTATCAAATCAGCAAATCCAATAACCAAACAATAATATGTGGAAATAGTTCACAACATATTACCACTCAATAAATCAGTTTTAATAAGGCAGATTTCTGAGTAAATAGTTACTCAGAAATCAGAAATTAATCCATAAGAACAGAGATACATGATAACAACATTGAGACAAACTACCCATATTGACAATAGTGCACAAACATGAATAAAATGACACATTCTTGTTACCATAAAAATGAAACCGATATTTGAAATAGTAGTATTAAAAATACCAATTTATTGCATCCATTTCTCTGATCTTGGTCTCCAACAGTCCTTTACATTGCTTGAACTTCTGCCTTTAAAACTAAAGCCACAATAGTGCAAACTCTGCCCCTCATACATAATCCAAGATACAAAGGAAAAATCCTCAATAATCCCCAGATCTGAGATTTTCTCTCCTCTCTCCTACAACTCTAAATTCTTATTACAATAGTGCTTTTTTAGAAGTCTAGCATTGCAGATGAGAGCAGCCCCTATTCCATTTTGCAATCTATTACTTATACTGTCTGTGAAGGAATTCTTGAATTCTTGAGAGGAAAGTTTGGTGAAGAGAAATCTGCCAAATCCAATTTCTGGAGCATTCTCATTGATTGAGATCCTTTTCTTCATATTTCTTCCACTGTTTTTCTGCAAAAAGAAATCAAAATAAATTAAAATGCAACAATAAAATCAACATGGCATTGCTGGCATTTAAATCAAATGCAATCAAATTCTATAAAATATAAATTCTCTATTGATGTCTGGGATGATTTAATTGGCCAAGAATATCATTGACGAGTGAATCTGCAATTAGAAGAGGCCTGGACCAATGAAAATAAAACTCAGAAAAATGATTTTGTTTTCAAAATTCGGAGCTTGATCTTCTGCCTGATTTTTGACCCAATAAATGACCAAATCTGTCAATGAAATCTCCTCAGAAATATTCTCCTTGATTTTCTCTTTCCAATGAGCCGTCCTGGGCCTCATTTGGCCAAGTATAACTCAATTTATGAACCTCCAAAGTTGATGAATCAAATCTGGCATGAATCTGGAAATTCTGTTGCTGGGCTAAAAAAAATATCAAAATTCTTATTAAAATTAAATCCTAAATTAGAATTGTAATTAATTCTAAATTAATTGTTAATTATAAACTAAACTAATTATTAATAACCTATTTATTAATCTAACTAACTGATATCTAATTAACAATTTATAAACAAATTTAATCTAATTAAAAACTAATCAATATTAATCTAAATGATATTTAAATTTTAATTAAATTAATTAAATATTAAATAGTATTAATTAATTTAATTAATATAATATATTACATATTACATATTAATATATAAACTAATATTAATATATATTAACCTACACTACTTCTTACTTACTCCACTCATACGTATGAGTGCTTTAAAAAATCTCAAACTAACACAAAACTTAAAATATGCTTTTGCTTTAATACCCCATGTTTTATGCTTTATCGCCGGGAGAAGTGAGGCATCGGGGATCGGGGATGAGTGCATGGTTTATCATGTTATAATGTCAAAGTCCCCGATGTGATCGGCAATCGGCGTCGGGGGTATGAGTTTATCGGGGTTTTTAAAAACATGTCATTTGAAAGCTCCCCATGCGATTAAAATCTCCGATGCGAAATTTTTTTATTTATTATATATTTTATATTATATTGATATTTCATGTATTGAATTTTATTTTAATTAAATTAATTATTAATTAATTTAAAATTTAACATTAAATATCAATTTTATTGTGGTTTTATTTTATGAATTTTAGTTTCTAAACTACAGCCACTTGTAAAAAGAATAAAAATGAACTACAGCCACTTGGATATTATGGGTTTTTTAAGATTAGTAATTGATTTGGAAATTGGAGTAAATTTCTTAAATCTCGATACTTAATGATTTGGCTGCATAACTAGAATGGAAAAATGTTAGTAAAAACTTGCTACGGGTTAATATTTAAAATGAATGCGTTATTGAACTAATTTATTTACAAAATGCAATATTGTACATTTTACGCATTTTTAACCCAGGCTACATAAATAATCAGACTTTCAAAGGAGTGCCATTTTCAAACCAGTTGACCAAATGAGACCAAACAAGCGTCAATGTGAAGCTTATAAAAAATTGACTCTAACAAAGCAATCAAAACAAGAATCCAAAGAAAACTAAAAATTAACAAAAGCGTAGGGCAATCAACTAAAATAAAAATCCAAAAAAGTATTTGGCCAAATTTTAATAGAAAGGGTCCCCATTATTCGAAGTGGATGCATCAATAATGGGGGGGTTGTGTTTTTACCACAACAATGGCGACACACGGGAGAAGAACCAGTTATCTCCCTTTGATGTGAATGAGATTTTCCTAAAATTAAAGTAAAAATAATTAAAAAAGAAAGAATTATTTTTGGAATGCTTGACTAGGTTCATTAATCTTAAAGAAACAAGAATCATCTAACTGTAATTTTTCTCGAAATTTCTCATAAATTAAAATATTTCGAAACTCTATATCAGTCCTTAATTAGTTGTAGAGATAAAGCAGGGGTCACTTTACAGCTTAGCTTTTAAAATATACTCCTTTGTCATAAGTAGAGCCACTGCTACCAGCAAACATCTATAGTCTCGACAGGGTTACCTTTTAATCATAAATGATTCAAAATCTCATTTGTTTAAGAATTATTGATCTAGAGATAAATCCATTTATATATGTTTATTTTCTTTGAATTTTTTATTTTATTTCTCTTAAAAGCCATTGTCCTGGTTTGGTGGCCAGATAGTTGACAATGCCATTCACTGGTTAAAATTGGACTGAACAAGCTGGCTCGCGATGAGACCCCTTGTCTTATAATTGTTTGCAATCATAAGCCATTACCCTGGTTTGTTTAGCAGTGTTGGTAATGTCAGCCTATTTTTCCCCTATGATCATGGTAAGCAGGCTCACGATGAGACCTCTTATCTTTTAAGTTTAAATATATTTTTGGATTATACTCTAGAAAATAAGACTCTTTGGGACAGGGAGAATTATTGACTCCTTAAGAGTTAAGAATGACAATTTCAGAGTTAAAGGTGCTTTGATGTAAAGTGTCTTTACTTGGTTATAAATAACTTTTCTTGACTGATAATAGAACTCTGAAAGATCTTAATAAAATTTTGAAATCTCAAAATGATTACAGTTTGATGAAAAAGAAATTTTCAGATCTTATGATACTTTGCCAACTTCTCTTGATTGGTAATCTCTTCCTTAAGTATGTCTACTTTTATAATAAGAAAATCAAACTTTACAAAGAGATTTAAGAAAACACCAATAAGTAACTATTAACAATTTTTTCTCCATGAATGCTGACCATAGTTAGGTAACAAGAAGGCCTTCCATATAAATCACGGCAAAGTCACCAAAATCAAAACTAAAAACCAAAAGAAAAGAATTCTTATACTACAATGAGAAAAGAAATCAGTGAACAAAAATAAAAACAAAAAAATCTCTAAAAATGGAAAGGAAAATCCAAGTTTCGCAAAATAAACTCAAACAAGAATGTTTATACCAATGTCTCCAACAATATGAAGAAAAAGAAAATAAGCATGTAATCATTCCTTCTTATGTTGAGATTTAGAAAAACATACTTTGCAGAGTTGTGAATGTTTTAGGCTTTTAGATAACAGTGATTGTAAAATTCAGCCACAATGAATCCCTTCTGTCTGATATGAATCTTCTTGTTTCCAAGCATCATCTTAATCATTTTCTAAAAAATGAATGCTTAAAGAAACAGATTAAAGGTTCAGAAACTTCCTGGTGTGGCTGTTTCAATGAGGATTATCGCTGCTTCTTGAAATAAAGCCAGGAGAAGAGTATGGACTTTGAAAATATGATCTGGCGGAGGATTGGAAACTTCAAATGGAGAGCTGCAAAACAGAGTTTTATATCAGCATAATTTAAAAAACAAAAATGGATCTAGAATGATGAAATGGAAATTAATGAAAGTGGGCACATGAATCTTACCATTGGATAATTGCTTTTGATCTTACCTGAAAGGTATCAGTTTCTTCAAACTAGCTGACTTCTTATTTTAATTAACATTAAAAACATGAAGAAGCCAAACTAACCAAAATCCTATAACCCAAGATCATTATTTATTTTACTTACACTAAAGTAAGCAGTAAAACGTAAAAATGAAATGCCTAGTGCTCAAGGGAGTTGAAATTAAAACAAATGCATCAAAAATGAAAATGAGAATTTGCAGCAATGACTGTTTCTCAAAATATCATAAGTTTCATATAAATTCCATGATTTTATAAATTGTCCAGAATCAAGACCAAATTCAAGATAATAAAATTTAAATATGAAGATAGAGAGGTCTTGAATTCCATTTTTAATTATGGAATTATATATTTAAAACTGAAATGTATGAGAAATCAAAATGGTTTAAATATGCTACAAATTGGTCATTAACTACTTTCTTACCATAGTGGTTACCTAAGCTCGCTTTTAAAATAATATATCGTTGTATCGAATGATTCGCATCACATGTCTCTTCACCATGCTTGAATTTTAATTTGCAAGACTTCACTTTTGTTGCTATGCCATTTATCGATTAAATGTTAATGGCTCAAAGGCATGCATTGGAAGCTATCGCATCGAAGATTGCATTGGCAAATTGCCGATTAAGAACATGCGATGAGAATATGTGCAATGAAATGAAGCGATCACGTTATTAAAGAAATATTATATTAGGGATCGGAAAATATTTACATTGTGCTTCCCGTATCGCAAAACGCACATCGTAGATTCAGAGAAGTGACGTGAGCATAAAAAATGTGATGAATATGATTGCACTATCGGCGATGCGATGGATGACGTAGCTTAATCGGCAATCGGCAAACTTTGGGTACCCGATGTAACACAGTATATTTTTTGCGATGCCGATATGCGATGAAGAGCGGACCCGATAACTTTTATGATGGAATTTCAATAACATATCGGATCCGAGACATCGGCCATAAATAAAACTGCAAGGAAGCGATTGCGATATCGGCGATGTGATGAACGACATAACTAATCGGCGATCGCGATCGGCAATCTTAAGCGCACGATATAACAATTCTCAATATGCCGATCTGCGATGAAGAGTGGACCCGATAATTTTATGATGAAAATTTGATAACATATCGGATCCGAGAGATTGGTCCTTTTAAAGTTATGCTCCTACCATTATTGCGATTAAGCGGACGCGATATTTTATGAATTTGATTTGAATTTCATATCGGGTCCGGAATTATGTGTTTATCGCAATATCGGTAAAGTCGATTATCGGAGATCGGCGATTCATGTTCATGGAAGTATACTTCACTTGGAAAGCTCCGATATGCGAAATGCAATATGACATATGGGTAAGATAATACATCGGAGGTCTTTGATGAACAATTTGTGATGAAAAGAAATGCTAAGAACTACTTCCGATGAAATCTTATGATGCGAATGGTCTTATGATATTTCTTGAAATTTCAATTGGGTTTTCTAATGAATGAAAGCAAAGTTAAAAAATGCTTAAATTCTAATGCATCACAAATAAAATTTCCCTGAGCCTGTTGCAAATTTGAAATGGGTTTACTGCTTATTTTATGTTTTGAAAAGAAATAAAAACCTGCAAATAAAACAGAACACAAATCAAAAATAAACTAAGGAAAAGAGAAACTAATAAGAGATGAGAACGAACTTGCAAATGCGTACCTGGAAGGAAATTGTCTGCAAATTTTTTACCTTATGAATCTTCAAATTCTTCCTTTGATTTATCAAAATTTCGACTTTGTTCAAAATCATCTCATTATTTATTCTATCTAAGTGTGTAATCAGTCTAAATAGAATTTGTTTATTGATGTCCGTGGAATATAAAATTTACCATAAATAAATATGAAACTATGCTTCCTTTTCGAAGTGAAACAACAATTTATTACCTCTGCTCATTCCGAATTAATCTTGAGAAAAATTTGTATTGTTATAGTGACTGTTCAATAATGCCTTTAGTAAATAAACATGATGCGTTTTACAGCATCAGATAATAAACTAAAGATTAGGATGAGATTAAGCCACTAATTGTAGAAAAATATCAAAACAGATTTAAATGTGTGCATTCGGCAAAATGGGCATCCTTAAAATCAGCTTTTAGCAAACTCCGAGGAAGATAATATGAACTTCATATGATTACCGTGAAAGGTTGGACTGACTAATAATGATGGAATTAGAATTAAGCTTATCATAGACAGTCATACATTTCATGGGATAATGGGGTCATGAAGCTTTTTTATCCTCAAATCCTTACCATATAAATTTCAAAAGAAAATCTTAGAAGGAAATCCCGAAATGAAGGAAAGTGGCTTTGAGGCAATCGATACCAAGTGCAACTTTAATTGAATTTAATCAAGACATTATTCGAAATAGGCAGAGTAGAGGTATTGTTGTAAGAAATTTAAAAGAAAGCAAGAATTAAAATTTTCTGATAGAGAAAAATATTTTCACTGAACATGAATGAGAATGGTTGATTGCTTTGTTTTATTTTTAATCTACAGAACTGTTAAAAATAAACTATCTATACAAAACAAACCAACTAAATTAATTCTACTCCTATTCTAACCATATACATGAAAATACCCGGATGCGGGTGCCACGCCGCATATGAATGACCCGCCAGATGTTCAACATGGGCGGTCGTAGGTACAGAAGAGGCCTTAAATGCTCCACGCCGCCCTGGATGGCAAGCGTGAGAGCTGAAGGGAGAGGGGACGGCAATTCATTGCCGATACTGCGCGACTTAAACGGTTTCAGATGGAAGTTAAGGCACTCCAACCCCGAGGCAATCCAAAGCAGATTAAGTATGGATGGAGAAGGGAATGTTTTGCAATGTTTCAGGATCGATTTGGGGATTCAGGCCTCAGTTTGTCAGGCATTCAAGTGCTGGTTCATGAGCTATTTGGGGCATTTGCAGGTAGATACAGGGCTGCAAGGGAGGATAAGAGTGGATTCACATCCCTCATATCCCTCTCCACAGCACTGTCACGTTCATTGGTCTTCAAGAAGGGAATGGCGCCAAGACAGAGGCTCATTAGCCGTCGAGGCACTGGAAGGGAAGGCACTTCTCGTCCCCTGGATGCTAATCCGCCTCTATGTTGCTGTCGTTGTTCATGCCACCAGTCAGCAGGTGCACACCCCATTCGGCCGTCCCAATTCATGGATACAAGATCACCGGACTCAAGCTCTGCTCCGCTACCTGCGTTCGGAACGGCGGTCTTCACTGTCAGATGTGCGCAATGTCATTCCAACATCAATGCTCATGTTTCGGTCCTCTTCATGGAGGAACCGAAAGAGGAGGTGGGAGGATTACCCAGCGCCCAAATTCATCATGCTGAATGTTCCAGAGTTGCTGAGGAAAGAGCAGAGACACCACCTGGAACGAATGTTGTGCAACCTTCGTCTCAGCCAGCGCCAGCTTCAGGCAAAGCCAAAGTCGATTGGGGACCTCCACCGGAAGGCGAGTACTGGATTTATGAAGAGGACCCGGAGGACGAGGATTCGGTTGAATAGGCGCCGGCTCCACCATGCTTCGGCCCTCCGACAACTCTCAGGTTCTTGTTGTGAACTGCTACTCTTGTTACCTGTGCTTAATTACGCTGTAAATGTCATGGTTTGGCCTCCTAATTTTGTTACTCTATGTTCGAATGCGCCCGCGCGAAGAATACTGCTGAAGTACTCCTCTCTCTCTCCTTGGCCCCTGCGCGGGATTTATAATTTTGTTTTTTCTGTGATGCAAAAGCTTACAGCCCCTGCGTGGGTTGCTAGTTTCAGTCATGGCGCCCTTGCATGGGTTAGTGGTCAAAAGGGTGTTGCCCCTGCGTGGGCGTTTAGTAGTTTTTGGAAGACCCCTGAAAATGAAGTTTTCTGTAAGCACTATCAAACCAGAGGACCAGCCCTGGCCCCTGGGGACATGTAATCCTGGATGTAACTGTTTCAGCTTGTAAATAATAGAAGTAGAATAGTTTTAACGATAAAAAAAAAACCATATACATGAAAATGACTAGGTATAGTCATATTTCCAGTATAGCCATTTTCTCATTTTTATTCCCGCGTTTATGTACAGTTCAAATGTTAGTAATAAAAATACAGATTTGATTAAACTCAGGAAAATAAATATGAAATCAGAATGTACAGTTATTGTTAGGAACTTAATTAAAATCTCTCTCTCCTGAAATTTCCTTTCCAATTGACTACCAATTGGATCATAAAAATCTGGATGGATTTCTATTAAGGATTGAGAAATGTTCAAAGGAAGAGATAACAGGCCAGATTGTGAAGATGAGCTTTTAGATTCTTTGACCTGAAAAAATTTGTTAGTGTTATGTACAAATGTTAAATCATTGACAATTTTCCTTGAAGGAAAAATTTCCAAACAATTTTCAAATGAGTCAATGAAAAATGGATGGAAGCTTTTCAAATAAAATGGCAATTTATTATTTGAATTGAATTGTTGGCCAGATTGCAAAAATACATTCTCTTGTTGACATTGCCTTTGAAAAGATAGAAGCTTTTGATGAAACATTAGCATTGATATAAATTGGAATATTAATATCTTTCGATGCTGATGATTATAATATGAAACTTGAATTTCCCAATTGGGCAATGCATCAATTGAGTGTTTGATAGTAAGGTATTCAATATGCCAGCGAAAAGTGTGGAAAATTTGAAAAATTAAATCCGATTTTATACAAAATAAGTGGGGAAATAAAAATAAAATGAAATTACTATTTTTACAACTAATGTTACAGCACATTTGGGATCGTTTTGAAATGATTTCATTTTCACAAGGAATGGCCAGAATTATGGAATTTGGGTAATTTCGAATTCCAACTTGTGAAATAGAAAACGAATTATGATTATGAATAGGAATGGGAGTTTGATCCTCATATGAATCATAAATTGGAATGATTTCTTGAATGGTGAAATCATGAAGATAATTTGCTGCTCTAAAATGAGGATTAGTTGGGATAATTCCTAAATTTAAGCGTTCCTCATCCTCAGATGTTATTTGAATTTTATCATGAGGATTCTCTTGAGAATAATAGAAATCAACATCCTCAATGTCAGAGTAATCATCATAATTGACCTCACAAGATTGTATGGAATTCCCTTCGATTTCATCCAATATACCAAAACAAGGAGGAACAAAAATCTCATGTTCATTAGTGGCAAAAGAATGATCAATTATTGTTTCTTTATCTTGATAAAAATTTAATGGTAATTCATTTAAACCATCCTCTTTAATTTCTGAAATATCATTGATACTAAGAGGAGAAAAATTACTATCATTAAAAATATCAGGATAAAGGGAAAAATGTGAACCTGAAACAATGCATTTAAAACTGTCTCTGTTCGAGAGCTCTTGTGCATTATGCTCATTGTAATTTTCAGATTGCTGATCATTCCTTTGTGTGCGTATGCTTACTTGAAGAACATTGCTTTGCTGCTCTGATTTTGACATTTGCTCATCATGGAGAAATTCAGAAATTTGTACAGCAGTTTGCATTTTATTTACTTTGATTGCTGCTTGTACTTGCTGATTTGCGATTTTATTTTCCGAATTTACTTCAAAGTAGCTTTCAGATTTCAAAGCGGTTTTTTCTCCAAAATTGCTGTTGTTGTCTTCTTGCATTTGAATGGAAATATTTTCCAAGCTTTGTGAAACCACTTCATCACCATTTGTTTGCACATCCATATTGGAATTCTCATTTATATTAGAAGGGGATGGGACAAAGCTCAAATTAATTTCATATGGATTGGGAATGGTTGGAAGAGAACAAATATATTCAAACCAATCTAATGATTCTTCTTCCGTAGGTTTATCTTCATCTTTAAATCTTAAGCAATTCAAATGAAATCGAATATTAAAATCATTAACAGACTCATTTTCAAACCTACGTAGATATTCAATTTCTTCACATACCTGTTCATAATTAAAGCCGTCAAATTTACAAATGAAAATTGTAACAAATTGATCCCAGCTGTGGATTGAAGCAACTGGAAGAGTTCTACACCAGCTTCTGGCTTTTGCAGCAAATGTAAGAGTAAAAATTCTGCATAAGATGTCTTCATCAATTCCTTGAAAATCATAATTTGAAACATTTTGAATAAATTGAAAGACATGATTAAAAGCAGAAGAATTTCTCTTACCATTGAACTTTACCTGAGACAAGAGTCTTACCACTTCGGGTGGAGTATTGGAAGATGCACGTCCATGGATACAACTCCAAATTGGAAGTTTAAGAGGATCCATCACAATAAATAAAATATTAAAATTGAAAAGACTCCAACAGAAAAATTTCTCAGGCCCTCCTTCTAGCGCCAAAAATGTTGATGCCTCGAAAATCGCTGCAACAACATTGGGGGATAACCACCCGGTCCGGACCTTAAAGCAGCTCCTTTTCCGTTTGGTGTGGTGGCTCCGACTGTTCAACTAGGTCCAGTTACCTTCTCCCTATTGCTATTGGTTTATAATGTATCTTTAACTACCAGTAGACAGGGACATCAGATCACTTCTTCTTGCTGATCAGGCAAGAGAATTACCCTTACGCTGATTTGGGTTCAGCCAAGCCACAAGTAAAGTTTTGCCTCTTTGAGGAGAGGACTTAAAAGAATGTAGAATTTACTCTAAATGCAAGCTTATTCTATGATGCAAGCAAAAGAAACTAATCTAAATCCTATCTTAATTAGGCAGATATAGATCTAACCCAACTAAGAGCAAGATAATTAAAGTATTGGGATTTAGATATGTCTTGTTTATAATGAATATCAAGTTAATGAAATAGTTCAATTAACTGATATTATGGATATCAAAACACATCCTATTGAGACCTTTTAACTGAAATAATAAACCAACAACACTCAGGAAGTAGTTCACATAAATGATATTGAGTATCAAATCAGCAAATCCAATAACCAAACAATAATATGTGGAAATAGTTCACAACATATTACCACTCAATAAATCAGTTTTAATAAGGCAAATTTCTGAGTAAATAGTTACTCAGAAATCAGAAATTAATCCATAAGAACAGAGATACATGATAACAACATTGAGACAAACTACCCATATTGACAATAGTGCACAAACATGAATAAAATGACACATTCTTGTTACCATAAAAATGAAACTAATATTTGAACTAGTAGTATTAAAAATACCAATTTATTGCATCCATTTCTCTGATCTTGGTCTCCAACAGTCCTTTACATTGCTTGAACTTATGCCTTTAAAACTAGAGCCACAATAGTGCAAACTCTGCCCCTCATACATAATCCAAGATACAAAGGAAAAATCCTCAATAATCCCCAGATCTGAGATTTTCTCTCCTCTCTCCTACAACTCTAAATTCCTATTATAATAGTGCCTTTTTAGAAGTCTAGCATTGCAGAGGAGAGCAGCCCCTATTACATTTTGCAATCTATTACTTATACTGTCTGTGAAGGAATTCTTGAGAGGAAAGTTTGGTGAAGAAAAATCTGCCAAATCCAATTGTTGGAGCATTCTCATTGATTGAGATCCTTTTCTTCATATTTCTTCCACTGTTTTCCTGCAAAAAGAAATCAAAATAAATTAAAATGCAACAATAAAATCAACATGGCATTGCTGGCATTTAAATCAAATCCAATCAAATTCTATAAAATATAAATTCTCTATTGATGCCTGGGATGATTTAATTGGCCAAGAATATCATTGACGAGTGAATATGCAATTAGAAGAGGCCTGGACCAATGAAAATAAAACTCAGAAAAATGATTTTGTTTTCAAAATTCGGAGCTTGATCTTCTGCCTGATTTTTGACCCAATAAATGACCAAATCTGTCAATGAAATCTCCTCAGAAATATTCTCCTTGATTTTCTCTTTCCAATGAGTCGTCCTGGGCCTCATTTGGCCAAGTATAACTCAATTTATGAGCCTCCAAAGTTGATGAGTCAAATCTGACATGAATCTGGAAATTCTGTTGCTGGGCTAAAAAAAATATCAAAATTCTTATTAAAATTAAATCCTAAATTAGAATTGTAATTAATTCTAAATTAATTGTTAATTATAAACTAAACTAATTATTAATAACCTATTTATTAATCTAACTAACTGATATCTAATTAGCAATTTATAAACAAATTTAATCTAATTAAAAATTAATCAATATTAATCTAATTGATATTTAAATTTTAATTAAATTAATTAAATATTAAATAGTATTAATTAATTTAATTAATATAATATATTACATATTACATATTAATATATAAACTAATATTAATATATATTAACCTACACTACTTCTTACTTACTCCACTCATACGTATGAGTGATTTAAAAAATCTCAAACTAACACAAAACTTAAAATATGCTTTTGCTTTAATACCCCATGTTTTATGCTTTATCGCCGGGAGAAGTGAGGCATCGGGGATCGGGGATGAGTGCATGGTTTATCAAACATGTTACAATGTCAAAGCCCCGATGCGATATCGGCAATCGACGTCGGGGGTATGAGTCCATCGGGGTTTTTAAAAACATGTCATTTGAAAGCTCCCGATGCGATTAAAATCTCCGTTGCCAAATTTTTTTATTTATTATATATTTTATATTATATTGATATTTCATGTATTGAATTTTATTTTAATTAAATTAATTATTAATTAATTTAATTAATTTAAAATTTAACATTAAATATCAATTTTATTGTGGTTTTATTTTATGAATTTTAGTTTCTAAACTACAGCCACTTGTAAAAAGAATAAAAATGAACTACAACCACTTGGATATTATGGGTTTTTTAAGATTAGTAATTGATTTGGAAATTGGAGTAAATTTCTTAAATCCCGATACTTAATGATTTGGCTGCATAACTAGAATGGAAAAATGTTAGTAAAAACTTGCTACGGGTTAATATTTAAAATGAATGCGTTATTGAACTAATTTATTTACAAAATGCAATATTGTACATTTTACGCATTTTTAACCCAGGCTACATAAATAATCAGACTTTCAAAGGAGTGTCATTTTCAAACCAGTTGACAAAATGAGACCAAACAAGCGTCAATGTGAAGCTTATAAAAAATCGACTCTAACAAAGCAATCAAAACAAGAATCCAAAGAAAACTAAAAATTAACAAAAGCGTAGGGCAATCAACTAAAATAAAAATCCAAAAAAGTATTTGGCCAAATTTTAATAGAAAGGTTCCCCATTATTCGAAGTGGACGCATCAATAATGGGGGGGTTGTGTTTTTACCACAAACCAGTGCTTTTCAATCATTGGGCAATGGAGTCATTATTTACATATGTGACCCAAACCGGGACAGCTTTATTGACTTTTAACAACTGACTGAAAATTGGGCTAACTTTGACCTAAACTAACTCAACTTTTGGACAGAAAATGGACTGATAAAAACAACATGAAAAACTCACACCAACTAATCTCCATCTTCAGAATTATAGCCTTCACCGCGGGCCCTAGACTAAAGATGAAAGATCAGTGCACACTTGCAGTGAAATAAAAGTAAAATGGTAATTACAATGATAATGGCTAGAGCAGAAAATGCTCAGACATGGTACCTTTTAAGCAGCCGGTCATTGACCGACCCTCCAAGACAATCATCAACATTCATTTCTTTGAGAAGAAAGGCATTTGGACCACGGTATGCTGCAATTTTGTAAGGACCTTTCCATAAGTTGTCAAACTTTCCATGTTTCCCTTTGTCTTCATTTCGGGCATCCCACCTCAAAACAACATCATCTATCTGGAAATCATCCGGCTTTGCTTTTCTGTCATAGATTTTCTTTATGCGCTCTTGCAACTTAAGAGTATTTTGAAGAACCTCCTCCCGTGTCTGTTGTAAATGAATCATTTGACTAATCCGCCTTTGCATTGGATCCTCCTCACCACCAACTTCTTGAAGCAATTTTGCTACCGGAATACTAAGTGAAGTAGGAAACACCGCATCTGTCCCGTAAACTAGTTCGAAAGATGACATACCAATTGACTTTTTCTGACTTACACGATCAGCCCATAATGCATTTACTAACTGTTTGTGCCAGCTCTTCTTATTGTTTTCCAGCAATTTCTTTATGATGTTTACCAAAGATTTATTCGAAGATTCAGCCAGCCCATTTCCTTGCGGATGATAGGCGGTTGAATGCCCCAAGTTGATGTTATATTTGTAGCAAAAATCAACCATCTTCTTTGATTTAAACACTGCTGCATTATCTGTAATCAACTTATGTGGACAGCCGAAACGTGACAATATGTTATTTTCAAGGAAAGAAATAATTACCAAGTTCGTGGCCTGCCGGGTGGGAATGGCTTCAATCCATTTCGTGAAGTAATCGGTGGCTGTCAATATCCATCGATGTTGTCCAGAAGATGCTGGATGAATTTCGCCGATGAAATCTAAGCCCCAATGCTGAAATGGTGCGCTGACTTCAATGGGCTTGAGAGGCAAGGGCTGTAATTTCTGCTTTCCTTGAAACATTTGACATTCATGACAACTCTTGACTGCTTTATATACATCTGAAAACAACGAAGGCCAATAGAAACCTGCCCTTAGGATCTTGTTTGTCGTGGTCTTCCAAAACAAGTGAACCCCGCAGTCACCTTTGTGAAAATCCTCTGCAGCTCTCTTAGCTTCCTCCTCGACCAAACAATTCAGCAATATGCCACCGGGGTCTTTTCAATATAGTGCAGATTTGATGATGCAAAATTTAGCAGCCTTTAACTTCAATGTCCTAGCTTTGTTTTGAGGCATCCCGGGAGGTGAAGACAAATTTTGAAGCACATATACAATATCAGCATACCAAGGAGAGGAAATAAAGATATCAGATACCTGTAGCGCTGAATTTTCTTCATCTTCGTCGGACAAGGCAGCAATCAAATTAATGTCTAGGACATGGAGATTTGTTTCAGCCATCAATTTAGCAAGACCTTGGCCCTTGATCAGCTTGGTAGGATTAATTTCCACATCATACTCCAATAGTGCAGCAATCCATTTACCCCGTTTTCCTTCTGGTTCCGCTTGTACCAAAACATCATTAACAGCGGCATTAGGAACATATGCCAAAATGTGGGAATTCAGTATGTACACACGGAAATCTTTCAAAGCTTTTACCAGCGCCAATGCTTGTTTTTCAATGATATTATACTTCAGCGCTCCGTCCCTTATAATACGACTGAAAAAAGCAATGGGCTTCTCAACTCCATCTCTCTTTTGCATCAGCACAGCTGCCAATGTATGCTCAGAAGCAAATGAAAATAAAATAAAATCTTGTGTATAATCCAGGCTAATTAGAGTTGGGGCTGAAGATAAAATTAACTTTACCAAATTGAAAGACTTTACCGCCTCTTCGGTCCATTTGAGCTGGCTATCCTTTTTAAGCATGTTAGTGATTTCTCTAAGGTGTTCGGCAAGATTCGGAATAAAGCGGCGCAGAAAATTCAGCTTGCCATTAAAGGACTGAATCTCTTTCTTGTTTCGGGGCTGCTCTAATTGCTGAATAGCTTCCTTATGTTTCAGGGTCCATCACAGTATTTTAACAATTTTAATATGGGTCCTCAGTTCATGCCTTATTCACCTATGTGGCCTCAATATCAGTTTCCACCCTAGCAACAGTGGGCTCCTCAAACTAGTTCGAATTCTTCATGGGCCCTGAACTAGCATGGACCCTCTCCTCCTGGACAGTTTCCCCAATCGATACCACAACAACAACTTCAGTTTCCCTCTAACATACCTCCTAGTAATCCGCCTATTCGCCCTCAACTTCCTATCCAACCCAATAGGAATCCTAACAACAAAGGGGCTCAGCAAGCTGACACCCTCAACCTACCTTCCTATAGTATCTCTACCACAGAACTTTATGAGATGAACTTGAGATTCGGGCGGGTAGTAGATACTCGACCCTCACCTATTATTATTATTATTGAACAAGTTGGCAGTGAGGGTAAAGAACCAAAAACAGTTGAAGAGAAATCAAACCAAGCTAGTAACAATCAAACACCTCCTCAACTGCTAAATACTCAAGAACACCGAGTTGACCAACCCTATCCTGAAAGGTTGGCCTTGAGTAAACAAATCCCTCAAGCTGAGTTTGACTTTTTAGGGGAGTTACAAAATCTGTTTGTTAAGATTCCCCTGTTACAAGCTATGAGGGATGTACCTATATATGCAAAAACTCTTAGGGAATATTGTGCTAAAAAGCCTAGAAAGAGATCAAGGGACCCACTCACTATTCATGTGATGGGAAAGTTATCAGATTTTATGTTGGGAAAGGCTATGCCTATGAAATATGGGGATCCGAGGAACCCAATTCTAACTGTACAAATTAATGGAGTGGAAATTATGAATGTACTAGTAGATTTGGGTGCTTCTATAAATGTCATCACTGTTGAGGCCATGCATACATTGGGTCTTCGAAACCTCAAACATACACCTACTATGTTAGAATTAGCAGATAGATCTACAGTCAAACCGGTAGGAAAGTTAGAAGACATTACAATCTCAATTGATTCATGGCATTATCCTGTGGATTTCCTAGTGCTACAAACACAGTTCCCAGTTGGTGGCCACCCCTTGATTCTGGGAAAACCGTGGTTGGCAACTGCAGACGCTTACATTGGGTATCGTTCTGAAAATATGGTTATCCCAAATGGGCAAGTTACTAAAAACATTGTGTAATACCCTCTTGCAGAACCTAGCCCATCAGTGAAACCATCTTGTCATAAGAAACCTCTACGAAAGGAAGAGTCTGAGTCTGAAGATGAAGAATGAAGACCAATTCTTACTATTGCGCAGGCCCTTTAGCTAAAAACAGAAACTGAGGATGATACAATTACTGCCTTCATTAGCAACCCCTGTTCTATTTCAAATTAAAACCAACAAATTCTAGAATCTGTCTTGAGCTGTGAAACACAGGAAAGTATTGAAACAACAGATGCATTTGAATAACTTCCTACAACTGTGTCCCATGATAGCATTTCTGTAGAGATAGAGCTAGGAAAGGCCCTGAATATTAACCCGAATCTGTCAGAATCCTAGACAACACAACTTCTATATGTTCTCCGAAATCACAAAGAATCCTTCACCTGGGACTATACAGACATGAAGGGGATTCCGGACAATCTATGTACCCATCATATATACATCAAAGAGGAGAATGAACCCCACTTTGAAAAACGTTGTCAAGGAAGAAATTCAAAAGTTGTTGAATGTAGGATTTATTTACCCCATCTCGGATAGCCAATGCGTTTCCCCGTTGGTGATTGTTCCCAAGAAAAATGGTAAATGGAGGATATGTGTAGATTATAGAGAATTAAACAAGGCAACACAGAAAGACCATTTCCCTTTATTGTCCACTGACCAAGTCTTGGATACTTTGGTTAGGAAGAAGTTCTCCTTCGTGGACGGGTTTAGTGGGTACAACCAAATCCAAATAGCTCCTGAGGATCAGGATAAAACCACTTTCACATTCCCTTGGGGAACTTTCGCATACCGAGTCCTTCCATTTGGTCTCTATAATGCACCTACAACATTCCAAAGGGCAATTTTAGGGATTTTCTCTAATCTGGTAGATGACAGTGTTGAAATCTATATGGACAATTTTACTCCATATAGGAACTCATTTGAAGAAGGGCTAGAAAATCTGGAAAGAGTTCTTGAAAGATGTAAACAGACGCATGTCTCTTTGAGTACAGTGAAGTGCCACATGATGATGGAGGAAGGAATAGTTCTGGGACATTTGCTTTCAGCTGCTAGAATTTGAATGGATCCAGCTAAGGTAGAGGTAATATTGCACTTTCCAATACCCAAAACACCCACATAGGTACACAGCTTTATCAATTGCGCTGGTTATTATAGGCGCTTTATAGAAAATTTTGCTAAGATAGCACATCCACTTTTTCAATTGCTGACAAAAGATACAAATTTTGTGTGGACAGATGACTGTGATGCAGCCTTTGTGAAGATCAAGGAACTTGTCTATAGAGCACCAATCCTTCGAGGGTCGGACTGGAAATTACCATTTCATATCCATGATGATGCCACTCAGGCAACAGTTGAGGCAGTTTTGGGACAGCAAGTAGACAAGGTGCCATATGCAGTTTACTATGTTAGTAAGAACTTGGCTCCTGCCGAGTTAAACTACACAGTGACTGAAAAATAATTTCTTGTTGTCATCTACGCCATCAACAAGTTCCAGCATTATATTACTGGGTATCCTACCTTTGTACACACTGATCACGCAGCAATCAGGTATCTGATGAAGAAACCCATTACTCTTGGTCGTATTACAAGATGGCTACTGTTACTTCAAGAATTTGACATCACCATAGTAGATAAACTAGGAAAGGATAACATGGTTGGTGATTTTCTGTTTAGACAAGATAATAATGTTGAAAGTACACCCATAGAAGATGTTTTCCAGATGAACATCTTTTTCCAATTTCTGCTAACACTTCGTGGTATGTAGATATTGCTAACTATCTTGCTACAGGGAAGGTACCTCGTCACTTTCATGTAGAATTTTCACTGTAGATCACCTGATATATGCAATGTCCTAAAGCATAATACTAGATCTACTTCTACCATAAACTTTGCGGAAGCTTAAACAGATATGAGCATCATCAATCAATAACAAATATAACTGAGAATGAGAAGTAATCAACCATAACACAGAAGATATAACACTAGGGAAAGCACCAGACTAAAACCCCAACTCTGTATTATCATACAAGTGGAAATCTTGTTCAAGTTACAAAAAGAATCAGGTCTCAAGCTATCCTGCTCTCTCTGCAATCAAACAATACAGCTCACAAACTGAATAGACATAGTATATGTCTTCCTCAAGCCCTCCAAGCCTCCTATTTTCTTGCGCAGTTTTGATTAGGGTCCAATGATATCACATGTGTGAATTCGCCTCATCACACTCGCTGTAACCTCTAGTCTAACTACGCAATCCTTAAGGAATAATGTTCCTTCTGCATGCAAGGAATATTCACAATGCAATATTCATGCAACTGATAGTACACTGTCCCTCCATCTGATCTCAATTGGGTCTCTAACTGAATTGACATGCATGAGTTATCCATGAGTGAATACTCAGTTATCTAAAATACAGTAGTTACATGCATGCAAGCATTAACTAACTTAACTCTCATTAATTTAACAAATTGTTAAATTAATCTAACTGGACTTGACTCGGTTAACTGAGCCAATTAATTACAACTCATCATTATCTCTTTAATTGATGGATAAATCCATCAATCAAAGGAGAAATTGTGCATGTCCTCATATAGACTTCATGTTCATAATTCCTTAACTAATTAACTGAAGATGAATTAATTAATCAATTTACAAACAGTTGTTAATATCAAATTCGAATTCTACTTCCTATGTTTAGTCCAGGGACTGACTAAAATAAGAGGGATCCTGTTGAGGGCCCCGAAATCGGGTCGACAACAAGGGGGATACCCACCCGGTCCGGAACCTGGTTGGCGGCTCCTTGCCCGTTTGGAGTAGCGGGTCCGACTGGGGGTAATGGGACCAGTTTCCCAATGTGAGGGGTGTGCGTGTGTGTAGAGTTTGATGGTATTGATCTAAGGGTATTTTTAAGCTAATTTAATTCTAACTTCTAATCTAACTCTATGCTATTATAATCTAATGGAAAAACAATACATCTAGTCTATGCTAACCCGGGGTATTTTCTCTTATTATGCGATCTAAAAAGATTTCGAACAATAGCTGGTAATAAAGATCATTCAGCTATTATAAGAATATAAATCAATGAAGATAAACCATTCTGCATAAGAAGTTAGGCAAAACAGTTGTGAACAGCATATCGCATAATTAGTTATTCATATGTCAAGCATAAACAAATGACTCCACCGTACAGAAGTGCCAAATGGTAATACACACATTCATACATTAACATATAAAGAACTCAGCTGCATATCACTTTAGGAATATAAGCAGAAATTAGCCAAGAGATAAAAGTACCATTTATGACTGATTTCACTAATAAACTTCAAGCAATAATGATTTATTTCTACTTGTTCTAATATCTGCTAAGAGTACAGAAGTGCAACATCAGTAACAGACATTAAAATGCAAACATAAATAAATCTCGATCCATCCATTCATCAAAAACCTCCTCCGAGGGTGAAGAAGTGCATGTTCTGAGGATAAGTTTTTTGACAGATTTCCAAATGCCATGAGAAGGATTAAATACTACTAACTAATTAATCTTAATTACACAAATTTAGGGAACGGCTTCAAATGACCGCCCTTTTACTAAAAGCAAATTTATTTCTAAAAATCAAATCTAATTTCTAACCGTTTCTGTATCTGTTCTTTAGTGCTGTAAGCAATGCGCTGTTCGCCCTGAAAGAGTCGGCTGGTTGTCCTTTCCTTTTGTTCGAGCTTGATAATTAGAAATGACAAGAGCTGGCACCTCTTTCTGACAGACTAGAAGATATTTTCGAAGACCTTTCTCTGGCTGGGTGTATTCGCTGTGCGCACACTTAGTACAACCCAATTTCTTTTCGAACTGATTTTGCTGTTGCTATTTTGGTTTCCAGTCGTGCGAATGACTCAATGAGTTAGGAGTCGCGCTGTATGGACAATCCCCTGTTTCGAGAATTGTTTCCGTTCTTTGTTCCAGGCTTTTCTGGAGCGTCTTCCTTCTCTTGCGCTTCTTTCTCTGCTTTACCAAGTCTGAGCTTCAGGATCTTTTGTAAACACGCTGCTTTTGTGTGCCCTTGACTCTGAGTCTTGGATAGTCTATTTTCATCAGTGCCTGTTGGGTGATACTCTGGAATCCGCGGTTCTGCTGCATGCGGCATCCATTTGCGGAGGCATCTTCTCTCTGTTGTCTTATTGGCGCTCTTCCCTTTTCCTTAGATGTTTCCTGCATATAGATTTATATCAGTCGCATGTCTTACAGTTTACGCAAAGAAGAAGGGAAATGATGAAAAGATTGACATGAAAGCATTAAATTCTAATGAACGCGTAATTCTGACATTCATCATGACTTGACTCTTCGATAAATGTGATGCAATCATCTCTGGATACTCAAGCACGCGGTCATTAATTTCCCTTAAGGTGTGCGTTCAATTTTGGGTCTACCGTGTATGTCGGAGAATTCTTGCGATGAGTCTTTTCTGCGATTGGTATCCTAGTATCGAGGGTTGCGACGTCATTAAGTGTTATCGCAGATCGCAGATATCGCAGATCGCGGATATCGCATATTTCATTCAATTGCTTATGCAGCTTCATGCGACGCTTGCGAGTTGCGATGTCGCATATCGACAGTTGGTGGTTCCTTAAGGTTTTCTCTTTAAGAGCGTTTTGAATGCATGCGACGCGATGAACTTCGCGTCGCTTCTTCGCAGCTTTGCTTTTCGCGTTTAGGAAGCGCTTCACTCTCTCTTCGCGATGCGATCAAGCTTTAGGGAGAAAAATACAAAAACTTTAACAAAAATATTTTTTGGATTTTATGTTCAGGGTCCCCCCTTTGCTTGGTGTTATTGCTAATATCAAACAAAGAGGGGGGGGTTGTTGGTGACCACAACAATGGCGATTCACTGTGAAGAACCAGTTATCTCTGCTTTTCTATTGACCATTCACTTCCGAAACAGCAAAATTATTATATGTCTAAATTTTTTTATGAACAGATAGAGTAGATTACCCCTCACCTCGTCAACGATACTTTGTCTCAACCTTTTTCATCCCAATTGCTTGCTTCCTTAGGCTTTTTCTTGCATTCACACCAGACATTACTTGGTCTTGATTAAAGATAAAATCAGGTCTTCTTTGCGTACCGGCTTAAAAGTATGCTCATTTGTCGTAGGTAGAGCCTCTGCTGCCCGCAAGCGTCCATAGCCTCGACAGGGTTACCATTTTATCCAGCAATGATCCTTTTTCCTGCTTGAGGTTACTCGCAACAATCCAGAGAAAAATCCTTTTTGACACACTTTTCCTTTTTTAATTCTCTAAAGAACAATGTCTTGGTTTGGTGGCCAAATTATGACACAGTCACTCACTTGATTTACACTTTTGCTGAACAAGCCGGCTCGTGATGAGACCTCTTGTCTTTTGATTGCAACAATCTTAAGTCGTTGCCCTGTTTTGATAGACAGTATTGGCAAAGTCAACAAGTTATAATATCTGTGATTGTGATAAGCCGGCTCGTGATGAGACCTCTTATTCTTTGAGATATAGTGTTTTGCTTGGATTATTTATCTGAATGCTGCAATTCCCTTTTAGCAGGGAGGAAGTCAATGTTTTTCCTTAAGAAAGCTCTGGACGACAATAATAGATTTTTTGAAAACAACAGTTTTGCAGAGAATACCCATTTTATTATTGATGATACCTTTCATTGTGCTGATACAAAACAATTCTTTACCAAAGGTTGCTTTCGTCAAAGTTTTTTGAGGTTGAAACTACTATCGTAATCAAGGTGAAGTTAACTCTATTTGTTAATAATAAAATTCAGATTTTTCAAAAAATTTGCTATTTGTACAAGCGAAATCAAGATCTGATAGAGAATTGGTGTGCTCTTTTCATGAATCCTTTTTAAATGATCATTTACAACCGGTTTTATTCATAAAAAAGAGAAAAACAAAATCAAAATAAAACTAAAAAATAAATCTATCCTACAAAAATTAGAAGAATTCTCTTCTAAGGAAAATACATTTTGAGAATTTGTCCATTCACAGGCAGAGAATCTCTTCTCCCTGTTAAGTCCTGCAACACAAAAGTCGACGGGCCTATGACTTCTACAATCTGAAAAGGACCAAGCCACAGCTTCTGGAATTTAGTATGTCTGCCCTTTTCTTCATGTGCCTTATCCCATTTTAAAACTAAATCTCCCATCTGAAAGTTTTTTCTGGTCATGATGTTTGAGTCGAAAGAGGATTTTATTAGCGCCTGGTGGTGAGCATGGATTTTCTTAGCCTGTTCTCGTCGTTCTTCCAGTTCGATTATTTCCATTTGTCTTAATTGTAAGGAGGAAGTAGGTACTACATCAATGTATTGTAATAAGGACAAAGAGGGAATGACTAAGTGAGTAGGAAGAACTGCTTCTCTCCCGTAAACTAAATTAAAGGGAGAAGTGTCGATAGAAGCTTTCTTTGTAATTCTATCTGCCCATAAGGCGTTTACCAGTGCTTTGTGCCAATTCTTTTGGTTTTGGTCGACTGTCTTTTTAATAATCCTGATTAGGTTTTTGTTTGTCGATTCAGCCAACCCATTACCTTGCGGATAGTAGTTGGCAGAATACTTCAGTTTGAACCCTCTTTTGAGCGCAAACTCAATCATGGTATTTCCAGAAAAATACGATGCATTATCAAAAATTAAGGCCGTTGGCAATCCAAACCTAGTGATGATAAACTGATCTATGAATTCAATAATATTTTCAGAATTAGCTGTCTTGAGAGGAACTGCCTCTACCCATTTGGTAAAATAGTCAGTTGTTGTGAGGATATACCTATGATGTTTAGAAGAGTGAGGAACGATCTCACCTATTATGTCCAGACCCCATTGACTGTACGGCTGCTCGATGTTGACCGGCTGCAGTGGCATGGATGACTTCTTTTGTTTCCCTGCAGCAGTCTGGCAGACTTGGCATTTCCTTACGTGATTGTATGAGTCTTTGAACAGCGTGGGCCAGTAATATCCTGCACGTAAGATTTTATGTGCGGTGGCTTCTCCAGCATAGTGTCCGCCTGCTGGTCCATCGTGGAGTTCCTGCAAAACCTTTTCGGCTTTAGTTTTCTCAAGACATCTAAGAAGCACAGAATCATAATTTCTTTTAAACAGGACATCATTTATGAGCTGGTATTGTTTAGCTTTCAATCTCAGGGCTCTCTTCTTGGTGTGATCCAGGTGAAATGGAGCATACCCGTTCTTAAGAAAATAAATGGTGTCAACATATAATGATTCTGCGTCGTTTAGGCTTACCTCATACATGTGTACCTCTTCAGACGAGTTCTCAGGAATTTGCGATGCTCCAGCTAACATCTTGCAGAAGCCTTGACCTCTTACGATGTGTGTCGGCTTGATCTCAAGGTCGTATTCTTGTAAGGCGGTGATCCAATTCGCTCTCTTCTCGCCCACATCCTTCTGTATCAGGAGGTTTCTTACCGCTGGAAACGGTACTATGACTTTGGTATGGGCCTTTAGCAAGAAAGGTCTAAAATATTTGATTGCTTTGAAAATGGCATGTGCCTGTTTCTCTACGTCAGAATAATTGAGTTCAGCACCTTGTAAGTTCGAGCTAAAGAATGCGATTGAGCTTCTACCTTTTCTTGATTGGCTTGAGTTAAAATCGCAGCATAGGATTTTTCTGAGGCAAACGTGTATAAGATAAAAGGTTCTGAAAATTTTGGGGTTGCCAAAGATGGAGCGTTGATGAAGGCTTGTTTAATTAAGTTGAATGCTTCATGCTCGTCTAGACCCCAGACCCCATTTAAAGTTTGAATTCTTTTTTATCATTTTCTGTAAAGGAGAAATAATACGTAAAAAATCTGGGACAAACCTTTTTACAAAATTGATCTGCCCCAGGAAAGATTGCATGGTCTTTTTGTTATGGGGCATGGATATCTCAGAAATTTCTTTGACGGGTTCAATGTGAATACCAGACTTTGACACTATGAATCCTAGCAATTTCCCTTCACTTAATGCGAAAAAAGGTTTTTTCGGGTTAAGCGAGATCCCATACCTTAAACATCTTTGAAAGATTTGTTTCAAATCTTTGAGATGGTCGTTTTGGTTCTTGGAGTACACCGTTATATCGTCCAGGTAAATCACTACCGATTTGTTGACTAAACCTTTAAATGCAATGTCCATGGCTCTCTGAAAGGTAGCGTCGGCATTGATCAGACCGAATGGCATCTTCCGATACGTGTAGGTACCCCATTTAGTTCGGAAGGTGGTTTTCAACTGATCATCGGGGTGTACCAGCACTTGATTATATCCTGAAAATCCATCCAAAAAAGACATTAACTCTGAGCCTGCTACTGCCTGTAATATCTGCTCCATAGGTGGGAGGGGAAAATTGTCTTTCTGGCAGGCTTTGTTGAGATTCCGGAAGTCGATACAGATTCTAATATCTCCGTTTTTCTTCCTAACAGGTACCATATTGGATACCCATTTGGAATGTCTGACCGGGAAGATTATTTTGGCTCTCAACAACTTATTCAGCTCAGTCTTTATCTGATTTTCCAAGTTGGGGTGGATTTTTCTGAGCTTCTGCTGGACAGGTTTCTCGTTGTCAATCATAGGGATAGTGTGCTGAATGATAGAAGTGTTGTAAGTCTTTAGCTCATCGTAATTCCAGGCAAAAACGTTTTTGTACTGTCTCAGAAGGCGGATATATGCTGATTTTTCTTCAGGGGCTAGGCCCTGGCCTAGATTAACGTTTTGCGGCTTCTCGTCGGTTCCTAGGTTGACTGATTCGTAGTTCAAAGTTGAACTGTAAAGCTTGGCATTAGCCGACCTTTTGAACCGACTTTTCAGATCATATAAGTCTTCTAATTTGACCACCGATTTGGGTATAGCATTATCAGTGCTACTTTGTTGTATTTGGTGATCATGACAGTCTTCGTCAATTATCTGGTTTGAGTAGGATCCTTCAGAGGTGAGGAAACTTACGATGTCTGGATCGTCGTTGAACACCCTCCAGTTGGTGATGTTGTCAGGGATGGACGGTTTAAAAATTAATTCTATCGAGAATCTATCTGGGCTAAAATCTTCGGAGGGAATTAGTCTAGAGGCTACGTTAGCTAAAAGGTCTGCGCTCGCGTTTTGAATCCTTGGAATTGACGAGATGTTGAATGCTATTAAATGTGCAGTGAGATCTTGAACTAACGATTGATAGTGCTTTAAATGACTAGACATGCAATGTATGGTGTTACGTACCTGTTTTACGACGATCTCAGAATCTCCAAAGACCTGAAGATACTTAACGTTCAATCTGATTGCTTTGTATAGGCCTTGAACCAAGGCTTCGTACTCCGCTGTGTTGTTCGTGCAATCGAACTCAAGTCTGCATGTGATCATAATCTTGTTCCCGTCCGGGCTAATCAGAACGCATCCTGCTCCTGCCCCCTCATTGGATTTAGAGCCATCAAAATATAATTTCCAAAATAAAGACGTATTTACAGAATTATCTAAAAAACTAAAACATTTTGAGTCATCAGTTTGGGAAAAGTTTTCTACTTGGGACAAAACTGAATTCTCCAAGTAAGGTGATATGTGAGCATTGAAGTTTCCGAGGAAAGAATCTACTGAGTAGTTGCCTATGATGCTGTTGTTGTATGCTATTGCTTCATTCTCTCCTTCCAAATCCGTCACTATGTATTTTTGGTGCAACTCTCGTTCAACCTTTATCTGATTTGGTTTACCATTGTATGGTAACCACATGTGCGACCAGTCGGTTGAGAAATATCCGTGGAGCTTCTCCGACAAATCCCTGCTAAGAATCAATCCATAGAACCCAGGGATATCAGCTACTAGAATGTCGATAACCTGACACACTTTTGGGTTAGACGACAATCTTATGGTCACGTGATTAAGTGCACCAATCACTTCGACTTGGGATCGATCAAGTTGAACTATACGTACTGCGGATTTTTGAGGTTGCACATTCAATTTGGCACATATTGACCTGGGTAAAATATTCGTTGAAGCACCAGAATCGATCAAGCAATTGTGCATGTTTTTATTGAAGATTTCATATGTGAGAAGAAAAGGAGTATGAGATCTTGATCTTCCTCCAATCAAGGCGATGTCATTTGGATCAATCTTATTGATCGCGTTGGTTGGAGGCCTTCCCAGATTGTGGGAAGCTACAGCTGTAGGTAAAGGTGTAGTAGGCACGGCATGCAGTTCTTTCATCATTATTTTATGTTGATGCTTCAATTTGCTCAACTCGTACAGAGTGATATTAGCCCTGGTCTTTTTCATGTCATCGATGATGTTGTACTCCATTTCATCCGACACTATCATTGTTCTTGATGGAGGTGATTGGTCCGATTGGACTGGGCTAAATTGGGTCGCTTTAGCAGTTGTTTTCTTTGTTGTGACCTTATCTTTTGTTGCAGGGCTTGCGCCCTTTGTTTTTGGGGTAGTTTGGGGAGGATCAAGTTGATTTTTGCTTCGTGTGCTAACCGGAAACACTTCTTGATCCTCTTCTTGTGGGAGGATGAAATCCCACATTCCTTGCAGTTCCACCACTTCTTCATCGTCGGTCTGTGTCTCGACGGTATTCTCTTCTTCTTCTTCTTCAGATTCAACGTTTGAGACAACGTTGGGTGGCTTCGTCTCCATGGGAGGGCTTCTTTTAAAAGTCCTGAAAGGCTTTCTTGAAGATGTTTCTGCTACTTGTTTTCTTATGTCAATCATCTCATTTGACATGGCCTTTAATACCTTCTGTAATCCTTCCATATCGAAAGGATCTTTCGTTTGCTTCTTCTTGGTGTCTTCTTTGAAAGAGATCTTCTTAGATTTACGTTCTTCAATTGCGGATCTCTTTTCAAGGGCTACTACGCGTTTTTCCACTGCTAACGCCTCAGTTAAGTTTTCAACTAAGGTTGTCTTGCTTGCCCTGTCTACGAAGATAGCCAAGTTAGATGGTAGGGCCGTGATATACCATTCACATCTTCCTTCCTCGCTGGGTTGTGAAGCAGCGGGGATTTTATTGAGGATCTTATTGAACCGTAAGTTAAAGTCTTTAATGGGTTCTCTAGCCTCAGCTTTCAGATTAGATAGGTCATTGATCAATGTCGCCGTGGACCTGTCGTCACCAAACTTGGTGAGGAACTGACTTTGAAAAATGTCCCAGCTTGTGATGGATCCGGAAGGTAACGAAAAGTACCATGACCCGACTGTTCCTTGCATTGTATAAGGGAAAATCCGGACAACAGCGTCTTCGTTAGTAACTCTGGTGAGCTCCAGTATTGTAGCAATAATGCTACAACTCCTGGGGCTTCCTGTCTCTCATTTTATCAACCCGGTAGTTCGTACAAACTTGGAAGCGACGGTGCTATATGCACAAGTACTAGCTCTTGTCGCAGCTGTCACTTGGTCAGCTGGCACAAGTCCGCTAGGGCTCAAGCCAACTTCTATAGGCTCTCAGAAGAAGCTTGCTAATTGATGGACGAAAGCTAATCTCAAAGGAAAGCTATTCTACTTGACAAAAATGAACTGAAAACAAATCAAAGCATGTAAACCTAGGAAACCCTAATTTAACTAGTCTAGCCTCTACAATGCATGGAATGTAAATGCAACTTCTACCAATGCTGTCACTACCTCTGATAAATGAAAATGCATCATTCTAAACTGCTTGCATCATGAAAGTTATGTTTTTGTATTTTCTTTTAAGTGTGTGTGGGATGATGGTGATCTTGAGCTAACTAGGGTTTGGTTGTGCAGATGGGATGGAGAAGGAAGGAAAGCGTGGGATAGGTTGGGGAGGCTAGGAGAGGTCCCTAGGGATCCTTAGCACCCATCCACAGAGGTTCCTCGCATTCAGATGCTCAGCAACCGAGAGAGTGGCCTCTTACAGGATGGCTGTGGAGAATCCTACAGGATACTCTGTTTTCTACAGGATGTCTATAAATGGCTACAGGATGACCTACCATGAGTGTTTGGAGGGATGGAGGGATGATGAAATGGTAGAGGGAGATGTGTAAGGTAGGGATGAGGCTGGTGATGGCTTTAGAAGGGAAAGATTAGGATGGGAAGTGAGTGTAGGGAGGAGGATGGAAGGTGAAGGGCTATGTCAATGAAAGGCTAGAGAATGGAAACACGTGAGGAATGAAAGACTTGGTGAGGTAACAGGGCGGAGCAGGGGTCAAAGAGATGTCTGCATGTGTGATCAAGATGGAGGACAAAGTGATGGAACGAGAGAGAGAGAGCAGTGTAAGTGAAACAAATGATTATGACTGTTACTTAACCAAAAATGCATCAACCTAAACTACTTGTGCGTGTAAATTCAATGAGCAGCAATCGAAATGTGAAAGAGAACGTGCATGAAGTTGTGGTAAGGAAGTGTGGTGCCTGTGTGAATCATGTAAAAGCATCTAACTTAACGTGTCTGTGTTGGCAGCAATCATGGAATCAAGAAATGCGTATTTTTGGTGGTTAATCATGGACTTCACTCCAATCCCAGATGAGACGGCAGTGAGCCTTAACAACCTTTTTGTTGGAGCTCCAATCGATTATATTTATCCTCTGCTACACTAAGCAAATGGAAACAAATTCACTATAAGCAAACTCCTATCTAACTCATGAAGAAGACCAACTCATCAACCTGTAATTCGAATTGCATGTGTAAATGGAAAGCTCACAGTGTTGAAAGGAAATGGAAACACACTACAGCAGAGGGGATCTATGGCTCTCAGGTTGGGCCCTAACCTGAGAGCTATAGTCTCCTTAAGAAAAACTCAGAACTAGATCACAAACTGCCTTCTTTATTCATAACTGATATCATGCCAAATTGGCTTACAAAAAGGAACGAAAACTGAACTGTGCTCCAAAATTACAATAGAAATACGAGAGTTTCAACAACCTATCTAAGGCTAAAGCCTTCATACTTATACAAAAACGATGATCCAACAAGTGTCCTACATTTTAGGAGCTCGGCTGTCCAACTAGAGTTTAACTGCTGATCCTGTAGGATGGACATAATTGTTGTTCCTGTAGAGCAGTTTATAACTGCTGTTCCTGTAGAACAGCTGGCCGTTTTTTAAGCTCGGAGGGGAGATGGATTAGAGCTCGGAGTTCTTGATGGGAATCACGAGGGATGTCCCTAGAACCGTGGACATCCTCTCCCAAAACCCGCAGTGCCACCTCGTTGTCTCCTTAACTCCTTTTTCGTTGTCTTTTTCTCCCTTTTAATGCCAAAACCTGGAATCAAAATGCATCAGTCACGTAGAGAGAGTGCCTACCCTTCTTCCTACAAACAACATGAATAAACTAAGAAATGCATGCATAAGCAATAAAAAATGAATGGTTTGAGCAAGAAGAATAGGCCAAAATGAGCCCAAATTGTACCAAAATTGGGGCTCATCAAACTCCGTTAAGATTAACAGAAAGCATGAAATTATTGATATGTTCTTCGGCTAACATGCCTGCTTCTGGATTGAACTTAGGCAGCCATTTCTCAGGATGGGCCGGTATAGGGCTCAGGGGTGGAGGCATTAAGACCGCCCCTGGATTGTTCCATGGAGACTGGGCCATCGTTGAGCTGCGAGTTGATACAAGTGCAGAAGATGATCTCTGATGCTGAGAAGATGGAGATCTTACGATCTTCGATGATTGCGGAGGAAGGGTTGTGGAAGATGGATGAGTGATTTGAGGTGAGGATGTGGGTGGTTGACTTCGCGGTGAGGGAGTTGAAATGGACGAGGTAGATGAGAGAGTCTCTCTGTCAGACTCTGGGAGTGCTTTCCTTGCTCTTTTCCTAGTGGGGAGAGGAATTTCAGTTGGTTGGACGCCAAACTTTTCACTCTTCAATCTGGTCAGGGGATAAGCAGGATTGTACTGCGAAGTCGCGCTGCCTTTAGATTTATCAAACTTCTGAGTAAAAATAGAGAATCCCTGGAGTTTATGAATCAATGTTTGAATCTCAGGGGGATCAATGATAAGATGGTCTGATGTATTAGGGTGTATAGCAGCGGTGGATACCCGAGCGACTTCTGGTTCTGGATTTAACCGTGCCGGGGAAGTCGGGGGAGTTGGTGAGGGTGATTTGCTCTTAGAATGGTGTTTAGATTTTGATTTATGTGCCATTCATAGCTCGTGCCCTCCTTCTAGCGCCAGAAATGTTGAGGGCCCCGAAATCGGGTCGACAACAAGGGGGATACCCACCCGGTCCGGAACCTGGTTGGCGGCTCCTTGCCTGTTTGGAGTAGCGGGTCCGACTGGGGGTAATGGGACCAGTTTCCCAATGTGAGGGGTGTGCGTGTGTGTAGAGTTTGATGGTATTGATCTAAGGGTATTTTTAAGCTAATTTAATTCTAACTTCTAATCTAACTCTATGCTATTATAATCTAATGGAAAAACAATACATCTAGTCTATGCTAACCCGGGGTATTTTCTCTTATTATGCGATCTAAAAAGATTTCGAACAATAGCTGGTAATAAAGATCATTCAGCTATTATAAGAATATAAATCAATGAAGATAAACCATTCTGCATAAGAAGTTAGGAAAAACAGTTGTGAACAGCATATCGCATAATTAGTTATTCATATGTCAAGCATAAACAAATGACTCCACCGTACAGAAGTGCCAAATGGTAATACACACATTCATACATTAACATATAAAGAACTCAGCTGCATATCACTTTAGGAATATAAGCAGAAATTAGCCAAGAGATAAAAGTACCATTTATGACTGATTTCACTAATAAACTTCAAGCAATAACGATTTATTTCTACTTGTTCTAATATCTGCTAAGAGTACAGAAGTGCAACATCAGTAACAGACAAATAAATGCAAACATAAATAAATCTCGATCCATCCATTCATCAAAAACCTCCTCCGAGGGTGCAGAAGTGCATGTTCTGAGGATAAGTTTTTTGACAGATTTCCGGACCCTTCTCCAAATGCCATGAGAAGGGTTAAATACTACTAACTAATTAATCTTAATTACAAAAATTTAGGGAACGGCTTCAAATGACCGCCCTTTTACTAAAAGCAAATTTATTTCTAAAAATCAAATCTAATTTCTAACCGTTTCTGTATCTGTTCTTTAGTGCTGTAAGCAATGCGTTGTTCGCCCTGAAAGAGTCGGCGGTTGTCCTTTCCTTTTGTTCGAGCTTGATAATTAGAAATGACAAGAGTTGGCACCTCTTTCTGACAGACTAGAAGATATTTTCGAAGACCTTTCTCTGGCTGGGTGTATTCGCTGTGCGCACACTTAGTACAACCCAATTTCTTTTCGAACTGATTTTGTTGTTGCTATTTTGGTTTCCAGTCGTGCGAATGACTCAATGAGTTAGGAGTCGCGCTGTATGGACAATCCCCTGTTTCGAGAATTGTTTCCGTTCTTTGTTCCAGGCTTTTCTGGAGCGTCTTCCTTCTCTTGCGCTTCTTTCTCTGCTTTACCAAGTCTGAGCTTCAGGATCTTTTGTAAACACGCTGCTTTTGTGCGCCCTTGACTCTGAGTCTTGGATAGTCTATTTTCATCAGTGCCTGTTGGGTGATACTCTGGAATCTGCGGTTCTGCTGCATGCGGCATCCATTTGCGGAGGCATCTTCTCTCTGTTGTCTTATTGGCGCTCTTCCCTTTTCCTTAGATGTTTCCTGCATATAGATTTATATCAGTCGCATGTCTTGCAGTTTACGCAAAGAAGAAGGGAAATGATGAAAAGATTGACATGAAAGCATTAAATTCTAATGAACGCGTAATTCTGACATTCATCATGACTTGACTCTTCGATAAATGCGATTCAATCGTCTCTGGATACTCAAGCATGCTGTCATTAATTTCCCTTAAGGCGTGCGTTCAATTTTGGGTCTACCGTGTATGTCGGAGAATTCTTGCGATGAGTCTTTTCTGCGATTGGTATCGTAGTATCGAGGGTTGCGACGTCATTAAGTGTTATCGTAGATCGCAGATATCGCAGATCGCGGATATCGCAGATCGCAGATCGTGGATATCGCATATTTCATTCAATTGCTTATGCTGCTTCATGCGACGCTTGCGATGTGCGATGTCGCATATCGGCGGTTGGTGGTTCCTTAAGGTTTTCTCTTTAAGAGCGTTTTGAATGCATGCGGCACGATGAACTTCGTGTTGCTTCTTCGCAGCTTTGCTTTTCGCGTTTAGGAAGCGCTTCACTCTCTCTTCGTGATGCGATCAAGCTTTAGGGAGAAAAATACAAAAACTTTAACAAAAATATTTTTGGATTTTATGTTCAGGGTCCCCCCTTTGCTTGGTGTTATTGCTAATATCAAACAAAGAGGGGGGGTTGTTGGTGACCACAACAGATCCCAAAATGTTATTTTTAGAAAAGCCATTTTTAGCACTTTCACTTTTCACCCATTGTTGCTAAGATCCACGATGGCTGAACTGTTATTTATAGCAGTGCTATTTTTAACATTTATTGTTGCACATCTCAACACTCCCTCTCAACAAGAAAGGGATTATCAGTAACCCCGATCCTGTCTCTGTGGAACTCGAACTTGCATTTTGACAATGCCTTAGTCAAAATATCTGCATCCTGCTCCTCGGTCGAAACATACTACAACATCATGATCCTCTTGACCACACAATCCCGTAGATGATGGTAACGGATATCTATGTGCTTGGACCTGTCATGAAACACTGGATTCTCAAAGATTTTTATGCAACTTTGATTATCACAGTATATCACTGTAGGATCCATCATCTGACCAAACAATACCACTAGAATCTTCTGCATCCAAATGGCCTCGCATGCTGCCTGACTTGCAGCCATGTATTCAGCCTCTGCTGAGCTAAGTGCAACTGATCTCTGTTTCCTGTTGTACCAAGAAACTACAGTTGAACGAAGGTTGAAGATTCCTCCAGAAGTGCTCTTCCGGTCTGATGGACTACCAACCCAATCCACATCTTTGAAGCCTTGCAGCTTCACTCCCTCTATCTATCTATACCACAATCTATACCGTGTAGTGCCTCTAAGATATCTCAGCACATGCTTCGTTGCCTTCCAAAACAGCTTGGTAGGTTGAACCATAGCTTGACTTCGCTGGTTCACCACAAAGCATAAGTCGGGTCGTGTGTT
Organism: Pinus tabuliformis; assembly: GCA_031772625.1. Taxonomy (NCBI): domain Eukaryota; kingdom Viridiplantae; phylum Streptophyta; class Pinopsida; order Pinales; family Pinaceae; genus Pinus; species Pinus tabuliformis. The sequence continues at coordinate 33,417,669 of CM062819.1, read as the reverse complement.
CACCAAATACATAAGTGAACCCACCAGCTACTGATAAACAGTAGTAGCTACTACCTCACCTGAAGTAGCATCCTCCTTCCTCCAGTTCCCAGCTAGAGGAGTTTGCATGGGTTTGCACTTCTCCATGTGAAAGCGCCTGAGTATCTCATTGGCATACTTGCCTTGAGACACAAATACTTCCCCATCTTTCTCCCACACTTTCATGCCTAGAAAGTAGTGCATGAGGCCCATGTCCTTCATCTCAAACTCTCTTGCAAGGTCCTCCTTGAAAGATTTGATTAGCTGATCATCACCTGTCAAAATCAGATCATCGACATAAAGTACAATAATCAATGGCTTACCTTCTACAATGATGTGGTAAAGGTTTGCATCTGCTTCACTCTTGGTGAAGCCCAATTCGGTGAAATAGTTGTCGATCCTGGTATACCAAGCACGGGGTGCTTGCTTCAGCCCATACAGTGCTAGCTTGAGTTGACAAACATGCGACTCACGATTGAAGGTCTCAAATCCTTCAGGATGCTCAATGTATACCTCTTCCTCAGTCTTCCCATTGAGGAATGGCGTCTTCACATCCATCTGATGGATCTTCCAACCCATCTTAGCTGATAGAGCTAGCATCGATATGATAGATGAGTACCTTGCTACAGGAGCAAAGGTCTCATCTTAGTCGATCCCTCCACTTGTGAGAAACCTCGGGCAACAAACCTTGCCTTATGTTTCTCAACACTGCCATCAGATGCCTGCTTTACCTTGTAAAGCCATCGGGAACTAACCACTGAGTTGTCCCCAAGTCTAGGGACAACATCCCACACACTGTTCCATATGATAGAATCGTACTCTTATACCATTGCATCAACCCAGACCGGTTGCTGCACTACCTCCTAAAAAGAAGAAGGTTCGGTCGCTACACACTCCCCAACTAGGGCCATGTAGCCAGTGTATCTCTCGGGAGATATCCTCTGTCTGTGATGAGAGGATGGCTGCCCCACATTCTCTCTCACATCTAGCATCAATCTGTTAGCTTCCTGCGAGCGTTTCCGCCCATCTCTGGAAGACTCTCCAGGAGTGGTGGTCTCCACTACTAGATCCTCTGCATGTGACTAATCCAAATCATTAGGAGGCTCCTCCTCCTTTGGAACTAAAAGTTCCTCATCTCCATGCAACTTGAGCTCCCTCTCAAGTGACACTTGCATGGCTCTCTACTCATCGAACTTCAGATCCATGCGCACTACGGTCCTCTGACTGGCAGGCAGAAACACACGATAGTTGTGGGGTGTATCTGTGTACCCCACAAGTATCCCCAACTCAGCTGTTGGGTCTAGCTTCTTCTGAGCATCTTTGGTCACATGACAGTAAACTGATGATACAAAGATGCGGAAGTGACTCAAATCTGGTCACTTCCCCGAAAAAGCCTCCATAGGTGTCTTCATCCCCAAGATATGATGAGGACTTTTGTTCTAAAGGTACACTGTTGTGTTGCATGCCTCAACCCACAGATGAAGTGGTAGGCTTTGGTCATGCAACATCACTCGAGCTGCTCCCACAATAGATTTGTTCTTCCTTTCGGCCACCCCATTCTGTTGTGGGTTAGGGGGTGTCGTCAATTCCCGTTTAATTCCTTTTGTAGCGCAGAAGTCTTTAAACTGTTGGGAAACATACTCTCCACCATTGTCACTACGCAAGGCTTTTAATTTCTTTCCAAATTCTTTCTCTGCCAAGGCTTTAAACTCACAAAACCTCAAGAATGTCTGATCCTTCTTTTGCATAAAGTAGATCCAACATCTACGCGAAAAATCATCAATAAAAATAACATAGTACCTTTGTTTAGCGGTGGAGGCTGTAGAGAATGGTCCACATACATCTGAGTGAACTCGCTCCAGGATTGCTCCAGCTCTACTATCCTGATCCTGAAAGGAAGATTTCACATACTTACCCAAGGTACAACCTTTGCATGTACTCATCTGCTCAAGTTTTCCCTTGGGTAATCCGGTAGAAATCTGTTGCATGATCTTCAGGGCTCCATGGTGCAAGTGGCCTAGTCTTCTATGCCATAGCTCGCCAACATCTTGGCTCTGCACCATCTCTGCTTTGGAACTCAAAGCAGCACAGTCATCTACCTCCAGCTTGTAGAGATTCTTGACTCGAATCCCTATTCGCTTTGTCTATCCAGTGTCGATATGCCTCAGGAATACCTTTCCTTTGCTAAAGACTACATCATAGCCTTTATCTTCTAGCATAGCAACAGACACAAGATTCTTTTTCAGACCTAGTACATACTTAACAGCAGATAGGGTGAGAGGAGCACCATGCTCCCTCTGAAACACAACTGTACCTTCACCTAAGACACAGTACTTTCCATCATCGCCCACCTCAATCTGCATCTGGAGATCCTTCTCCTCCAATATACTGAAAAGATTCTTGTCACCTGACATGTGGAACGAAGCTCCACTGTCCAGGTACCAAACACATCCCACCATGGATGAAACCATGCATGGGATAAGAGAGAAATCTAGCTCAAACTATGAAGCTAGTGCATCACCATCAGATCCCTTTGAGAAACCCTTCTTGGATTTCTTTTGTGGATAATTCATTGCATAATGGCCCACTTCATGACAGTGAAAGCATCGCACTTTCGACTTTTCAACCTTCTTCCCACCATGAGAAGATTTGGATCCAGACGCCTTCCCTTTCCCTTTCTTAGCTTTATGCATTAAAGCTAGATTTTCTTCATCATCTTGTTTTGATGGGGTGCTTCGCCTTATCTCCTCCTACATCAGATCCGGCCAAAGTCGTTCCCAATCTGGAAATTTTTGTCTTCCATTAACCAAGTCCCGGTAGCTATGCCAACTCTTAGGAAGACCGAGGAGTGCAAGACTCACCATGTCATCATCAGCTTTCATGATCCCTACGCTTCCAAGCTCATCCCTGTAGGTGGTGAGATTGTTCAAGAACGTAGAGATTGTGTCGCCCTTTTTGCGCTTGATCTTTCGAAGCTTGTCTTTTACCGCTAGCTTCCTCTGATCGTTGCTATTCTGATAAAGATCTTTCAATGTTTTCCACTTCAAAAACGGAGTCTCCTTCCCATGGAGGCTCAAGACAATGTGATCTCGAACTCCCTCCAGGAGGATTCACCTTGCTCTAGCCACACACTTTTTCCATTCCACCAGTTGAGTAGCATCAGTCGGCTTTTGGACTTCTTGATTAATGAAGTCCTTTAGATCGTATTTTCTAATACTGCCTCCATATGATCCTTCCAGGCTATATAATTCAAACTGCCATCAAAGGCATATTCGAGTCTTAAACCACTGAATGCCATAGGTGAAATAGATGTGATAAGAACTCAATTCAATATTCAGAAACCAAACTTCAAACTTATCCTGCTTGTATATTGTTCTTCCTTGATCACCTTTGCTCTGATACCATGTAGAATTTTCACTGTAGATCACCTAATATATGCAATGTCCTAAAGCATAATACTAGATCTACTTCTACCATAAACTTTGTAGAAGCTTAAACAGATATGAGCATCATCAATCAAGAACAAATATAACTGAGAATGAGAAGTAATCAACCATAACACAGAAGATATAACACTGGGGAAAGCACCAGCCTAAAACCCCAACTCTGTATTATCATACAAGTGGAAATCTTATTCAAGTTACAAAAAGAATCAGCTCTCAAGCTATCCTGCTCTCTCTGCAATCAAACAATACAGCTCACAGACTGAATAGACATAGTATATGTCTTCCTCAAGCCCTCCAAGCCTCCTATTTCCTTGTGCAGTTTTGATTGGGGTCCAATGATATCACATGTGTGAATTGGCCTCATCACACTCACTATAACCTCTAGTCTAACTACGCAATCCTTAAGGAATAATATTCCTTCTGCATGCAAGGAATATTCACAATGGAATATTCTTGCAACTGATAGTACATTGTCCCTCCATCTGATCTCAACTGGGTCTCTGACTAAACTGACATGCATGAGTTATCCATGAGTGAATACTCAGTTATTTGAAATACAATAGTTACATGCATGCTAGCATTAACTAACTGAACTCTCATTAATTTAACAAATTGTTAAATTAATCTAACTAATTACAACTCAATATTACAACTCATCCTTATCTCTTCAACTGATGGATAAATCCCTCAATCAAAGGAGAAATTGTTGCATGTCCTCACATAGACTTCATGTTCATAATTCCTTAACTAATTAACTCAAGATGAATTAATTAATCAATTTACAAAGAGTTGTTAATATCAAATTCGAATTTTACTTCATATGTTTAGTCCAAGGACTAACTAAAATAAGAAGGGATCCCGAAATGCTATTTTTAGAAAAAGCTATTTTTAGCACTTTCACTTTTCACCCATTGTTTCTAAGATCCACAATGGTTGAATTGTTATTTATAGTCGGGCTATTTATAGCATTGCTATTTTTAGAATTTTCTATTTTTATCATTTCTTGTTGCACATCTCAACATTTTCATACAGGGAACAATGGAGAATTATTCATCATAGTACCCGATATTCATGGATGGCAAGATACCTTTTCCACATAGGGGCTTATCAGCAGATTCGGTGCTGCTTATCTAAGAATGACATGTATGAGATATTGAAGGTTGCCCATGATGGCCCTTGTGGAGGGCATTTTGCAGATAAAAGAACAGGCCACAAGGTGTTGCAAATGGGATATTATTGGCCTTCTATTTTTCTGGATGCTCGAGATTATGTCCGAGGATGCGACAATTGTCAATGCATGGGGCAACCTGGAAAGTCTGATGAAATGCCATTGCAGCCCCAGGTAGTCCTCGAGCCTTTTGAGAAGTGGGAAATTGACTTCATTGGACCTTTTAACCCACCTTCTCATCAAAAGGTTCACATTTTGGTCTGCACTGATTATGTGACTAAGTGGATGGAAGCCAGAGCTGTTGCGAAAGCAATGGAACAGGTGGTTTCAGATTTTCATTTTGAAGAGATTTTTGCTCGGTATGGTACTCCAAGGGAGATTGTTTCAGATGGAGGTGCACAATTCACATCCCACATGATAGCAAAGCTTATGCAGAAATATGGAGTCAAACATAGGGTGACATCTCCATACCACCCCGAGGCGAATGAACAGGTAGAAAGTACAAACAAGGTATTGGAAAATATCTTGACAAAAACTATAGCAAGCCATCATCAGGATTGGTCTCAAAAACTTCCTGAAGCTCTCTGGGCATACAAGACAACATGGCGGAACACAACCGGGTTTTCACCATTTGACTTAGTCTATGGGAAATCCCACTTATTTCTGATAGAATTTGAGATCAGCATGCTCAGAACAACGTTGGAAGTAGGATTGGACTTATCAGAGGCCCAGAAACACCAGTTGGAACAACTAAATGAGTTAGATGAAACACGTTCAATGGTTGTCCAAAAAACTACTGCTATCCAACAACAAAGAATGAAATGGCACGATAAATTTATCAAGAATAAGGTGTTTCATAAAGGAGATTGGGAACTACTCTATGACTCCCATTTTAAATATTTTAAAGGGAAGCTTTGCACTCATTGGATGGGACCCTATGAAGTGGACGTTGTGTTTGACAATGGAACAGTCAGATTGGTTACAATAGATGATACTCGTGCTTCCTTCTTAGTGAACGGACACCATCTGAAATTATACCACCGTCCAACTTCTAGGGATGCCTTCATCAAACATCTCTCTGATAAATTTGGTTTGATGGTTGTTGGTGCAGAGAATGCTTCCTTTGCATTCTCCTGAAAAATAAACACACACATATATATATATATAGATATAGATATATATATATATATATATATATATATATATATATATATATATATATAGATATATATATATATATATGTTGTTACTACTTACTTGTTTGTCTTTTTGCAGGGGGTACTATCGAAATACAATGATGTGGAGCTGACAAATTTTCCAAGTAATACTTGCTGCTGATATTTCCAGGAAATTTTCTAAGTGTAGGATGTTGTTACTCCTTGGGTGTTGTTACTCCGCCACTACTGTTACTCCTGGAAAATTTTCTAAGTGTCAGATGTTGTTACTCCTTGGGTGTTGTTACTCCGCCGCTGTTGTTACTCCTGGAAAAGTTTATGTGTCGGATGTTGTTACTCCTTGGGCGTTGTTACTCCGCCAATGCTATTACTCCTAGAAAATTTTCTAAATGTCGGATGCTGTTACTCTGCCGTTGTTGTTACTACTGGAAAATTTTCCAAGTGTTAGATGTTGTTACTCCTTGGGCGTTGTTACTCTGCCGCTGTTGTTACTCCTGGAAAATTTTCTAAGTGTCGGATGTTGTTACTCCTTGGGTGTTGTTACCCCGCCGTTGTTTTACTCCTGGAAAATTTTCTAAGTGTCGTATGGTGTTACTCCTTGGGTGTTGTTACTTCACTGCTGTTGTTACTTCTGGAAAATTTTCTAAGTGTTGGATGTTGTTACTCCACCATTGTTGTTACTCTGTCGCTTACTCTGTTGTTACTCCACCACCAGGTAGGTCGCCAGGTACATCTCCGTTGACTTTTATGGATTCAATTAAAATATTCCATCGTCGAGACATTTATGTGTCGTGGACGGCTACATTTAAGTTGGGGGTGTCGTCATAAGTGAACGATGACATATTTAAAAACCACATTAATGACATATCATATATCATTATTAAACCTTGTGCAAATAGTACGCTCATAAATCTCGTCATTTCATATAATCATTTCGATGCATTGGAATTTGAATTACATACATTCTAATAACCAATTAGTCTTTTCCAATTCATACGAATTAATTACCATAATCATTTCATTGCACTTACCATGATTTGCCATAATCCTTTGTGTTTTTCGAAAAATCACTGGCCGCTTTCACTGCCTTTTACCCCGCATTCCACCATGTTGTTACTATTACTATTGAATTGGTTGTTGTTACTCTCTCCCCAACAGTCGACTGCGTCCAAGTGTTGTTATTGTTTCTACAACAATGGGTGGGTTGGTTGTGCGTCACGAGTCAGAGGATACCACCCTGGTCCGTAACAATAGAGAGGTGTGGCAAATTTTTATCAATGCAGGCTGGGACGTCTACTTTAACAGATTGCAGGGATTCAACGAGGGGATTACAGTGGAATTCACACTCAATTTGAATGAGAACTGCTCTCGGGTCAGAGGGATAGAAATCCCTGTCACGGAGGAAGCTATTGCAGAAGTCAGTGGATTACCTCAGCAAGGACAGAGCTAGTTTTCATAGAGAGCTCCCCTCCCGGAGTTCCTAAAATTATTTTTGCAGGTTGGCGAGAGCATCGTTCAAAAAGGTCGGGGGTATGATCAGAATTCTTTGCCATATCCGTGGGGTGATGTAGCAGGTTTTGTTATGAAATACATAACTTGCGAAGGATGGTTCACCACTGTATTCAAGTATCATTTCAGGATGTTAACTCATCTTCGATTTCCACAGGTAGAAGTCTTTTCTCTGAACATGCCCTTATTTTTGCTGAAAAGCCTCCAATTGATGGCGCATTCTGCTCAGCATTCGCGACAAATCTTAGCAGTCATCACCAATCATGGGCTGGTTCGATTACTGGTCATGCATGCATTGACCTGATTTCAAATTCCTTGGGCGATATTTCAGGAATCAACAGAAGAGGAAGTAGCAGCTGCTATAGCTGCTAGAGAAGGAGAGCCAGAGAGAATGGAGGAGGAACCAGCAGAGGAAGAATATCTAGACCAAGAAGAGCTTGAAGAGATGGAAATGGAAGAGGAAGAATCAGAGCAAGAAAAGGAGCTTGAAACGGAAGAGACAGTCAATGCTACAGCCGAGGCTATTACATAAGAACCAGCCTCGATTATGGAACCAATTGAGGAGGAAATCATGGACATGATGGATGGGATTGATACGGTGATACAAGAATCCACTTTCAGTAGTGGAGTGCAAGGGGAAACAATGCCAGCATCACCTATTCAGGAAGCGTTGGATATGGGTGGTGGTGCCACACAAGAACCACCACCAACCCATCCGGTCCCGAAGAATTTGGAAAGAATGAGCCCTGAGGTTGACACTACCCCACAAGAACCAGTGTCAACCACGGGACAGGAGTTAACACAGGAAGGAGCCTCGAGCCAAAGCAGAATCGTGGTTGATGAAGGGAAGGAACTCAAGGTAGCAGACAGGGCCGCTATAGACTAGGAAGAGAACATCTTCCATTATCCTTTTTGTGCCACCATACCAAGAGGAGCAAGAGTGTCTCGTTCTCCCCAACGCTCAGAAAAGGAGGTCATTGTTCCTCCCGTTTTGAAGTTTGATGGTTTGGTAAAGGGTTCAATTGCTGCTATTTTGTTGGTGGTTGATTCTCAATAAGACCATTCTGAAGAACAGATTGAGAAGGAAAACCTTGCAGGAGAACGAGAACAACGAATGGTTGAAGAAGGCGTTGTTCAGATAACAGATGTCCTGAAGTCCAGAAGGGAGGAAGAAGCGAATGCTTCTGAGAAAGGGGAACCAAGTAAGGGAAGCCCGGTAGATGGACTGGTGGATACTCCTCCAAGTAATCCACCACCTTCTAGACTAGCTGCAGGGCCAGATGAATTGATTGTTAAGCAAGAATGGATAGAACTGTGCGAGCAGAGGAGACCACCCCTTAAAAAGAGATATCAGCTATAGTTTAGAGACACGATGCGGTTGAAAACAGATGTTCGAAGGCTAAGAAGATAGGTGCATCGACTTGAGCAACAGGTAAGAAAGTATAAATGGCGGGCTAAGAAGCCTAAGGTTACGGTGGCTGAAGCAGCAACACAGATAGATGATGTGCCTACAACCTCTGCTGCCACCCAAACGGATTCTATTGAACACTTGTTCGACGGTTGTGAATTCTTTTTAACAATCAAGATTCAAAATTGGAAATCCGTCACGGCCCATTACAAGAATGAGGTGAAAAGGGTCCAAGAAAAATCGTCCTAGGCTATCCTTGAGTATATAGAACGAGTGGACATATTATGGCTGAGGTATGCAAAGCAACAACTCAAAGTGGAAAGATTGGAAGGACAATTGTTGGAATTGAAGATAGACAAAGAAAATATGTTCAGCTTGGCACAACAGGTAATGGCATGTCGCCCTCCTGCTTCTAGTTATGCCCTGTTCCTTCATGAGAAATTTCTTTTCTTCTGTTTGGAAAGTATTAAGAAGGAGCTTAGTCATGAGATCGAGGATTCTATACAGTTCCTTTGTATACTGAGAATCCATGACATGATAACCCAACATTTGATGTGTGAGCTTTATATGCATGGATACTTCCTGGGCATGGACCAAGAGTTTAACCCAATCCCATATGTGGGGGACATTCATTTAAGGGCTCTTACCTCCTATACTATCAACTAGATAAACTGGGAGAAGGATTCTAATACGTTTGAATTGAATCAAAACATGAAGCCTCTTATCATAAGAGGGGAGAACGGACAATCTATGACGATGTATAATAAGCACGCTGCCTTTTTAGAAATTGACAGAAATAAAGAACGAATGCTGAGGACACAGAAGTGGTGTATTGACCTATGTGTCAAACAAATAGTCACATTTCAAGGTGAGGCCCTTGATAGTTGTCAAAAGAGGTGGATGATGTCACCTACAGCTATTTGAAACAGGGAACCTTTTGGGGAGCCAAATTTTGCACAAGCACTAAGTCAGGTGCCGAAATACGTGGCATGCATCCAAACATGCGGGTTTGGTGGATGGGACTCCGGTTCAGGTTCCCCATCATTTGGTTGCTAGCAGAGCACTACATCCCAGCATACAATGTACCAAATGATTGGTGGAAGGATGTTCTTCTCACAAAAGGATACAAGCCCTTAGTAACAGATATGGAAGGTGATTATGATCTCGCCTAGCTCCACTCTGACTACAGTTGTTCCAACCCAGACCTGCGGAAGCGGCGAGCTGCATGAGGACATGCATAAGACTAGTTTGGGGGAGATGTTGGGCGCCAAATCTGCCTATCTTTTCCTTACATTTTTACCTATCCTTTCATCCTTTTTGCACCAATGATATGCATTAATTGTGATAAACTCACAAGGTAAACCTCCCTTCTAACATCTCTTGGAATATTTAATTGATGAAGTAAGGTCACGGGGTTTTGCGTATGCGAACTACTAAACTTTGCTATTTTCGCAGATTTTGGTGAACAGGTATTGCATTCACAGCTCGCAGCAGCAGTCCCGTGTTTACAACAACTGTTCAGCAACGCTGCAACAGTGTAACCAACTCCCAGTTGCTCACAGGCTTATTTCAAATCTTTATTGTTCTCTCTCTCTCTACAATTAGTTGTTGTTCTAACAGTTGTATATTTTTTGGCATTAGTTGCCAGATTTGGGGGAATATGTCTTTCCTATGTATTTATATGAAAGGGGTTTCATTCCTGTGCAAAGGGTTTAGCCGAGTAGAGACAAACATTGTAATAGTTCTTCATATATTAATTGAATGCAAGCAAGTTTGTTTTTCTTCTCCTAGGTGTGAGTTGATGCAACCTTGATCAGAGAACTAGACCCACTCTCCTGATTAGGTGATGTGTATTTTCTTTGTGTGTTGTTTCTTTTGTTGTGTGATAATTTCTTATTGTTATTACAGCGCTTTAATTAATTGTTGTGCATGCCTTTTTAATTTCTGAGATTTATGGCAAGGAAGCAGGTGGGTGTAGGGGCCTGCAGGTGGAGGCCTCGGGGCCTGGACAAGGACAGGGGCACGTACGGGAGGCAAACGGATGGAGGCAGCTCGAAAAAGGACGTCATAGTAGGGCTCAAGGTAGGAGGCAGGTGGAAGAGGACGACAGATGAGCTCAGCCCCAAAACAGCTAAACAATCCATGTGCGGCTTAAGGAAATGGACTTGGGAACCAAAACGGGGTTAACTAGCAAGGTTGAAAGCGCTGTCACTCTCAGCCCGCAGCACGCTAATGGTGGAAGCTTGAACATGGGTGACAATTACGGCCAGTAGTTACCAAGGTGCAGCCAGCAGTTACCAAGGAGCAGCCGGCAAGAGGATGGTGAACTCGAACGACACCGTTGATCTGGACCCTGAACCTGGAAACATCCTATCGGTTTGGGGTCTGGAGGTCATAGATCAGAACAGTGAACAGTATATTCGTCCAGCTGGAAGACATGGGAAGGAAACTCGAGGTTCGAAGGAGTCCTGGGATCAGAAGGGAACCCTAGGGCAGCTGGAGGACACCCTAGGTCTATCATTTCTAAACAGCAGGAAAGAACTCCCCTTCATCCAGGAGACGCGGGCTCAGGAAGAACCGACAGTAGCGACATCAAAAACCCATAAGTCAAGAAAACCCACATCCTCTTAGCCTATTCTTTTGTAGAGGGTTAGAAGACGTCGTCATAAGCTATGGTCTTGGAAGCATTGAAGGAAATAAACCAGACTGGAAGCTAGGAACGGCACAAGGAAGAAATGCTCAGCTGCGTTAGAGCCTAGATCAAGCTGCGAAACCCCAAAATCCTCTAAGCCGCAGACAACCAAAACAACAAATTTCGGCCCCGAGGTCTGGTTTTGCGGGGATTCTAAATCTATCATATGGGGTTGAGGAAGAGGGGAAGACAGCGAAGGGTGGTCTGAAGCAAGGGGAGGAAGCAAAACTCAGAGAGGCATAGGAAAGAAGTGGAGACGGACAAGTAGAAGGCAGACCAATAGAAGGAAGAGGGCTCACCCAGGAAGAAAGGAGAACAAGAACACTCCAAGTAGAAACAACATATGTGGAAGCGACCACTCAGGGTAGGGAGGAAGGGACACAGCAGAGGCGGGCAGGGGAGAAGAGGAAAAAGCCCAAAATAATTAAGAGAAAAGAATCAGTTGCAAACCTAATTCTGGGAATGAATGTGTCAATAGACGAAGCCGTGGAGGTCACGGATCTGACGCTGCTTGGAAGGGAAAGAGGGAAAAAGCACTCAACTAACTTCATTCAGGAGTGGGCTTCCCATCACTGGAATGAAGCCCCAGATTTAGCCTTTCAAGTCTCAACACTCGCAAAGGGATGGTTTATGGTTAAATTTGCGAAGAAAGAAGCAGCGGACTGGGTATTGGAAAGAAATTGGGCATTTGGGAGGAACCCGATTCTATTCAAATGATGGAACCCTTTGTTTGACGTCTAGAGGGAAAGAGTCAATGAGCTACCAGTTTGGGTCTAATTGCCAGGGCTCCCGCCGTTCGTCTGGGTTGAATCAATCTTCAGGTCTATCGAGAATCACCTAGGGAAATACATGGAAACATATATGTCCTTTTTACAAACCAGAGACCTGGGGATGGCACGCATCTTGGTAAGCCTCACCCCTCGGGCAGGATTTGTAGAAGAAATCTAACTGCAATACAAAGAGTTCAAATACCTCCAACAACTCGACTATGAGCACCTGCCATTTCGATGCCATAGGTGTCACATTTATGGACACTTGGCAAAAGAATGCCCGATGGATCTCAAACGTCGAGGAAAGAAAAAGAAGGCTGAGACAGGGGGATCAGCAGTGGAAATGCAAAAAGACAACCCCCCGGAAGGGAACAAGGGGGAAGAATCGATGGATACAGATGGAGCCCAACACGATCCATACGGGAAAACAAAAGAGTAGCAGAAGCCCAACCAAGAGCACCAATCACCCAACTAGCTGGAAGGGAATGCAAAGATCTAGTACTCTATAGCTGACGCCGAAGAAAGCCACTCAATCAATAAAGAGGGTATGGGCCTAGCCTTAAACCCACCTTTTGTTACTCTTATAATTTCTTTAAATATAGCTGAATTTGTGCCTGGTCCCTCCAAGCAACAGAACATTGTTGCTCCTATTCTAAGCTCAGATAATATGCAAGTTCAGAGTATAATCACCTCCATTCCCAACATAGATCTGAATCGTGAATATGCCTTAACCAATGTTGGCCTTCAGAGAGAAGAAACCCTCACTGCATCCAATCCTTATAACCTCAGGCCTCGAGAGAGAAAACCTCCCCCATGGGGAGTGTTGGAGGTAGTGGGAGGAATCGACATGCAATCCTCCCAGCCAGGAGACAGAAAGACAAGAGGGAGAAAAACAAACCTATCCAAGGCTCAGCTAAGAGCCAAGCTAGACATTGCAGATGGCAAGCAAATGTCCATTTCTGGGGCACTTAGAGCAGCAAAACCCCCTCCGGAGGTCAATCAATGATCATTCTCTCCTAGAATTGCAGAGGTTTAGCCAGAAACCCAAAAAGTTGGCCTTAAAAGAATTAATTCGGACCTACAATCTGGATATACTCTTCCTTCAAGAAACCCTGGGAGTAGGCAAAGAAGTCTCAAAATCGCTGTCAAAAATTCTGCCAAGCTGGTTCATCTAGGTCTTGGATGCCAAAGGTCATTCTCGGGGCCTAGCCATGGCATTTAAGCAAGAGAAATTTAAAGCCCTAAATTCCTGGGGGATGGACCAGGTAATGGGGATGGAAGTCTACTCCCAAGAACTGTTCACCACTCTGCAGATAGTAAACATTTATGGGCCCTGCCAGGGAAGAGCCCTCTTCTGGAAGACCCTCCTCTCCAAAAAATTACTGAACAATCCCAACCTAGTCATGGGGGGAGACTTAAACTTCTCCATATGCTCCTCCGAAACCTGGGGCCCCTCGGCCAGAGAAGACCAACTATCAGATTTTTTTCACCAATCTATTCAAAGACAACAAATTGTTGGACATTAACTTGCTGAAGGTAAGACCTACCTAGAGAAATAGGAGAATAGGGGATGGCCGTGTTGCAAAAAGACTGGACCGTTTCCTCCTTCGAGAGGAAGTAGCAGCAAAGATCCCAGCCTTTCGTCAGTGGGTGGGTGAAGGGGGAATCTCAGACCATATGCTAGTCTTGCTAGAATTATCCAAGCCCCCCAAAAAACCGGCAGCCCCCTTCAAATTCAATCCTGCCTGGCTTCAAGAGGACTCCTTCAACTCCCTCTTTAAGTCCACTTGGAGACCTGCAAGGGCCAGAGACTCCGATGATAAAGCTTTCCTCTTCATGGAGAATCTGAAGCACCTTAAAAAAGCCATGGTGAACTGGGCCAAGGAAAAGAAACTGAAAGAAGATGAAGACCTCATCCAAATAGGAAGGAATCTCCAATGGCTTGAAAGCCCTAAAGCCGATGGCTATGAAACTCATGAGAAAAGGGAAAAAATCATGCAGTAGGAATCCTAAAGGAATAAAATCCTATTAGCAAGAGAAGAACAATGGCGAATGAAAAGCAGAGCCATTTGGCTAAGGGCAGGGGATGAAAACACCAAATTCTTTCAAAACTATGCCAGAGGAAGGAAGAACTCGAACACCATCTGGCACCTAAAAGAAGAAGGAGGAAGAGAGGCCTGATCCTTCGAGGACCTATCCCAGATGGGCACAAGACACTTTCAAAACCTATTCTCAAACCAGGGTAGAATTTCCTTGGCAAAAGTAATCCAAACAACCCAGACTTTTCCTCGTTATGTGGAAGAAGAGGACTCGCTAGAACTAATGGGAGAAGTCACCAGGGGGGAGGTGGAAGGAATCATAAAAGAAATGCCAAAGGATAAAATCCCAGGCCCAGACGGTTGGACAGTGGAGCTATTCCAACATTTCTTTGAGCAATTAGGGCAAGATCTTACTGAAGTTGTTGAAGAATCTAGAAGAAAAGGGGTAATCTATCTACCCTTCAACTCAACCTTCATAGCCCTCATTCCGAAAAAAGAAGACCCTTCCTCTTTCGAGGACTTTTGATTGATCTCCCTCTGTAACTGTATCTATAAAATCATAGCAAAGGTGATAGCCCTCCGGGTTAAACCAATTTTATCCAGGCACATGTCAAAAGAACAGTTCGGCTTTCTGAATGGGAGGTAGATCCATGAAGCTATTGGAGTAGCCCAGGAAACCATTCACAGTATCATCCAAAAAAATCAAAGGAGCAGTAGTGAAAATAGACCTATCCAAAGCCTTTGACAGGGTCAGTTGGATGTACATTTGGATGCTCCTCACGCACCTGGGGTTTCAAATTGACTTCATAAACTGGGTAATGGGATGCTTAACCAGTGTAAGCTTTGCAGTCCTCATCAACGAAGCAGCCTCCTCATTTTTTCAAAGTCAGAGAGGATTACGACAAGGATGCCCCCTCTCTCCCCTCCTCTTCCTTCTGGCAGCAGAAGGCCTCAGTCAGTTGCTCCTTGATGCCCGAAGGAAAGGAAATATCCAAGGGTTGGAAGTGGAAGTCAACCTAAAAATAACCCACCTCCTATTCATGGATGACATCCTGTTATTCACTAATGGAAGAAGGTCTGAAACTCGGGAATTAAAAAGGATACTAAATCTCTTCCTAAGGGAAACAAGCTTACAAGTTAACAAAGATAAATCACAACTATCGCTAGAAGGATTCAACAAGCAGGAAGTAACCCAAATCAAAGAGGACTTGCCCTTCGAATATAGGAGAATTCATGACTCCTTCAAATACCTTGGGTTATTCCTAAAGCCCTGCTCATACAGGAAGCAGGATTGGCACTGGCTGATTGTGAAAAGCAAATCAAGAATCACCCATTGGAGTTTCAAATAGCTATCTAGAGCTGGCAAACTGACTCTTATTTAATCAGTCCTTCTGGCTATATCAGTTTATTGGGCTGCATTAACCTGGGTCTCAAAAAGGGATTATGGAGAAAATTAGAAGAGTCTGCAGCAAATTCTTATGGGCAGGCTCAAAGGAAGACTTGATACTCCCATGGGTGGCCTGGGGAAAGGTGGCAAGACCAAAGGATTAGGGCAGACGGGGAATAAAAGATTTAACCACCTTCGGACCATCGCTGGCAGCAAAATTAGGATGGAGGCTTATCAAAACGAAGAACCTCTGGACTATGGTGGTCAAACGAAAATACATTGATCCAATGTCGTTGGAAGATTGGATCAAAAGCCCAACTAAAAAGAAAGGCAATGCCTCAATGGTAAGGAAAGAAACATTAGAAGGCTTTAAGATTATTGAACAAGGCCTATCCTGGTAGGTAGGAAATGGAGAACATGTCCGAATAGGGAAGGATCCTTGGGTAGGATGCAACGAATATTTCATCCTATCCCCGGGCCTCATCAACCATCTCAATACAAGAGGCATTCATAATCTTAGTCAGATTGAGAACCATGGCCACTCCTCCATCTGGGGCCAAGCCTGGCTTACAGGATCAGACCTAAACCTCAACCATCAATGGAGAGGGGAATGGATCACCTTCACCACAGAGTTGTCTCGATCAAATGTCCGACTAAGAGATAGACCAGATCAGTTAGTTTGGGCTCATGCAGACTCAGGCAAATACTCCCTAAAACAAGGATACAAGTACCTAATGTCGAGGAAAGGTTGGGGAAACCAAGAATGGTGGGTAACCTCAATCTGGAAACTGCAATGCCCAGCAAAAACCCGAATGTTCTTTTGGTGCATCCTAAAGGAGAAGGTGCCAACCTGGGACATCTTTCAGAAAAGATATAAGTCAGGGCCAGGGAGATGTGCCCTATGTAAAAATGCCCCTGAGTCAATTATCACCTCTTCATAGATTGTTCCTTCTCCAAAGCAGTCTGGAAACCTGTCGGGGAACTGATCCACAAAAGATTCTCATGGAATGGGCAGACGATCGCTGAAGCTTGGAAATCTTGGTGGCCCTAACACCCTGAAGAAAATCTAAGGAACCTTCCCCTAATCATCTCTTGGGCATTATGGCTCGCAAGGAACAAAAGTATCTTTCAATATCAAACACCCTCAGTGGGGAGCATAGCTATCAGAAGTGCATATATCTTCACAAGCATTCTTGAGCCCACTCATGAGGACTTACCCCACCCGTTAAAGAAGAGTGTATTAAGGAAGGGGTTCACTAGGCATATTTCGATGGGGCCTCCAGCCAAAACAAAAAATGCGATGTTGGGCTAATCATCCACCTACAACCTCATAGATGCCTTAAAGCCTCAGTGGGTATAGGGATCGGATCTAACAACTTCGGCGAGCTGACATCCTTAAAACTCCTTCTTTGTTGGCTCATCCATATGGGCATATCCACGATTCAGATCTTCGGGGACTCTCTGAATATAGTCAAATGGTTCAATGGAACAAGCAGATGTCAGAATTACATTCTATCTCCATTATTAGAAGAAACATTGCATTTAAAACATTATTTTAATAACATTTCTCTGTGTCACATACAGAGGGAGCGCAATGACTCTGCAGGCAAACTTTCTAAAGCAGGTCTGCAACAAGATTTGGGCAGTTGGAGGATAGAGGACTCAGATATGGACGAGATCCATGTGTCGGATCTTCCACCCTACGCTCAAATTCAATCTCTATAAGTCCACAACTTGGGCTTAGGCACTTTCCTTCTTTTCAGTTTTTTTCTTCAGTTTAAAACAACATTTACTAGCACTTTTTAACTCCATAACAATTAAAAACTCTCATACAATTTCCAGCTGACTCATTCCTGTTTGGATTGTTTTCCCTTCTAAGGAGACTCGGGAATGATTCAAACCCATTAGTCTATGTTTATGCTATAGCTAAGAACAAAGACCAATGATGCAGGTTTGATGCTCAGGAAACTGATCAACTGAGGTTGTTTTCCTCCTTGAGGAGGTCTTGGTATCAAAAATGATCAGTGACTCAGAACCAAATAATCGAGATGGAAAAAGGGTGCACCCCTCAAGCAACATCTCAACAACTCTATGATTAAAAATCATATAGTCATTTGAATTTCTAACAACATATACAATGTAACTTTTTGTCTGTGCAATAAAAAGTTCAATTTTTTTCTCAGTAAAAAAAAAAAAAAAAAAAAAAAAAAAAAAAAAAAAAAAAAAAAAATTAAAATTGAGATTTATTTCTAATTACTGTTACAATGATGCTTTGATTCTTTAGCTGTGAATCCTTGGTTTATGTTAGATAGTAACCTTGCCCCTGCATATACCTTGCGCGTTACCTTGAAAAATGTATGCACTCAGATTGATAAATTAACGTGGAAAAGGGTTGGAATAGTTTATTCACACTTGGACACCAACAGGTACCTCTATCCTATAACTGGTTAACAATATGGAGTTCGAAAAAGGACTCGGCCATTACCCAAAACCATCGGTATCTTCACCACACAAAACCACCTTTCAGCTTCGTTCTTACACTTTCATAAGTGAGGTCTTTTAGCATACACCTAAAGAAGTTGGATTTTATCCATAAGGAACTTCCTAATCATTTTCAACTCTACCCTCTCTCAATCTCTCAACATTTATTCTTGAAATTGTTCATTTATGTAGAGTTAATTAATACAGTTTTCGATCGTCGTCGTTGTTTACAGGAATTAATGTAACACAATCTTAGACATGCGATAAAATAGTAAACACACAATTTTTTTTTATATAATTTGTATTGCAGTCAATTACATAAGAAGGGCGACATTACATAGACCTAAGAGAACTCTTTGAACATTAGATCTCCCTTTCTTTTATATCTCTCATCCCTAAACAAAAACTATCTCCTCGAGAAAAAATGGAGTTGTAAATAACAACCCTAGGAGATTCCTATAGTTGTCCTCATTCTAGAAGGCTAAATTCCCCGTCATTAAACAGAATATATGCATTTGTCCCTTAAGGGTACTTCAACCTAGCAACCTAACAAACACAAATTCCTCTATATATCATAATTGTAGTAATTACGAAGACAAAAGAAATCAACTATATAGAAACAAAATTTTTATTTGCCCTGATGTTCTTGCATCAATAACATATTTCTAAGTTGAAGGTTGTTAATTAACGTTTTGTCTCGATTAAAAAAAAAAACCTCAAATATTGATTTTATCCACTTATTAAGTCATTGCATAAGATAATTGTAAATTCAAGTGAATAGTGACATATTTCTAAGTTAGAGAGAAAGAGTGAAGTACAAGAGTGTTATAGGCCATTTTGTTGCATTTGGATAATAGGCCTACAAACCGGATCAATCAGCATCCATGAACACCTTGTCATCATCCCTACATAAAGCCCTAAGCACAACTCTTCAAAATCCCTAAGTTTCTGGGTCTAACTGCTTCATTTCAGTGTTTTTAAGGCCCAACGCACCCTGGCCCTTTAGGGACCTGCGTTCAACAGCAGGTTCCTTAGTTTTGCACTTGCTTTGATCAACAACGGTTTTCCCTTGTTAGGGGTGCGTTGATTCCAAAAATTTGGGAAACATAAAAATAATCTTGAAGCTTCCTCTTGTAGAAGACTCCAGGAGTTGTTACAACCATTTACCTTGGATAAGAACTTCGAATCCTATCAGATCCTACCTTGGAGATTTTACCTCTTATCCCTTGAGCTCATCCTCCCATCAAGCGTGGATCTCAAGCCTAGATTGGTAAATGGATAAGAATTCCTAAACTACCACCCTCTCCTATAAATCTACAACATCAAAGTTAGCTTTTGGAGACTAATCATACCCTCATGTTGTTGCTTTGAACCTAAGAGAGTTATCATCTTCACGCATTAGGGTGACATTGAAGTGTGCTTTGTAACAATGAAGGACAAATCAACTTGGGGAGATCTCTACAAGATCAGATTTTATTCTTGGTTGTAAACTCTCTCCTTTTCATATTAATACAAAGAGTATATCATTTTCCTATATGTGTTATGTTATGTTTACATTCATATATTTCAATGCTATGTTGATCCATTGAATAGAGTGATTGGATAATGCTACATAGATGTTGTAGATCTTTGGCTTGTGTTGATTGTATGTGCAGGTTCTAATTATAGCAATCGAAGCTATGATTGGAACTTACAAGCCGAGAGGAGATAAGATCTTTCGACATGTCACAAGTAAGCATCTTTCCATTCTCCAATTTCTCTAAGGGTAATTTTATATTCTTGACTTTATATTGTTCTAGACCAGGCCACTAGGTCTAGGAAAGATACTTTTGTCCGCAGTCGTAAATTTCGTATAACAAAGAGCTCTACAACTTAGGGTTTTGATTCAACGCTACCCTATCTTACCACCAATTTCCCCACCGCTTATGTCGTCTTTGTAATTTTTTCCACGATGGTTGGAATTGTAGGAGGGAGTGGACCTCCCTCCTATATCAAATTTATTGTAGGGGAACATTCCATCGGTTAATCAACTAATTCTTTTTGTGATGAGATTGCAAAAATTCTAGGCTTAGATCAGCAACAAGGATCCTCAAGTTAAGCTTCAATTAATCGAAGACCTATAGGAAGTTGTCTTCTAAAAGTAGTCGTAGATCCAAAGTTTTAGGTGTATTCTAATCGAAATGGGAAGTTAATTTAATACAAGAGTGATCATGCTTTAATCAGAAAATTCCTAGAGATTTGGCCCTCAGAAAGATATGTCACCTACTAGATCCAACACAAGTGGAAGCCAAAGTGACAGATCAAATTGGAGTTGGGAGAAAATGCTTTTTCAACAATATCCTTTCCAGTGTGGAATATTACATGACGATTTTAAAAATTGGCCCATACTTCTTCTACTCTTCAAGATTATAAGAGGTATAAAATGATGTTATAAGAGGTCATCATTATAAGGTGTGTGATTACATTATTGGAAAAAAAATACAATGAATATTTCTCATCCACTTTGGCCAAACCAAGCCACTGGTTTTTATTCTTCTAGTTGCCCCTCTTATTGTGTTTCTACTACCTCTTCCTTCTTGAGTATATGCAAAGTCCTCTTGTCCTTCTTCAGATGAAGCTCTGAATGGAGTTTCCAACATTTAGATTCCTAGTGTCCACCCTTGTTGCAATAAGTGTAATAGTTTTTCAACATCCAACCTTTCTTACCCTTCTCTTTCTTCTGGTGTGAATATGGGTCTTCATGTTGTGTCACCTTCCTATTCGACATAAATTTCTTGTACAAAGCCATTATTTTCCAACAGTTAGCAATACTAGGGTTATTCAACCCACAAAATTTATATGGTTTCTTATACCACAAACTTTGCTTTACATTTTCAGTTTTCTTATAATCAAAAGGAATGTTGGAATAATTAGACACATTATACCTTTGATGGTTATCTTTTGTGCAACTATGTCGAGGAGAACTTAATTTATTCCTCCTTGCTTGTGCAACTTTGGGAAATGTTGAAGCTTTGTTTTCGAAGCAACATTTGCTTCAGCTACGGTGGAGCATTCATCAATATTTTCTTTTGCATACCCCAATCATGCATATCAAGGCCTTTTTCTTAATCTCTATGGGTTTCGTTATGCCTTGGCCAATTATCCCAAGGCATTTTCATTCATAGCCAATTTTTTTTAGCAATCTCATCGCAACACCTTGAATGTGTTTCTAGAAGGAACAAAAAGTATCATATACTTTTGGTGAAACAAAACTTAAAGAATTATTGATACTGTTTACCTCAGTTACCAATTCTAGATCGAATGTGGAGGCTAGTTTCATTCAAATTCTATGGCAAGTACAGTGGAATGCAATTTTCTGCCTAATGATTACTTATTAATGATTTTCAAGCAATATTTTTATGCCACTCCTATCATTCAATAATTATACTCAAAAAATATCAACAATGAGTGTAGTGGAAATAGTAAAGATCATAGAAAAGGTATCCATACACAATAGACACAAAAAAAACACCTAGGAAACCCAACCTTGAGAGAAAACCTAGCAATCTTTTCTTGAGGAGAAAATGTCTTTTTCAATGAGATTAAAAATCAACGATTTGTCTAGAAATTTGTGCCAATATACAATTCAAAATACCAGTCAAACCTAGTTAAAACAACTGCTAGTCAATACTAGTCAAACCACTCAAAATAGTTAACTCTAGTCAAATTTAGGCCTATTCAAATTTGACCCTGCGATCAAATATGCACATGTGGCCTGCAGTCAACTTATACATGTAGTCAAACTTCTATGGTCAAAGTTCAATAAAACATTTCGGTCAAGCTTTAGTCAAAGCAACTCGGTCAATCCTCCACACATGCAACCATCAAAGGCTAGTCAAACTTAGTCTTCCTTTACACGTTCGACAAAAATAAGAGAGATAGAAATTATAAAGATGTTTCTCAACAACATATTTCTCCTTGGATGAATTTCTCATCGACTAGAAAATATTCAAGTGAGCTTGATTTGTTGATAATTTTCCTCCCACATGTCTATCTATTTATATAGTTGTCATGTGGAGTAGACCCCATTAGGAAACCCCTCATCACAAAGAGACCCTTCACAAATGGAGCCTACATGTCAACCCAACATTAGACTATAAATGTTTACCCCACAAATGGGTGAAAAACCCCATTAGGTAAACAAAACAAACCGGCTCTATTAAAAATAGCTCACTCCATCCTAGAGCACAATGTGAGCATCTTAGGCCAATCTCCTTGACCAAATCATCATGACCCAACCAAATCAACATGGCTTCTTGGGAGAAGGACTACTCGTGGGCCGTTCACCCCTAGCTAAACTAGGATGGCCCAGCCAAATCATGATGGCTTCTTAGGTGAATTTATCATTCCCCCAATAGTCAAATTAGCATGACCCTATGGGAGAATGTGTGCCTGATGCTGCAAAAATATCAACATGGTTCTCTAATCCTCCATCACTCTACAAATTTTCCAGAGCCTCTTCTGCAACTTGTAATTTCAATTCTAATTCCTAGATAACTCCCATGAAGAACTCACCATGAAGCAATAACCTTTCTTGCAACTCTTGTTTCTCTTCTTTCTTTATTTGTAGTAACTTCCTCAACTAAGCATCCTCGCTTGAATACACAGGTTGATCTCATCAAGTTCTTGAAGTTGCTCACGCTTCACCACTTTACCCATCTCACATTCAACAATTGTAATCCCTGTCAAACCTGCTCTAATACCACTTGATCTAGACCAAAACCAAAACTGATGAATATGTGTTAAAATTAATTATTAGTTGCCATAAATTGTTCCGTATGACTTAATAACAATTTCCACATTCAAATGATAAAATGAATAGATACATGAAAAGAAAGACACCAAAGAGACGAGAATTTGATAATAAAGTTCACCAACTATAGGCCACGTCTATGGGCCTACTCAAATTAGCATTGATTCTATTAATATGATGCTAAGAATCCAACATTATTTATTACATCATAATGGAACCTTTATTCGACCACCAATTCTAGGAAGATTGTTGCACTTATTAGGATCTTCGCACTCTTGAACAACTTGAAGAGTATCCACAACCACCTTTGTTTCCTATTCCACACCTCTTGTGTGTCAATATGAAACCATCTTGACTTGCACACTCTATACACAAGTGCTTCAACAACTGGTCCTTTTCTTTGCTAAACAAAAATAGGTACAATCTTCACGATCAGCTCTGCCTTGGAAAACTGCAACTTTTTACTATACACCTAATGGTCTACAAAAATGCCCAATGGCACTCGAATTGCATAATACCACTATTGTGCCATACTTTTCCAAAACTTGGGTTTGTGGTGCATTTCTTATACAATACAATATAAGAATTTGCATCAGGATGGTTGTTGGTTTAAATCCCACCAGCTCCATATTTTCAAAACCAACGGATAAATGAACAACAAAAACATTTCTCATTTCCTCTCCATACATAGCTTGTAGATGTGATGCATTAGTTGGCATGCAAATATTTGCGCTTGTTTTTTATGGGAGTCATGGGGTCAAACCTATGGCCCTCCCCATTTAGGCCTTTGTGGTTATAACCAATTCAACTAAAGAACCCACAACGGATTTTACAAAGCATTTGGTGGACGACTTGGTCAATAATATTTGTTTTCTTGGTAGGAGGTCTGAGGTTCAAACCCCTGACATTCCATTTTTATACCAACATAACCCTGCAACATAAAATATACTTCAGATAGAAGTATTCTTTAGAATCTTATTGCTTGCACTCTTGGCCTAATGATCTTCTCCTCCTTATATACTCTTAGGCCTTTCTCAATACCTTGGACCAAAACCACTTAGGACCAATACCTTGGACCAAATACCTAGGGTCAATACCTTGGACCAAATACCTCGGACCAAATACCTTGGATCAAATACTTGGTTTTCCAACATGTACGCGCTTTTCCTCCTATGAAAGTGAGTGTATATGTTATACGCTCCTTTTGTTCTGTTAACTCCCGTGTATACGCTCCTTGGACAAAGTGAATCAGTGTATACCTCTCTTTCTTCATTCTTTGGATTCTGATTTGTAATCCTTTGTTGTTAACCTGCTGCACTGTGAACTATCATCTGAGAGAGTTGCCATCAAGGACAAC
Source organism: Pinus tabuliformis (assembly GCA_031772625.1). NCBI lineage: Eukaryota > Viridiplantae > Streptophyta > Pinopsida > Pinales > Pinaceae > Pinus > Pinus tabuliformis. The sequence continues at coordinate 33,393,427 of CM062819.1, read as the reverse complement.
ACCTGTATCATAATGCCAACAATCTCCCCCTTTGGACTTGATGGAAACAACAACACCAAGACACTCTCCCCCTTTGACATCAAGGGCAAAGGGCAAACCAAGATATTTTCTCCCTTTGACATACATTATGTTGCCCATGCTCTCCCTGAGTACACGCTAAATTCTCTGATTGAGCTCCCCTTTGTACATGATGAGATGCACTGAAACCATTCATGCTCCCCCTGAGCACATGCATAATCTGCAAAAATATTATCCAAAAGAATAACATGACTCTATAACTCCACTATGTGTGTATGACCTTCCTATCACCAATGACTCATACATACATCCATCTCCCAACCAAGTGGGGATATACCAAATGTTTATACATGACATAAATAATAAATATTACATCATCCATCCCATGCAAAGTGGGGATACAAATTACATCATTTGTCCAAGAGGAATCATTCAAATGTATGAGAAGACATATCACACCCTAGAATTTTACATGACTTAAGCAACAAATGGTATAAATATCTGAAGCCATAGCTAGACTCAGCAACCATAATGCCAATAATGCTAAATGTACGTGAAGGCCAATGCTCCCCCTGAACTTGTGCCACCCATATCAGAGCCTGCACCACTGTTTTCCTATCTGAAGAACATATACGCTCCTTGACCCACAGAAACCCGTGTGTGTATGTAGCTATACTTCATGAAACACACGTATAATAACCTTTCTCTGAAAAAGTTGGATTTAACAACAGGATGATGCAGCAACTACTCCCAGCTTTTGTCTGAGATATTCAAATGTTTCTCTGCTCAGTGGTTTAGTGAATATATCAACAACCTGTTCTTTGGAGGGAACATACTCCAATTTGACCTTTTGTTCAAGCACTTGTTCACGTGGAAAATGGTACTTGATGGGTATGTGCTTGGTCTTGGAGTGCATGATTGGATTCTTTGAAATACTGATGGCACTTGTATTATCACATAGAATGGAGATAGGTGGAGTACATGTGATCTGAATGCCTTGCAAAGTTTGCATCATCCAAAGTAGTTGTGTGCAGAAAGATGCAGCAGCCACATATTCTGCTTCATCTGTAGATAACACAATTGAACTTTGTTTCTTGCTAAACCAAGACACTAACCTGGAACCCATATAGAATGCACCACCACTAGTGCTTTTTCTATCATCAACACTTCCTGCCCAATCTACATCTGTATATGCATGAAGAGTAAGATCTGTATCTCTAGGATACCATAAACCAAAGTCCTCAGTTCCTTGAAGATAATTGAAAATTATTTTGATTGCCTGAAGGTGTGATTCCTTTGGATTTGCTTGGAATCTTCCAACTATTCGTACTGCATGCATGATGTCAGGTCAGGTACCTGTTAGATAAAGCAGACTGCCAATCATGGATCTATAAGTTGGTTGATGTACTGTTGTTGATTCATCATTTGAGCTGAGACTACATCCTGTTACCATTGGGGTACATACAGGTTTAGAATCTTCCATTCCGTACCTTTTCAAGATCTATTTGAGATATTTGGTTTGTGACAGAAAAATACCATCTTTAGTTTTTTGAAATTGTAGACCAAGAAAATAGGTAAGTTCACCAAGCAAGGACATTTCAAATTCTTGCTGCATTACTAAAGCAAAATTCCGACTCATGGATTCTTCATTGCTACCAAAAATGATGTCATCAACATAAACAATAATAATTAGCAATTTATCAGTTTCAACCTTTCTATATAGATTGATATCTGCAGAACCTTTTGTAAAACCTTGTTGGTGTAGATATTTGTCAAGGCGATAATACTAGGCCCTTGGAGCCTGTTTCAGACCATAGAGATCCTTTTTGAGTCTGCATACAAGTTTTGCATCATTTCCAAGAATGAATCCTTCTCGCTGTTTAATATAAACTTCTTCTTCTAAATCTCCATTAAGGAAGGTTGATTTTACATCCATTTGGTATACTTCGAATTTCCGAAAGCTAGAAAGAGCAGGAAACATCCTTATGGCTTCAAGTCTGGCAACAGGTGCAAAGGTTTCTTCAAAATCTATGCCTTCTTGTTGAGCATACCCTTTACAAACAAGTCTGGCCTTGTTTCTAATGACTTCTCCATCTTCATTCAGCTCGTTTTTTAATATCCATTTAGTTCCTATAATATTTTTATCATGAGGTCTAGCAACTAATTCCCAAGTATCATTCTTTTCAATTTCCTCAAGTTCTTCATCCATGGCCTTGACCCAACTTTCATCTTTTCATGCTTCATTTACATTTTGAGGTTCGGTGGAGGATAGTAATGCTAGATAGCTTGAGTTCCCTGTAATAGTTCTTCTTGTCTGTACACCTGCCTCTTTTTACCCTAAAATTTGAGTTTTTGGATGATTTTTCTGAACATACCTAGACGAAGTCTTTTCTTCTACTATTATCTCTTCTTCTGGTGCTTCATTGGTTTCTTCTTCAATATCATTTTGATTTGATGTGGGAAAATAATCCCCATCTTCTTCATTGTCATAATCTTCTGTTGATTTTATCTGTGTTGGATTTTTGCATGCTTCATCAACTACAACATCAATTCTTTCAACAATTTTCCCAAATCTTTTATTATAACATTTATATCCTTTACTTCTGGAAGAATAACCAAGAAGAATACTTTCATTTGCTCTGGGTTCAAACTTACCAAGTTTTTCATCAGTCCTTTTGATAAAACATTTGCTTCCAAAAACTTTAAAGTATTTTACAGTAGGAGTCTTGCCATACCAAAGTTCACGTGGAGTTTGAGTGCTATTTACCCAAACATTTGCTTTGTTGAGAATAGTTACGGCAATGAATGCAGCTTCACCCCAGAAGGTTGCAGGATTTCCAGATTCATCTAGCATAGCTCGAGCCATTTGTTGAACTATTCTATTCATTCTTTCTACCATACCATTTTGCTGAGGAGTCCTTGCGGTGGAGAATTGCCTTTTTATTCCATGTTGTTCACAAAAGTCAAAGAATTCATCCAATGTAAATTCCCCTCCTCGATCAGATCTGAGACATTTGATTTTTCTATTTGATTCATTTTCAACCAAAGCTTTGAAGGGTTGGAACTTTTAAAATTCTTCATCTTTATGCTTTAGAAGACCTATCCAACACATTCTAGAAAAATCATCAATGAACAAAATAAAGTATTCTTCTCCACGAGGTGACGTTTTCCTTGATGGTCCACATAAATCAGTATGGACGAGTTCAAGAGGCTTACTAGATGACCGTTCTTTTTCCATGAAGTGGACTTTGGTTTTCTTACCGATTTGACATGGTTTGCATATTTTATTTTCTGGGATGCTGATATCTAGAAGATCACGAACAACCTTGAGTCTGCATGCTTTTCTTATTTGAGAAAAGCTTAGATGTCCCAATCTTCTATGCCACAGCCAGTTTTCATCATTTTTGCTTATATAGCACTATTGTTGTCCTCCCTTGAGTATGTATAAGTTGTTTGGAGTTCTTGTACCTTTGATCACGGTCTCTCCTGTATCAAGCTCACAAACAACACATCCATTTGATCGAAACACCACTTCATTTCCTTAATCACACATTTTACTGACACTCAACAGGTTATGCTTTAAACCGTCTACATACATAACATTTCCAGCTTTAACCTTTTCTTTCAAGAAAACAAAGCCTTTATCTTTTATGATAGTAGGAGTGTCATTTCCAAAAGAGATATTCTTTTCCTTTTCTAAGGCATTATATGAGTGAAGCTTTTTTTGTCACCTGTCATGTGTTTTGAGCATCCACTGTCGATGTACCACTGATTTTCTTGTACTTCTGCATACAAGGTTATACCACATCTTTCTGTTTGAGATTATTTCCTTTTCCATATCTTGGGATTTAATGGCATTTTCTCCTTTTGAGATGTTTGCTGGAATTTTCTCCTGCATTCAGATTCTTTATGACAAAAGTTGTTATAGATTGAACATTCTATTCATTTTCAAGAGAAGAAAAGTTATTATAGGAACTTCTCTTGATCCCTGTTACATTCCTTTGATTTTGTGCTTCTCTAGTCATAATGGTTTTGTAAGCAACCCATTGATCAGCTTTGTGCCCAAAATTATGACATGAAAAACATTGCCCATTAAAGGAGTTCTTGTGAATATCAAATCTATTAACCTGGTGATTGTAGTTTCCATTGATATTCATCTTTGGAGCAAATTGAGTATGATTTGCCTGAGATTGGTTGTGGCTTTTATTCATCCTTGGAGTAAATTGAGTATGATTTACCTGGTGCTCTGCTTTATGCCTTTGTTGATGATTGTCATACTATTCACTGGTCATTGCTACATCAAGATATCTTTTGGTGGAGGTTGACGACTTCTGTGATTGAGATGCTTCTTCAGTATATCCAAGACCTGTCTTTATCAGAGGAGAACACTGAACTTTGATAATTTCATTTAAAGTTTCTGATCCGTTAGCAAATCTAAGATCTAGAGATTTCGTTTTCTCAAGATCCTTTCTTAGACCCACAATTTCACATTCTAGTTTTTCATTGTGTTTTTCCTTTTCAGCAAGTTGGTATGTCAAGGTATCTATAATCATATTCTTTTCTTCCAAACATATTTTGAGTTTAGATATTTCTTCATGAAGGTCTTCCTCTTCTAAAGCATCCCAAAAATTATCATCGTCATAAGCCATGAGAAGTCTATAATCATCACTATTAGATAAACCATCACTATCCTCTTCTAAACTATCCCAAAAATCATTGCTATCATAAGCCATGAGAAGTCTGTAACCTTGTCCAGTTTCATCTTCATCACTATTAGATAAACCATTGCTATCTTCGTGAGTATAGTAACTCCTTTTATTCACAACTTGTTTTCTATTCCCCTTTTCATATTCCTTTCCTTTTTCATATTTATCTTTATGAGGACATCTAGCAGCATAATGACCGACTCTGCCACAAGCAAAGCATTTGAAGGGTAGCTTACCTCTAAACCTTCCAGAACCCCATTGAAGCTTCTTGACAAAGTTTACCTCATCTTCTTCTTTTGAAATATATCCTGATTCATTGTGTTCTTCCTTTCCTTTTGTTGAAGCTTTAAATGCGGCTTCTCTCATATCTGATGGTCCTCCTTTTCTCATCTCAAAGGCAGTTAAGATTCCGTGAAGTTGTGTCATAGTGATATTCTGCAGATCCTGTTTTTCTTCTATGACAGACACTTTGGATTCAAATTTAGCAGACAAGGATCTCAAAACTTTCTCAACTAAGGTAACTTCCTTTATTTCTTCACCCAGATTCTTCATACAATTAACAACCTCATCTATATGTAAGAAGTAACTAGCTATATTTTCATCACTATGCATCTTAAGAGTTTCATACTGAATTCGGAGAGTTTGAAGCTTAGCATGTTTTACCTGAGAGTCTCCTTCGTAGCTTAGAACAATTTTGTCCCATATTTCTTTGGCTGATTTGAGCTGCATGACTTTGGCAAACTCTGATTGTGACAGACTTCCCAATAAAGTATTGACAGCTTTAGCATTGGTTTCATATTGCTTTTTACCTGCCGCATCTGTAGGAATTTCTGTTGGAAATGTATATCCTCCTTCCACAATTTCCCAGACATCCATTCCAGGCGATTGCAGATAGGTTGTGGTTCTTATTTTCCAATAAACAAAGTTTCTCCCATCGAAGATTGGCGGTCTAATGGATCCCATGCTTTCTTGATTATTCATGTTGATGGATCTCCCTTCAAGCAATCAAGCTTCTTCTGAACGACCTGCTCTCATACCAATTGTTGGAAATAATACTGAGAGGGGGGTGAATCAGTGTTATTTAATCAATAATTTTTTTTCCCAAACAGATTTATATGCGCTACTTCAGTGAAGTGAACTAGAGCGTATACGCGTCTGTGCTTAAAGAAACTAGCGTATATGCAGAGGACTTGTGATTTAGACAAATAATCATGTGTTGAGCTTAAACCAGTATATCAGAGATTTATTATACAGTGCAGTAAAAGAAGAATAAAGCATCACATGTAAGCAACACACATGAACACCAATATTCAAGGTGGAAATCCAATGTGGGTAAAAACCACCTGCTGCTATCATCTCTGTCTTCTTTTAATAATAAGAGAATCTGTTTACAATCTTGTACTGGTGCATATTCATACCAATATGCAGGCTTCTACCTGCAGAAGGTTACAACCTTCTCTCGTTCTCCAGCTTCTACTGGAAGGGAGCTACAACCCCCTAGCTCTTGTACTAGCCAATTTTACTAGTACGTAGGTGCCAGCCTACAGAAAAACTCCACTCTTCCACCAGGAACCATGTTTCATGAATTTTCAGACTGGATACTCCTGGATCACAACACCACAAACTGAAGGCCACATTTCATCAAATTTTTACATTGGACCCATTAAAGCTTTTAAACTTAAACTGCATCAACCAATATTCAGTTGATTTGAACAATTAGATCACTGACATCAAAACAGTGTGTTGAACCCATAACCTTGCATCATCATTTTGAACTAGCTATAACCTCAAAAATCATGCATTAGAGTGTATACGCTACTTGGCTGCACCCAAACTACGTGTATACGCTACTTCCGTTAATTGAACCTGTGTATACCTTCAAAACTACTACAAACATAAACTTTTGAATCAAGTCTGTACCCACTATCAATATTCTGAATATCTACAGAGCTTTACACAGGCGGGGATAGAGATCACTTCTTCTCACTTATCAATCAATCAAATTCCAACCTCCTTATGCATTCAGTTTTACATTCAGATCTAAGAAGACTTCATTGATAGACAATAATAAAATAACAGAATTTTATCAAATAGATCAATTAGATCTGAAAAGAAGCTTTTCTTTTGTATACGCTACTTGAAAGAACCGAACCTACGTGTATACACTCTTTGGCTGAGACGAACCTGCGTACAGATCTGCAAATATTGACTTAGAGCTTTACTGCAATTCTAGACTTCAGACAACCCAGATCATGAATAGAACAGGCCCAAAACATCAGATCTAGTCTCACCCAATATCAGATCATTCAAGAATGAGTCATTTAAAGTCTCATGATTCCTGATCCAATATTGGACTCAAGGTGCACATGAATATTTCAGACCTAGTCCCAAACATAACCCTGCAACATAAAATATACTTCAAATAGAAGTATTCCTTAAAATCTTATTACTTGCACTCTTGGCCTAATGATCTTCTCCTCCTTATATACTCTTAGGCCTTTCTCAATACCTTGGACCAAAACCACTTAGGATCAATACCTTGGACCAGATACCTAGGGTCAATACCTTGGACCAATACCTTGGATCAAATACTTGGTTTTCCAACATGTACGTGCTTTTCCTCCTGTGAAAGTGTGTGTATACGTTATACGCTCCTTTTGTTCTGTTAACCCGCGTGTATATGCTCCTTGGACAAAGTGAATCAGTGTATACCTATCTTTCTTCATTCTTTGGATTATGATCTATAATCCTTTGCTGTTAACCTACTGCACTGTGAGCTATCATCTGAGAGAGTTGCCATCAAGGACAACACTTGTATCATAATACCAACATCCACAAGTTTGATTGTAGAAGTAGATTAAAGTATTTTTCTTTAGTTATATTGCATTATCAGGTTAATCTACAGTCAGAACTTGTACATGGTATCAGAGCCAAGTTTATCAGAGCTGTAAACAATATACTGAGAAGAGAATTTGAAGTTTGAAGTTCGGGGTTGCATGTACAAATTGAATTCATCTCATACTTCAGGTTGGTCAATGACGTTCTATGGCTTGAGACTCGAGTATGCCTTGGATGGCAGCTCGAATTACATAGCATGGAAAGATTGCATGGAGGCTGTATTAGAAGACAACGGCTTAAATTATTTCATTGATCAAGAAATCCCAAAGCCAGGTTCAACTAATTCACAAGAGTTGGCTAAATGGAAGAAGTGTGTGGTGAGGGTGAGACAAATCATCCTTGAGGGAGTTCGAGACCATATTGTCTCGAGTCTCCATGGGAAGGATACTCCATATTCAATGTGGAAGACATTGAAGGACCTCTACCAGAATAGTAGCGACCAGAGGAACTTGGCGCTCAAGGACAAGCTTTGAAGAATCAAGATGGAGAACTGCGATACTATTTCCACATATCTAAACAAGCTCACCACTTGTAGAGATGAGCTTAACAGTGTGTGAATAACTATTTTTGATGATGATATGGTGAACCTCAATCTCCTTGGCCTTCCAAAGAGCTGGAATAACTACCAGGACTCTGTGAATGGAAGGGAGAAACTACCGGATTGGGAACGACTGTGGTCGGATCTCATGCAGGAGGAGATCAGGAGGAGCACACGAGATGGTTCTTCATCTAAGGATGATGAAGAAAATCTAGCCTTAACAAGTAAGGCAAGGAAAGGGAAGGGGAAGGTGTCTCAATCCGAATCGAATTCTTCTCATGGAGAGAAGAGGTTGACAGGTCTAAAGTGAGATGCTTTAATTATCACGAGATGGGTCATTATGCGACTAATTTCCCATCGAAGAATTCCAAGAAGGGATCCTCGAAAGGATCTGAAGGTGAGGCATTGGCCTCTCAATTCGAAATGGACTTCACCCTCATCTCATGCATGATGTCATCGATGATGGGTTATGGTTGGTTTCTTGACAGTGGAGCCTCATTCCACATGACCGGCGATAAAATTTTATTCAGTACCTTGGAGGAGAAATACCTCAAGATACGCATAGAGATGGGTGACGATGAAAGGTATAGTGTTTCAGGAGTGGGCATGGTTTCTTTTCAAAGGCAGCATGGAGCTCTTATCACCTTGACAGATGTGAAGTATGTGCCTGGACTGATGAAGAACTTGGTATCGATCACGATGTTGGAGGACAAAGGCTACGATGTTGTCTTCAGTAAGGGAAAGGTTTTCCTTAGACACATCACCACGGGACAGATGAAACAGATCGGTTCACGAGTCAACAACTTGTATGCACCTGAGGTTCAAGATGCATGCAAAGCCTTGAGGAGCAAGGCAAATGTTAAAGACTTGGTGGTTGAGAGGGAGAGTAAATTACCTCTCAACATGCAGCCTCAGAAGAAGTCTCAGACAATTGTGGAGGAGCCACAATTGGAGATGCTGAGAGGAGACCGAGTGGAGGCATCCACTCATGCAAAGACCTCCAGTAGGGGGAAATTTCGAGCCAAGTCAACAAAGGGATCACATGCAGCCATACCTCTAGGTGTGAGGCAGGGCGATGTGAAGTGATAGTCTCAAGAAGGTTGAAATTGGGCAAGGTCCATTGAGAGGTTTTATCTCATGGATCGTACCTTGCTACAGGAGCCCAAAGTACATAACAGCGAGAGAAATTAGTGGGATTGATGCAGTCAGAGATCAAAGTGACAGAGGCTAGAGTAGTCAGATATTGAAGAGCGCAGAGAAGGATTGACAACAATGCAGAAAGGCTGAGTCAATAGAAGCGTAGAGTTTTCGAGTTGACAGAGGCAATAGTAGTCAGAGACTTTGATGACAGATGCATCATACTGATTCAGGTCGGTTTTTTTTTTGTTTCTGGAGTTGCTGGAGAAATAACACTAGAGAGAAGTGTTGCATGCAGAACATTCCAAAGGTTCAGGATCAGGATCGAGTTGAATTCCTTTCTTGTTGAGAGGGAGTGTTAAAAATAGCAACACGAAATGATAAAAATAGAATCTAGTATATTCCAATTTTAATTTGTCCTTGAATTCAAATTGTGAATTAAAATTTGAATTTAGTCTCACCAGTTGCTTGAAAAATAATTAATTAATTCATCTTGAGTTAATTAGTTGGAGAAATTCAAGTTAGAAGTCTTTGTGAAGTCATGCAACAATTATCCCTTAATTAAGGAGATAAGATTGAGTTATATTTGAGTTTTAAGCTCAGTTTACTGAGTTAAGTCCAGTTAAATTAGTTCCAAACTGTTTAAGGAACTAATTGTGAGTTCAGTCAGTTAATGTGTGCATGCATCCAACTAGTGTACTCCAGATAACTGAAGATTCTTTCATCAGTAACTCATGCAAGTCTATTCAGAGAAAGACCCAGTTGAGCTAAATTTCAAGGACAGGTTACTATTAGTTGCATGAGTTTTCCTATATAGGAAACTCATCCGTGCAGAAGGAACAAGGTTCCTTGAGGATTGCGCAGTTTTACAAGGTGTGAGATCAGTGTGAGTGATCAGCGTTGCACTTGGTAACAGTAGGATCACTCAGGAGAAACAATGCAAGAAAATTGGAGGCTTGGAGGGTGGAGGAGAAGGTTTGTGAGAAGCCTTGTTTGCCTGTGAGAATCCAGGAGGATTGTACTGAGAGCTGGCTAGCTGTGGGAGCTAAGGCTTTGTGTAATTCTAAGATATTTCCACCTTGTATGATAATACAGATAGCAGGGTTTTTAGATGAGGCTTTCCCCTAAGTATTCTTCTATGTTTCGTGTGCATTGATTCTGCTTCTGGTTATATGTGTTCTACTTGATCTTGCTCAAATCTATTAAGCTTCCACAAGTTTGATTGTAGAAGTAGATTAAAGTATTTTGCTTTAGTTATATTACATTATCAGGTTAATCTACAGTCAGAATTTCTATAGGTTGGAGGTTCAACTCCCACTTTGTCCACTTTAGAACAATTTTGGAACTTTCTAGGTTCCCACATGGCACCTTCTAATTGGGCCATGTGCTTTCCAAATCATGCCCAATCACCTGCTGCACCAACCTACCATGTTATGCCATGTCATATGTTGAGTCACTTGCCACACAAGTGCCACATCAGTAGGCCATGTCATCTCATATGACACATGTCTCGTATAGAGCTTGCAATGTGTCCACTACCCATGCCACATCAGTTATACATTCTATGCCACATCATTATATAATCAACCATGTCACATTTTTACAATACCACATGGCACCTCCTAGTGCTGCCACATGGCAACCCTACAAACTTCCATTTTGTTGTTTGGCACAAAATTTAGATTGTGATAACTTTTACATCTAAATTCCCTTTGAGGCCATTCAAAAGGCCTCAGAAAGGTCTCACTGAGCTACACAATTAGTATACTTTTGTTAGATTCTAATACTATCAATTATCAAGGCTTATAAAGATCCTCCCATATAATAAATTAACTATGAGATCATTATTCATCCATAAGGAACTCAATGAAAGGTGCTCCAATTATATGACTGCTATCTAGTAGTATAATCTGGATACGAAGTTGTTTAGCGTAGTCAATGAACCAATATTATGCAAGCTAGCCATTAAGGCATATATTCAAGAAGATTAGGCTAGTTGGGGGAATGAAATATCTCTATATACACAACACATATTATTTTATATTGACATATATTAAGGGTATCATGATTTGAATAATACTTGCAATATGGATTGGATCCTAGGCATTTGGATGCCAAAAGAAGAACATGAAGACTAGAAATTGTTCAATATAGATTCATTAGGAAAAACTATGAAATTATGTTGCTTAAATGTTTAGAGAAATAATATGTCAAGAAACTCTTAAAAAATTTACATGATAGACTAACAAACAAACATTTCTTTGGACTCATCAACACATTAAAAGTATTCAGAGTCAAATATTACCTTCCAGCACTATGCAAGGATGCACACGCACATGTGTAAAAGTGCCACATTTAACCAAAATGTGCAAAAAAAGCTAAGAAGGTTGACGCCTTTCTAGCTTGTCACCATTAACAAACCATTTCAACAAATGGACTTTAACATGATAGGAGAGATTAAGTCACATTCATATAAACAACACATATAGTATTGAAAACTCTTGATTACCTAAATTTGTAATCAAAGATCATTCCTTTAACATTTATGAACAAATGATGTTTTTATTTCTAAAATGACAAATGATTACCATGTTAGGTATGTTGTCCATTTTAGTATTTAATAATGCTTTGTTATACACCACAATCACAGTTCAAAGGTATGTTGTCCATTTTAGTATTTAATAATGCTTTGTTATACACCACAATCACAGTTCAAAGGTATGTTGTTCATTTTAGTATTTAATAATGCTTTGTTATACACCACAATCACAATTCAAGGGCATGTTATACACCACAATCATAGTTCAAATACTAGTAAACTTAGATTAGGGCATGTGGGCACAAAATATAATTGGATTGGTTGAGAGGATCCTCCTAGATCAACCATTCCTGTAGTATATCTTCCAATTTTTCATAAAAAAAAAAAGATTATAATATTGTTGATGATGTGAATTTTTTTAAGGATAATATCTCTTTACATAGTTTACTCCATATTAGCCGTCAACATGAATTGTTTTTGAAGGTTATAGATGATGACAAAATTACAAAGAATAAGGTGATGGTGAGTCTAAAGGTTGGAAAAAAACGTGAATCTCAAACCTTGACATTTCTTTTAAATTTCAATATTTTTAGTTGTAATGTCCAATTTTGTAGGTTTGTTGATTTTTCTAGTACAATAGATGTAAGTGCTTATTTCTGAAACTTGATAATTACTTCCAATGATGTAGATGAGTATTTAGCTATTTCAATGTATCATTAAGTAATTACACATTCAGAAATTCAACCATAAAGACAACATAACATATCACAATGCATAAGGATACACTAAGATTTTACCTTGGGAAGAGCCATAATGGGGGAAAATCCCATCCAACCTTTTCCTTATAGAATCAACACAACAAGAGATACATCAAAGTTAACTAACCAACAAGATTACCAACCACCAAGGAGCAAGTCAATCCTCCACAATTTTGTCCACAAAGATCTCTGCAATAAGGTCTCCAAGAGAGCCGAAAAATGTCTAGCAAATCTACCTCAAAATTTGCACCATACCACAAAGATATGCCACTAAAACAAGGTCTCAAGAGGGCCAAAGTTCATTCTCTATATCAGCCTCAGAAACTCAGATTGTGCCACAGAGTTAGTGCCTCGGATATGTGCACCATACCACACAAAATTAACACTATGTCATAGAGATATATACCTCAAAAACTTGTATAACATTCGACCACTTTGATTGTTAGAGTGAGCAAGTGTCTTCCTTATGATCTATGATCTATGTTACACAAAATATTGTCACCATGACTTTCTGCAGTCAGTGTGAGTCTGTCACCACTCATACTGTCCTCCTTTGCAAGTCTCAAACCTCAGCTCTTCATGTCAATCCTTAAAAATGAGAGAAAGTCTTTGAAAATCAATAAAACTCTGGTTCCACACTTTCTCTTACCATTACCTGCGGTCCCACATCCCTTGGTCATGTTACTTGTGGACCTGCCTGCTCTGTCTCTAAAGGAGTGGGTGCGGACCCCTGTGAAAGTAAAAAAGGCGCAAGTTTATTCTTAAAAACTCACTTTGGGTTAATTCTGGATGCTTCTAGAAGGAATCTTGACGTGGTTGGTTCGCTCCTAGGTGGTTCATGCATCCCATAACTAAAGGAGCTAACCCCTTGATGAGAGGAGCTTATCCCTTTGAAGGAGGGCTCTATCCCTTTGAAGGTGGACCTAGTAACTTCCCTCCTCTGCACTATAAATTGAGGCATTGGGCTGGTTGCTAGGGAGGTTAAAAGCTGAACATTTTTTAGGGTAAATGCTGTTGGAATTGAGACTTCCTAGTTAAGCTTGAGAGGAGAGATTACATACCTTTTGGCTTCTTTGGGAAGAGAGTGAAACTTGTCAAAGTAGAGGAGATTCTTGCTGGACCCTGGGAGGAGCTTGTACAACATCAAGGCACCAAGGTTGTAAAGTTCTTCTTTGATTAAAGTTAATACAATCAGATTCATTTTTCTCAATAAATTGTCTTGTATGGTTTATTTCATGAATTCCTTGATCATCATGATAAATATGGTTTATTATATTGGCTTTTCAGGTGTTATTTGATATGTGTGCATGTTTGTGTTTGTAGATTCTTCAAAAGGGAACTCATTTGGACAAACGGAGTGTGGCTTCCACAAACTAGCACTGGACCCAAGGTAGGCCTAAAACACCTATTAACCTTTATATATAAATCACATATTTAGAGAAAGATAGAATTTGTTTGGTTTGCTTGTCGCTAGATATCCATAGATACTAGGGAGATCAGTCTTTTCCGCAAGAATGATTTATCCGCCCGACAGACAACATAACATATCACAATGCATAAGGATACACTAAGATTTTACCTTGGGAAAAGCCATAATGGGGGAAAATCTCATCCAACCTTTTCCTTATAGAATCAACGCAACAAGAGATACATCAAAGTTAACTAACCAACAAGATTACCAACCACCAAGGACCAAGTCAACCCTCCACAATTTTTTCCATAAAGATCTCTGCAATAAGGTCTCCAAGAGAGCCGAAAAATGTCTAGCAAATCTACCTCAAAATTTGCACTATACCACAAAGATATGCCACTAAAACAAGATCTCAAGAGGGCCAAAGTTCATTCTCTATATCAGCCTCAGAAACTCAAATTGTGCCACAGAGTTAGTGCCTCAAATATGTGCACCATACCACACAAAATTAACATTATGTCATAGAGATATATACCTCAAAAACTTGTATAACATTCGACCACTTTGATTGTTAGAGTGAGCAAGTGTCTTCCTTATGATCTATGTCCTTAAACTCTTTGTCTTCCTCGCATAAAATAAAGATATATGAGACGATATAAAGTTTGTATTTGGAGGAGAGTGAATAGGCTTAATTTATAGTATTTCATCCATGCGAAAGGGTGTGTCCCATAGGCAGGCCAACTTGTCTCTTAGAGGGCTGACTTGGTCTCTTGTGGAGGAAAATATACAAATTTAAAAATTCAATTTTTTCTTTTGTAAGGGTCATGAAGAACATGGCCATCATAAATTTTCTTTTGAATATAAAACCAAATAAATATTTTCTTTTACAAATATAATAGGTATTACATCATTATAAGTACAAATGATACATTATGAAAACCGACCATAGCTACAAAATTCAACGCTCCCTCTTAGCTAGGGAGGTATTCATAATGAGTATCCATATGTTATCTATATACATGATCTCTCTAAGAAAAGGTTCAACTCATTGATAACATCATCATCATCATGGTCAAAACCCTTGACCTGTATCGGCATCATCAATAGGTACCACAACCCGGGTTAGCTTTCCTAACCAATGGTACTCACTCAATTATTCACCATGATCTGGTGGGCACCAAACCTCATGGTAATCTGACTAGGATATGATGTTGAAGAGGCACCCACTCCATGTGTGTTTGTGCCTCAGAGACCATTCTCTCTAGAATGTTCGTCCCTCATACTATCTCATCAACAGTTCAAGATGTGATCCTATTATCCACCAATCAACAATCTAGGCCATGCTCATGTCGTCACAAACAGTCCGAGCCATGCCCCTATTGATGTCACACCAATGCTCCCTCTCACTAATATATGGGTTCTCCACAAGTCCAAGATTGTCCCTAAAGTATACAAACTTTACCCGAGACAAAGGATTTGTGAAAATGTCAGCTATCTGCTCATTTGTGGAGATATATTAGAGCCTCATTGCTCCATTCTGCACCATATCATGAATGAAGTGGTACTTAATATCAATATGCTTCGACCTATCATGAAACACTAGATTTTCTATCAATTTCACACAACTTTGATTGTCATAGAACAACACAGTTAATTCTATCATCTGGTTGAACAATGTAGAGAGTAGCTTACAAAGCCATAGTTCCTCATAACATGCCAAATAAGTTGCAATATACTTTGCTTCTACAATTCTAAGTGTGAAAAATGCTTGCTTCCTGCTCATCCAAGATATCATAACAGAGCGCAAACTAAAACATATACCATGTGTACTCTTCTTGTCATCCACACTCCCTTCCCAGTCATATTTTGTATATCCCTGCAGTTGTATTTCACCAATTGAAGCATATCTCAAACAATAGCCAACAATACTGAGCAAATACCTCAATATATGCTTTGTTGCAATCCAATTCTCACGCCTCGGTTCCATCTGGAGCTGAATCAGGGTGTTCAATACAAAGTAAATGTATGGCTTGGTATTCCCCAAATACATTAATGGTCCAATCAACTTTCAGTACATGGATGGATGCACTAGGTTAGAATCAGAATCTCTCAAGTTAATTTGATTCGTCACCATAGGAGTTGCCATAGACTTGTATTCCATCATGCCAAACTTCTAAAGGATCTTGATTACATATTTTCCTTTCCCAAGAAGAATTTCATCAAGTGTTTGCTAGACTTCTAGTCCCAAATAGTAATGCATCAAGCCAAGATCCCTCATGTCAAATTCAAAGGCTAACTCCCTCTTATACTGAACAATAAAATGCTCTACACTTGTTAGGAACAAATCATCAACATATAATGACAACATCACAAGTTCACAGTTTACAACCTTCATACAAATATTTGGATCAACGACACTCTTAGAGAAACCAAGTCTCGTAGCTTTCTTGAGTCTATACAAGGTCTTCTTCAGCCTACATGCATGAGATTATCTCCCATGAACCTCAAAACCTTAAGGTTTCTATATGTACACATCTTTCTCAATCATACCATTGAGGAAATCGGTCTTCACATCCATCTGATTAACTTCCATCCCATAAATGAAGTAAGAGAAATAACATATCTAATTGTGGTGCACCTAGAAACTGGTGCAAATACTTCATGATAATATTCTCCCTTGGTAGAATCCTGTAGCGACGAATCTTTCCTTGTATTTGTCAATGCGCCCATTAGCTACATGCTTGATCATATATATCCACTTTGATGTTATGACAAAATTTTCCTCAGGTCTTGAAACAATTTCCCAGACATCATTCTTCATAATAGATTGGCATTCTTCCATCATTGCATCCTTCCACACTTGTTGAGTAGTTGCTTCCTCAAAGTTGGAAGGTTCAGAGTCAATCAATTTAGTCATCAAAGTTGCATAGCTAGAATACCTCTTAGGTCTCTTATATTCCCTAAAGGTGCCTCGTGGAGCCACATGTCCTCTTGAATCCTGCAGATTAGATTTGAGCCAAACTGGTCTTTTTCTATTCTCTGGAACAACACCATTGGTTCACAAAGTTCTTCTGCCATTTCTTCATGGTCTTAAGAATGAATTGGAGATGTAGGAGGACATGTAACCTTTTCTTTTGGAGCCACATGCTTCTTCTCTTCATCTTCAATGTTCGAGTCAGGGAAAATTTTAAGAAACCCCACCCCCCCCCCCCCCCCCCAAATTTATATGTATAATAAATTGGCATATAGAAAAATGTATAGCCTATTTTTTCAATAATACAATATACATATATAATTTTTTGGTGAACCTTTCACTAAATTATAATTTTTGTTAAATCTTGAAGAATTTTTCACTAGGTTTTAAAGTACTACAGTTTCTTGGCTAATCTTCTAAAAAATTATAAAACATTGTAAAACATTGACGATTCCTTGAAAATGTATAGAAACACATATGATAATAAGAAAAATATTTAGTTAAACTGTAATATAATAATATTAATATTTGGGAAAAGAAAAACCACGGGTAATGTTGCTCTAGGTTCTTATTATACACTATTGCAATTCTTTTTGCATATTTTTATCATGTTTTACCACAAAGGTCTTATTACATCCCAAGGGGAAACTAGTTGGAGAGACACCCTGCCACAAAGGTCTAATTACACCCCGAGGGGAAACTAGTTGGATAGGCACCCTCACAAGTGAGTGATGTGGAACTAAAGAAATCTAAACCTAAATTAAGTATAAGAATATACAAATCCAAATCTAAATATATTTATTAAAAAAATATCACTAACCAAACATATTTACTAATCTAAATATATTTACTAACCAATTAACATAACTATTAGCATTGATAATTTTTCATAATATAAAGTTGTGTTTATTAGTCGAGAGTTGGACTTACGTATGTATAAGAAAATGAATGTTTCAAGATTTGAATTTGAGTGTATGCAGTAAGAAAATTAAATTAAGTATGAGAAGATACAAATCAAAATCAATATATACTTAGTAAAAAAAATTATTACCAACCAAATATATTTACTAACCAATTAACCATTAATTACTAACCAAATATATTTACTAATCTAAATATATTTACTAACCAATTAATATAACTATTAGCATTATCAATTTTTCATAATATAAAATTGTGTTTCTTTTTCAGAGCGAAAAAAGCAAGATTATATTATATAAGATATATAAAGAAACAGATACATTAGACAGAAAGAACTTCATAGGGGCTATTTTTAGCCTAGAGATAGGATTCCAAAAATTATAACCAGCCTATTGAACTGCCAAAAGTTGCTGACAAAAGTTTCAGGATAAGAGGATACATCGCTGAATAGAGGAGAAAAGAAGGAGCATAAGGTTCTCTTCAAAGAGAGAAAATAGTATACAGAGACTATCAAAGGATTCTAAGTTGTTCTCGCCAAAACTTTAAGCAGAAAGTTGAAATAGACAGAATACCAAAGGGAGATACATGCCTGAAAACTAAATGATTTGAATTAAGAGCCGGGAAAGGAAAAGTCCTGGATAGAGAAAATTTCCTCGCCAGATTTTACCTTCATGTTCCAGATACCTGGTTCCAATAGGAGGCCCTCCTTTGATAAGATATTTGCTTGCTGATTCTGTGATCTGAAAATGTGCTGGATGGAGCACCCTTCCATCTTCCTCCAAAGGAACCTGATTCTGTCCATCCAGCCTGTTAGGAGAGGGTTGCTGGTATGGCTCTTTCCTGCTACAAAATCAACCATGACTTTTGAATCTCCAAAAAATGACACAAAATGAATGTTAAAGAAAAGGCAAAAGGATAAAAGGCTTGCGAGAGCCATCGCCTCAGCTTTAGTATTTGTGCCCTTTCCCCCATTCCAGGCAATGAAATATTGATCATTTTCATTCATGATGATGTGAATGCCACAACCACAAAAGCCATTTTGAGCAGCACCGTCGAAGTATGCTCTTGGAGACATTGAGAGATTTTGTGTTTGCTCCTTTAGACTTTTTTGCTTTTGTGGCTTTTCTAGTAAGGAGTCATAAAGAGCAATAATATTTTGAAGAGTTTCCATGAAAGGCTCTTTACTGTCCCTGAAGATAATTTTGTTTCTCCATTTCCATATGCACCATAGAGTAATGATAATTAGAGGCCTCCAGGACTCCTTTTGCCCATTCCACCAAAGGAAAGCTTCTTTAATAGAAGCATGAGGGATATGAGGAAAATTATAGAGATTTGCCAGATCTTTCCATAGTTGTTGAGTTATATGGCAATTTAAGAACATGTGGAAATTATTTTCCTCATCGGACTTACATATTACACAGAGACTCGATCCGTGCCAACCCCTCTTTTTCAGGTTCTCCCATGATAAGTTTTTATTGTGAAAGACCAGCCAGGAGAAAAGAATTGCCATGGAAGGACATCCCGATTTCCAAAAGGCCGCTGGGAAAATCGAGAAGGGAGGAGCAATCTTTAAACTTATCAGATTTTGATAGATGTGCTTAACACGAATCAGGGAGTTTCCTTTTAAATCCTTCCGAATAAGAACATCGACTTCCCAAGAGTGGAAAATGCCATAGTTTGTCAGAGAAATCCTGAGGTTCTTCCATTGCCAAGCTAAGAGATCCGACATACCCATACTGTCTGCCTCTTTCCAAAGAGGGAAAGGGTCCTGCCAATCAGCTATCAAGTTATCGCATGTGAAGAATCCTTTTCTTTGGAAAAAATTTAGGAGAGATTCTGGCAGAGTGATTTCCTCCTGCCCACTCACGAAATAATCAATTCCAATGAGAATCCGACTACCAGATTGAAAACTCCAAGCTAAGTTCTTTAAAACATACTTCTCTACCCTGCGAAAACTCAGCCATATTGCTGAGCCATAATTGGATCCAATTCTTCCCAAGTTGTACCAGTAAGAGATATCTTTGCTTCCCATATATTTCTTTTTTATTGTGTTGCTCTAGGGACCCTCTCCATAAATCCCTCTCCACAGTGATTTGCATAGAAGTGCCTTACCAAAAGTCTGCAGATCCAGCATGCCCCATCCACTTGACTTCTTCGGCCAAGAGATATCAGATAATTTTGATAGATGAAATTTTCTTTTTTCTAATTGGCCGCCCCATATAAAGTTTGCAGTTAACTTATTCATCTTCTTGATAATACTTGCAGGAAGAAAGAACAAATGGGCCCAATATACAGCAAGTTGAGTTAGAACTGACTGAGATAAAATAACTCTTCCAGCCATTGATAGGCATTTATATTCCCATAACAATTTCTTCTTGTAATACCTGTCTATTAACCATTGCCAGTCCGTTTTAGAGTAACCCTTTGCTTTTAGCTGGAATCCTAAACATTTTATTCCATGCTTTATGGAGGGCGCCTCTATCCCAAACAGTGAAGATAACCATTCTACTGAAATATATAAAATTGTGTTTATTAGTCAAGAGTTAGACTTATATATATATATATATATATATATATATATATATATATATATATATATATATATATATATATATATATATAACAAATGAATGTTTCAAGATTTGAATTTGAGTGTATGCACTAAGAAAAATAAATTAAGTATGAGAAGATAAAAATCAAAATCTATATATATTTAGTAAAAAAGTTATTACTAACCAATTAACCATTTATTACTAATCTAAATATATTTACTAATCAATTAACATAACTCTTATCATCCACAAGTTTTCATAATATAAAATTCTATCTATATAAACCAAATGAATGTTTCAGGATTTGAATATGAGCGTATACAATAAGAAAAATAAATTAAGTATGAGAAGATACAAATCTAAATCTAAATATATTTAGTAAAAAAATTATTACTAACCAAATAAATTTACTAATCTAAATATATTTACTAACCAATTAACATAACTATTAGCATCACCAAGTTTTCATAATATAAAATTGTGTTTATTAGTCGAGAGTTGGATATATATATATATAAAACAAATGAATGTTTCATGATTTGAAACCGAGGGTATGCACTAAGAAAAATAAATTTAGTATGAGAAGATACAAATCAAAATCTATAAAAAAATTTTATTACTAATTTTATCGTTGACCAAATATACTTACTAACCAAACAACCATTTATTACTAACCAAACATATTTACTAATCGAAATATATTTACTAACCATTTAACATAGCTATTAACATTTACAAGTTTTCATAATATAAAATTGTGTTTATTAGTAGAGAGTTGAACTTACTTATATATATAAAGCAAATGAATGTTTCAAGATTTAAATATACAAGTAAGAAAAATAAATTAAGTATGAAATGATACAAATCTAAATCCAAATATATTTAGTAAAAAAATTATTACTAACCAAATATATTTGCTAATCTAATTATATTTACTAGCCAATTAACATAATTATTAGCATCCCCAAGTTTTCATAATATAAAACTATGTTTATTAGTCGAGAGTTGGACTTATGTACATATGTAAAGCAAATGAATGTTTCAAGATTTGAATTTGAGCGTATGCAGCAAGAAAAATAAATTAAGCATGACAAGATACAAATCTAAATCTAACATATTTAGTAAAAAAATTGTTACTAATCAATTAACCATTTATTACTAACAAAATATATTTACTAATCTAAATATATTTACTAACCAATTTACATAACTATTAGCATTGACAAGTTTTTATAATATAAAATTGTGTTTATTAGTCCAGAATTGGACTTATGTATATATATAAACAAATGAATGTTTCTTGATTTAAATGTACAAGTAAAAAAAATAAATGAATGTTTCAAGATTTGAATGTAAGCGTATTAAGCATGAGAAGATACAAATCTATATCTAAATATATTTAGTAAAAAATTTGTTACTAATCAATTAACCATTTATTACTAGCGAAATATATTTACTAACCAATTTACATAACTATTAGCATTAACAAGTTTTCATAATATAAAATTGTGTTTATTAATCCAAAACTAGACTTATGTATATATATAAACAAATGAATGTTTCTTGATTTGAATATAAGCATACACATAAGGAAAAATAAATTAAGTATGAAAATATATAAATACAAATCTAAATATATTTAATAAAGAAATTATTACTAACAAAATATATTCACTAATCAATTAACCATTTATTACTAACCAAATATATTTACTAACCAATTAAAATAACTCAAAATTTCAAACTCCCCCTAAAATAATATTCCTAGCGAACATCGACCCCATTATTGTCTTCCTAGTACGTTGTGGCACATTGAATAATAGAGAGCACGACTTGTGGTAAGACCTATAAATGCATCACATCTTGGGAAGTGAAAAAAACCACAAGCTACGCCAATGGCATTTTTTTCTTAAAAAAATGAAAAAATGGAATTTAATTACTAAAAACGAAAAGTAAAACAACGATGATGTAAATTAAAAAATTCCTTGGTTTCTTTCTTGGTCTGGAGGTATGAAAATTTGAAAAATGAAATGATATTAGCCATGGATTAAGATTGTTGATGAAATCTAGCAATTTGGAAGCAAGGGACAATGATGTGCTTATATAGGGACACCATGTGTCAATGCTCGAAGGTGTTGCGACCATTGATGGATGGTAAGAATTGGAAACTGGTTTAATATTTTCTTTTTAGTTTTATTATGATGTATGTGATGCACTTGTATCTGTATATCTAAAAGACACTTGTGTTGTTAGAGGTTTTGTGTGCACCATGTGTGTGTATATGACAAAATCTCTTCCTAATAAGAAGCTTATGTATTTGAGAGACAAACTTGGATTGGTTGATATATCTTCCTTAGTTGAGAGAGAGAGATAGACACATCGTTCTTGTCTTCACTTCGTGAAGAAAGAAGGGATGATTGGGTAAACATTTGGTTTCCGATACTCTTTGAGGATGAGGTAGGGCATCTGAAAGGTAAGGGTACTCGAAGAGGAAATTGCTTGAGGATGTGTTATTCCAAGATAGGAATTGTCCTAAAGGGACATACCCTTTGAACACCTGGGTGGGGTATGTGCCTTGAGAGACAATGATGATGGTGTCTACCAGTCATTGGTCTTTGCAACATTGTGCTCTTATTTTGTGGTGAGATAGAGTTGTTAGTCAAGGCCTTGCTATGTGACAATGTTGGTTGGTATGATACAAAGAGATAAGATGAAATGATAGCTTATAAGATGGCTTACCAATCCAACTCTTCTTATGATATCTCTTCAGTTTGAGAATGTCCATGTACCATTCTGAATGCCTCCTTTATTGAGAGAGAGTGTTGAAATGTGTAACTAGGTTCGGTTTTCATAAATATGAAATGTACTCTGGATTTTTGTATATTGTAAAAAGAAAGAAAATTTATTATTGTTATTTTTTGTGGCATGGGTTTCATGTTCAAGGTCATTTTATTTAGAGGTTAAGCACCCATCAAGTGCTCCTTGGGTTTGTCCTAGTGTCAAGGCATATATTTGAGTAGGGGGTAATTTTTTGAACTATTAGTATCGGTACATTAATAAATATTAGAGTATATATATGTATTCATTAACATGATAGTGCACCGCCCACAGGATGGGGTGGGGGGTTGAATTGGCGATCACCATAATATGAAGTATTATGTAAACAATGAGATTCAAAGTTCATATCTCCGTGGGTCAAGCCAAAACAAAAACATGATAGTGCACCAATATTCCTAAATGTTATAAATGTGTTGAAAATAAAATCTTTATTAAAACCATTGCTTGCTAGCTTTCGTTATTATTTTTTGCTAAAATTAAAACATAAAAAGTGCTTATACAAACTTATGCTTTACTTTTAGCATATCATTTATGGATGCCTCAATTGACATAAGGATCTTGGAGCATCATGCTTTATATGCTAATGCAAATCAATTCTTATACTCAATGTTAATAAGAAAAAATATATTTCATAATGTTATAAACTATTTTGAACACCACAAAATAAATATATATTATTGTTAATATTCTTTCTCAACATAACACATGAAAACACATTAACAATTGAGTTATGATAGATTTTCCCACTATTAAAAAAACACATAAATAAATATAAAAATGATAGATAAATATAATATTTTTTTGTCAATTGAGTTTAACCTGGGTGGTTGGATGGAATAATTGTTCCTCCCCACCTAGGTTCAAGTCTTGTATATTGACATGTTTACTCTTTGGAATAGAGTAACTTGTTGCGCTCTTAAGCGAGTCTATACTCAGTATCAACAACCTCTCTTTTACCTTTATAGTGAGAAAAAAACTAACTTTTTTCCCAACAATACTCAATACCTAAAATTTAGATTTTCCTCTCTTGATCAAAAAAGCTTTCCATCCCATTGAAAATTTCCATCCAAAAATAGATCAATCCTTTCCAACATACCCAAAAATAATTACAAGTATGATAAAAAAGTTATCGACAAACCACAAAGAACCCACAAAAAGAAAGAAATTATTTTAACGTCAGCGAGGCTAAAGATAGCCTATGGGACTTATTGCTTCTTCATTTGATTGATGTATTCAACCCTTTTTTCTGTGAAGCTTCAAAATAAATGCTCACAGCTTCTCGACAAACCCCTCGCTAAATAAATTATCCCAAGAGCTAGCTGCCAAAATATTTGCATAATTTTCTCTCTTGTCTTTGAAAGCCTCACATTCTAAAATGAAATGTTTTTCTGTTTCCACTTTTCTGGAAGAAAAAAAAGTGCATACTATTTCCTCCCACACTTCTTTTAACCTTTTCCAGCGCCCTGTTTCACAACGGAGTTGATGAGAATTAGTCCTTAACTGAGCAATAAGAATTTTGGTTCTGCAAGAGATATTGGCCTCTATGTATGCTTTTGGTTGATGACTATGAGTGGGATTAAACACTTCAATATAGTACTTTTTCTTTCTTCCTAGCTCCTTATCCCAAGTACGCTTGTGAAACTTTTCCATAACAAAAACTTTTATCACCTTGTTGTTTATGGGACACATGTTCAATCAAATACCCCATTTACTAAACCATTTGTTATTTTGCTGCATCCAAGTATTTTTTTATCTTGCACAATTTGTCATTAAAGACAACCTTAGGCCATCTACCCTCTTCCATTTGCTCAATTTTTGTTAAATACTTTATGACTCACACCAGAGCAATTGCTTCAATAGGAGCAGTCCTTGTTTCACTTAACAAGATAGCATAAGGAACTACACTTTTAATTTTGAATTTGTTTGTAATCAAAGGCTTCTGAAGTTTCTCAATTTGTCTCCACTACATGTCAAATGTACTGCTAGCCCATAGTTCATAACCATAAAGAATCACCAGAATCACTAGAAACTCAAAAAGAGTTAGATTTGTTTTTCAATCCCATAACTCTGCCTCTCTACACCTATTTTGAAAAGCATAAAATGCTTTCCAACCCCCCAAAGTTGTTTTCTTTCTACAACCATTCCAGCGTAGATTTTTGTTGAAGTCAATTCTGAGATATCTGTAATCTGCAACTTCTTCGAGAATGTTGCCTTCAAAGTAGAACTTATGTTGGTTATGTTTTCTTTTCTTAGAGAAAACCACTACTTTTGTTTTGCTGATATTGACTTGCATCCCCACGCTTCTACAAAATGCTCAAGGGATAGTAAATGCCCTTGCAAACCAAGAGTAACATACAAAATAAGCCTTATAACAAACTTACCCAAATAAATACCATCACCTTGCGAATTTAACTACCCCTCAAACTTATCTATATAAACCTATAAATATAAACCATAAAAGAAGAAACATATAAACCAAAAATAAAAAAGTTTGCTCAATAACACAAGGACAACCCCAAAAAATTCGTTAACCATTCACCTTTCATAATGGTATAATTTATTGCTCCCTCCGTTTAATTATTTAAATACAAATAGATTCTTGCCGTGTGTTGTACTCCACACCAGTCTACAGAAAAGGAAATAAACAGAGCGACATATAAGTAAGTACCCACGGTTCATACTAGTCCGTCTTACGATTTACTTGAAGAATAAGCCGAGGGTTTGGTTTCTCAGGAGTTCATACCAGAAACAACAGCAGAAGCAGCAGCCATGGAGAGATTGCAGAGGATTTTTTCAGGAGCAGGAGGAATGGGACCGCCCGCTTCAGATGGCCCCATGCTTGATTCCTCCGAGCAGGTCTACATTTCTTCGCTCGCCCTTCTCAAAATGCTCAAACACGGTGCGAATTTTTTCCTTTTCTTCTCATTAAATCTATCAATCGTGCCGTAGAAACTTATTTATGGGAAGGAAATCTATATGAAATTCTCAGTATTTTGCCCTAAAATTGTTTTCGAGATCCAAGAACTTGTTTGATATTGGGATAATTTTTACCCCTTTGATTTTAAGCTAAAACAAGGCTTCGATTGAAGTCTATAGGTTAAATATTTAGACGGTTCATTTGCCGTTTTCAAACCGTCATTCAGGCATTGCACGCATCCCCATTACGCAATATATGCCATCATTATTTGACACAATATCCCTTTATAATACCTATAGACTCCAACATAACAACAACATATACAAAAATGGCAACACCAGTTTCACCCTCATCATAACAGCAACTGTCATTCAACAGAGAACAGAGCTCACATACAGCACTGAGATTCGTCATTTCGAGATGAAAGTTCACTAACAAACCCATCCTTAGCATACCATTAGCTGTCACTCAGAAGAAAAAAAATAGCAATAGATAGGAAAACAACATACTTCTAGACGAAAAAATAACGAACGACTAGCAGAGGAAAAGCAACATTCTTCCAGCATTTTCAAAAACGTCGGATAGAAGCAAGAAAAATTGATGGACAAAAGAGGGGAGGAAGGCAAAAGTGGGTAATTTGGAATGGGAACTTTTAATGGGAATAAGGAAGACTCTGAATTCAAGCGAGAAAAGATCACGTTCATGGTCAAAACTTCAAAAGTGAAGTTAAAGAGCTACAATAAATCCAATCTCTTTACCTCGCAAACCTTGCACTTGGGAATCAAATTTTGTCTAGGAAGGATTTTTTGTCATAGTTCCATAGAATCAAAGATGGTAAAGTGGAGATTCTCTCCACATTTCCTCACCATCAAATAGAAATATTCACTCTGAGCATGATTGGATTTGCATGTTTTGATATTTAGTATTTTGTTCACAATGTCCTTGTCAAAAGTCCTCAAATAGCATGATAGAGAAATTATTCAAAATAACTTACAAATGAACTCTTTTGGCATTTAGTACATGAAATGCAGAGAGATTGGTTGTCAAGGGCTTAGTACTATGGGTGAAATACCTCATCACAGATATGGTGTTCCAGGTATTGCAAATTGTGTATTTGCACTTCTCTACTCCTTTACATACCTGATGCAAATTTGATCAATCCTCCCACTACCTTGTATGGCCCTATAATTGGAGGAGGGCACATCAATTCCTGTACAACATCTTCAGCTTTGGCCTGCCTTTAGCATAGTGGAGTGGGAGGATATTATTGCCCATTAGCAGACTATGGATAACAAGGATCATTTTAATGTTCAGGGATGGTATTCCACTAGTAGTACCCCTTTATCTTTTTGTTTTCCTAGAAGCCCTTAAATTTCGACAAATCAACAAATCAACTTATGGGTTTTCAAGGAAAATTAATCTATCTGAGAGAGAGACAAAAGAAAGTCTTATTATTTTGAAAAGCAATTGTACATCAACTGTGGGTTCCTGATTTCAGACTACAGACTACACTCATCATATCCTGCCAAAAGAATTGCAAGTGTAGGATTACGATCAACTCACATTGAATAGCCAAATTACTTGTCAGGACAGGTATTAATTATGTAGGAAAAAGTTCTACAATTTATAGTCATCCTAAGTTCTTTAATTTTTAAGAAATTTCATCAAGATAGGACAAAAAGAAATGGGAGAGTGTCATAAATGGGATCTAATTGTGATAGAAGTCCTAACAGAGGGGAAGAGTTAGGATTGGAGGAAAAAGAGAATGAAAGAACGGTTTCTAGACTTGTACCATGAATTCTTTGATTTAAACAGGCCAGAGAGGATTGCTTTCCGAACATTTGTTGCAGTTAAAACACCTTAGTTCTGACTGGAGGGGAATGGTTAGTTAGGATAACCTTAAAGCTGATTTTATACAATAAGTATCCCCTCCTATCTTTATTCCAGCTCTTATATTAATGACATCATGGAAAAGAAGACTAGTGGTAAATCTGGAATAGTTGCTAAAGGAGTCTATATTACAAGAGGAGAGACAAAGCTCACTAGTAATGGAAAACTGTGAGAAGCAAAATCAATCCCTCTAATTGCAAGAGGTGAGACAAAACTTACTACTAGTGGAATACTGTGCAGTGTGAAGTAGTGAACACCTCTAATTCAGATTGCCAAATCATGATAATATATAGGTGATGATTGTTAAATACAGATAGAGACCCTTTAAATACTGCAAGACACATTGCATGTGAACTTTCACCTTTCATATTAGAGTTATAGTTCCCTAGCAGACAAGCTACATTGAGGACAACTCATTGTACAAAACTACTAAAATACAACATTGATATAACACTAATGATCACAACTAATCTAATGCTAACTCTAAAGTGCTCAATTGGGACACTAATGCTAAGTCAGAAGTGCTAAACTGGAGCACTTCCGAACATATTGGGCAAACTTAACAAACTTAGCAAATAATTACTGTGTAAATTGTATGCTTACTCTCCCTGGAGGTGATGATGGTAAAAAATATTCAAAATATTCAGTTAGTCAGTAAATCTTCCATAATTTGGTCACTGGGATCTGGGTTGACTTATACTGGAAATGAATCTGATCCAAAACACACAAAAATCCGAAAAATCCAATATGGATCTGAGATTTTGAGAGGAATCAGATGCAGGTGCAGGGTGCCTTTCAGGAAAATCTAGTAACTATGTATGGTAGACATACAAAATACCTTGGATTTGGAGATAATAGAAGGCTGTTAAGTCTTCTAATTCATGATAGCAGACGTACACTCCAAGATTTTACCAATGTTATACGACTCGTACTCGTATAAGACTCGTCATGGCATTGACTCGTCGACTTGTATAAGACTCGGGAACGACCTTTATAAGACTTGTCAAAATACAAAAAAAACTTAAAATATGGTAAATTTTAAGCACAAAAAAGAAACTAATGACAATTCCAATCCTTATAAGTTATAAAAACCACAATATATGCAATAATTCATAACATCATCTCATATCTATAAAAGTACAACATAACATATTCGATTTTTGTAAGCAAAACATTTAGATACTGAATAAGAAAAGGACTCATGATTCCATAATTAAAATAAAAAATGTCAGCAAGTTCAAAATTCAAGTACATATGTCATAGATGATAAATGATTACAATCTTGAGTCTCATCACTCATGGACGACCACGCCTAAAATAAGCCCTCGTGGAGCTAGTGGTAACATCGGAAGACTGAAGCAATTGTGAGGCAAGTGTATTTGGAGTCTCCATTTGAGATGGCAAACTAGAGAGATCCTCAGTCTCTTCATCAAGCCAACTCAAATCAGGGGCCTCCTCCTCCACAACCCAATCAGACTCTAAATCAATAGTATCCAATAAAATTGGATCTGTATCCTTTGGTTGCACTTGTTTTGTGAGCATTCGAAGGTTGTAGTAGATGAAAACCAACTTCTCCAACCTCTCATGCTCCAACTTGTTTCTCTTTTTGCTGTGGATGTGCTCAAACACTGACCAATTGCGCTCACAAGAAGAAGCACTGCAGGGTTGACTCAAAACTCTGATGGCGAATTCTTGTAATTGTGGTGCCTCAGTGCCACAATCTATCCACCAATGAGCTGTAAAAAAATAACAACAAAGATTATCAGTTTGCAATGCCAAACATATAAAAGAGAACTAGCAAAATTACAAGCTAAGTTCTAATAATCTGCACTTACAAGGCCTTTTCTTGTCCTTGAGACATTGGCTTGAGTTGAATCCAAACATGCCAGATGCTTCCTTGTACATATCTTGTTGTATGTTAATTTTGTCTTGAATATCTTGATCCAGGAACATCTTCTCAATGCATATCATGACACCTCTCATCACCTCGGGATCTCTTTGAATGCTCGGATTGAGATATGCTCCTGTTGCAGGCAATGGTGAATGTAGTTGCCTGTCCCACCTGGAATCAATAATTTGCCATATAGGGAGATATTTAGATTCATTTCCCTTATAGAAAGTCTTGATGGCCTCTTTGGCCCTGTCCATGCACTCATAAATATATCCCATTGCAGGTTTCTCTCCATCCATCAATCTCAAGACTTTCACAAGGGGTTCAGTGAAGCTGACAATCTCAGTCACTTTGTCCCACAAACCATCAGCAAAGACATATGTTTTCATAGACATTGCTTCTGGTTTTGTGCTATCTTTCCAGAATACCCATTGTTGGCTAAAAAACATTCTTCTCAAAGCTTGGTACTCATACAAAAGGCTTTGGAAGGAAAGAAAGTTTGTAGCAAACTGTGTGACAGCTGGGCGACTAAGCTCACCTTGTGTGAATTCCCTCATAAGGTTCAACATGATTATAAATATACTTGGTAATATGCTTGCATTCTTGCACAACATTTTGCACCCACTTCAACTTCCCAATGTCCTCTAGCATCGACTCTATGCAACGCGCAACGCATGGAGTCCAAAAAATGGTGGAATATTTGGCACAAAGCAACCTTCCAGTTGCCACATAATTTGCTGCATTGTCTGTGATTACTTGGACAACATTTGCAACCCCAACTTCCTCCACCACATCAGCCAACAATGAAAATTCAAATGTGCATCTTTTACATTTGCAGATGCATCAATGGATTTTAGGAACATGGTTCCTTTAGGGCAAGCTACAACAAAATATATTATTGTACTACCCCTCTGATCTGTCCACCCATCAGACATAAGTGTACAACCTATAAATTCCCATGAGCTTTTAATGCTCTCCAATTGTTCCTTGACACACTCAAGCTCCTCATCTAGCTCTTTCCCGATAAGTGCATTATAAGATGGAGCTTTGTATCCAGGGCCAGCACATGCAATGGCATCCACCATGGGCTGATAAAAATAAGATTTTTTATAGTTGAATGAAAGACTGTTATGGTACCGTAACCTCCTCACTGCCATATCTGCCTCCTTATCATTGAAACTGTCCAAGGTTGGTTGAGATTCTGGAGTTGTATGAGGACTGAAGAAAGAAGAGTTTATGCTCCTGTTTGCCACAACACTTGAAGAGGAGTTACCAATACTTGGACTTTGAAACTGTGTTTCACTCTGAGATGAAGATCTACCTATCCCAACATTCTCATCCTTCCTTCTTGCCCTCTTAGAACTTGCTTCTTTAATGGATTCCAAAGCAACTACCATTTCAGTAGTGACTTCATCAGGGCAACTTTGACAACATCCCACACCATTCCCAGGAACTCTGGCTAGGTGGTATTTCAGCCTGTTTATCCCTTCCTGCATTATGGCAGTGCAATAATTGCACTTGATATTGTGGTCATTACCCGGAATGATTCGTTGACCATGTGCCCATGCCAGATCACGAGAGTGTTTGAAATCCTTTGGTGGCATGGTGACAATCTGGAAGAAAAAAAAGTATATATATATATATATATATATATATATATGTTTTTTTTAATTTTAATTTGCAATTTTTTTTGGTTGTGGCTGAGTTTCTCAGCCACACAGTGGCCCTGTGTCGCTGAGAAACTCAGCCACAGGCAGCCCCAAACAAAAAGAAATTGCAAAAATAAATAAATTGAATACATGGAAAACATCCTAACTAGGTTCATGAAGCCTACTTGAAGCTTAGTCTGATCCGATGAAGCCTCTTTTAGCCTCCTCCGACATCTCCTTCACGCTCCTTTAGCTTCACTTTCAACACTCACACAAATTAGCCAAACACTCAAATGACAAGTGAATGAGAAATGGAAGGGAGAGAGGTGCTTATAAAGCTTTTTTTTTCCCTCCAGTATCCCTTTTCCTGCACCTCATTTCCAAAAAAGAAAAAAAAAGAAAAAGAAAAATTGAATTTTTGGACAGTTTGTGGGTTCTCATGCTTGGAGGGGTCTTATACGGGTCTGATGCGGGTTTCATGGGCTACCTGCAGGTTTGATGCGGGTAGCCGGGTCTTATACAAAACTCGCTGGGTCTGGGTCTAGACCGCGGGTTCTATGCGGGTGACCCGGCCCAGGCATAGACCCGCCCTTACCCATGGGTTTAAAACGGGTTGTGCTTCACTGGATTTTACCTTGCAGATGAAACTGAAAACATTAAAGCATAGGACTATAGATCAGGAGTCTAGACACTGCATGTCAGAAATTAGAATATCAGAACAAACGGGCAAGTTATGGAGTGTTGATCTGAGAAATATTGAATCTGCAAATCAAAACAAGCAAGTCAGAAATCTGTAGAAGCAATCACATAACTTCTCTCTATCAATGAAAGAATAATTACAAATGACTACTTGTTTGCTAATGCATCATACCTCTACTTTTCATAGAATAAGGGATAGGTTCTTGCATTGGGATAAAAAGTATAACTTCCCATGTAATGCATCTCACATGTGCCAAGAATAGGTAGACAGATGCCAACACATGACAAACACACTCCTCCATGTGGTGGCCACATATTAA
The DNA here is from genome assembly GCA_031772625.1 of Pinus tabuliformis. Taxonomy (NCBI): domain Eukaryota; kingdom Viridiplantae; phylum Streptophyta; class Pinopsida; order Pinales; family Pinaceae; genus Pinus; species Pinus tabuliformis. The sequence goes on along the minus strand of CM062819.1, from coordinate 33,360,771 downwards.
GCACACTCTATGTAGCTCCTCAAAAAATGTGCCCCATATCTGCCAAAAATAGGTACGTGCGCTGACACTTGCTGAGCACACTCCTCTATGTGGTGGCCATATGCCAGGCACACTTCTCTATGCAATTTCTCTAGTAACATGCCCCACATCTGCCAATGATAAGTAGAAGCATGCCAACACTTGCCAATCACACTCCTCTACATGCTTGCCAGTGTGCCACACATCGACACACACCAAGCACACTCTTCTATGTGGCAAATTCATGTGAATACATGAACCTGTTGGCGTTGACTGGTATTCTTCACCTTTGGCCCAGATGTGGACTTTTGTCCACACCACTCCACGTTGTTGAACCTGTTGACCCTTACTAGAGGGGTCAAACTCAGGTTGGTTTTATAACACACATACATAGATATATCTTTGTCATACTTCTGGTTGAAAATTCTGTATGAGTATGACTTTAAAGGATTGGAGTGATTTGATTAAGATGTTTGAAGATTATGCAATTTTGTGTATGGAATTTTATTTAGAAGGACAAATATTTCTGTCCTTAATTTGGGAAAACTGTTTTTTTTTTTTTCTAGTTTAAGACTAACCTAAGTACCCATGGGGATTTGAACCAGTGACCTATCGCAAGGAGTGCCTTAACAGCGCACCCATTCACCGTCAATCCAAAGCCCCATGGGCAATTTGGGAAAACTGTTAATGTTCAAAGTAATTATTAATGTTTAAGATTTCCTTATGAAACAAAACAAGTTATAACAACAATAAGTCAAGTTTGCTGTATACATCAAGAATTAAAATGACAGACCCATTGCAGAATCAGTAATTTATGAAAAGGATAAAGCAAGTAGAACATAATGGAACCCTAAAGGCCCTAAGAGTTGGAGGTCCCAGTCTCATGAAGTGTCCTGCCTATGAAAGTAGAGAGGAAAATTTTCAATTTTCCAGATATATCATTCCAGCAGGTCTTATTGGCTGGGAAGTGCAATGTATTAGTCAGATTTATAACACAAATTCTGGATCACTGATATTTTACAAGAATAGTTCATTCTCAGCTTATGGTCCAGTCAATTGAGTTTAATTTTAATTGACACTAAAATGAAAACCAATGGACAACATTTTTTTATTTTTTATGTAATTATGGTATTATCTTCAAAGCACAGCATGAGATTTAAAGAAATGTGCAAAACACACACTATTTTGAATTTATTGGGGAATTGTTAATTTCCAGATGTCTGTGGAAAGTGGTCCTTACTTTCACTTAAAGAATGTGTTCCTTTCATGTGCCCTAACTGAGGATACTAATAGTTTACAATGTTACTAGCATATAGTAGTCTGAAGGAAGTTGAATTAAAATTAGTGTACGTGTTGGGCAATGCCTGAGTGATTATCAATGTGCTGATGTAGTGTATATGACCCTGGAAATCAGGTAGAGCTGGAGTGCCTATGGAGGTCATGGGGTTGATGCTTGGTGAGTTTGTTGATGAGTACACAGTCCGAGTTGTGGATGTGTTTGCCATGCCCCAGAGTGGTACTGGAGTGAGTGTAGAGGCAGTTGATCATGTTTTTCAGACAAACATGCTTGACATGCTTAAGCAGACTGGCAGGTAATTTTTCTTTTTGGCAATCCTCATATTTGCTCCTTTATGTTTTATGCTTGAAATTTAGAAACTGTTCTAGAGAATCTTAATTTAGAAACTATTGTAAATAATCTTAGTTACCGAAGTGGTTTAGATTCTATATTAAATGCCTGAAGTGTAGAATGGTAGTTGACATTTGTTTAGTGCACTTTCGTAGAAGACTGCACTATATAAGTATGAGCCTTTCCAACCTTTCCAATTTATCGCTGAATTGTGTTACTATTTATTTTAGTTTAGATCATAAAAGAAGATTCCATTGATTGGTTAAAGCCCCAAATTATTATATATAGCATACAAATTATTCATTCTATTCACATCTTCAGGAATGCCCATTTAAGGGTTTCATTGGTTGGGCCCTTTCAAATTCAAGGTTTGCATGTCAAAACCCAGAATTGGCAACCTTCTAATGGTGATAATTTACAGAATCTTCATGGTGGGGTTACTTGTATTTTCATGTTTGCATGTCAATTGCCAGTGTTGGTGTACCTTCTAATGGTGAACTTTGGGTTGCTCATTCTGAGATTCAGAGGACACTTATTTTTATTTTTTTAAATATTCTGTTCTTTTCTTTTTGCATTATTAATTTGAAGTATTCCTAAAAACAGTTCTGAGTTTGCCATTTTAAGAGTATGTTAGACATGTTATTTTACAGTATTAATATTGGGGAATGGGGCATTTATATTGTCTGTTAACAGATTTATTCCAGCTAGTTGTATTTCTTTTATGCAGGGTAAGAATAACTAATATTTTCTTAGAACAAATACAATCATTGGATTGAAATGGTAGATGAAACTGTGTTGGCACTGTTATTTTCTCCATTTATTGCAGGTTTTAGGGTTTGCTGGTGGTTCTATTTGATCCCTGTCTTTCTCTTATGAATCTCAAGATTGTGTGTTATGTTCTTAAAATATTATTCTATTGTCAGATACTTGTGTTAAGACTTGAATTACTGGTTAAGTTTGACACTACTTAAAGCTTCACTTTGACTAAAGTTCATTTGATATGGCTTGTGGTGCTTGTAGGCAAGAGATGGTTGTAGGTTGGTACCATTCACATCCAGGTTTTGGATGCTGGCTTTCAGGTGTTGATATTAATACACAACAGGTAATTAGGACAACTTTGTGAGATTGATGATTTTTATTATATGTTGATATGGGTGTAGCTTTTATTTTCATTTTGATTGGAAGGGCTCGGGCCATTAGATTGACAAGAGTTGTATTTTCTAGCAGAGATTAACTATAATGTCATACCTATAGATATCTATGGACGATAGTTGTATTTTCCTTTACAGATTAACTATAACGTCAAACCTATGTTAAGGGCCATTAATTCCAACACAGTTATTATGCTGATTCTGATCATAATCAAGTTGCTAAAGTAATATGTAAGCAAAGGACTCTCTTTGAACATTGCTATCCTTCTTGAAATTTGTAAACTGTTTTTTTCACAATTTTTTGTGAGCTAAATAGTAAAATTTTATGGTTTGTGCAGAGTTTCGAGGCTCTTAATCAACGAGCAGTTGCTGTAGTGGTTGATCCCATTCAAAGTGTTAAAGGGAAGGTTGTGATTGATGCATTCCGATTAATCAATCCCCAGACTATGATGCTTGGGCAGGAGCCCCGTCAAACAACTTCAAATCTTGGGCATCTGAATAAACCATCCATCCAGGTCAGCATCTAGCAGCCTTATGTTGTATTAACTGCTCAGATTGAGTATAATACTCTGTTCTAAATGCTAAAGTTTTTAATAATTTTTGTATAGGCATTAATCCATGGCTTGAATCGACACTACTATTCTATTGCTATTAATTATCGGAAAAATGAACTGGAAGAAAAGATGCTACTCAATTTACATAAAAAGAAATGGACAGATGGTCTGACTCTGCAACGCTTTGATTGCCATTCTAAGACAAATGAACAGACAGTTCAGGTTTGGACTCATGATTTAAATAGAACCTTGATCTGCTTTTAGTTGATATTTTTGCTATACTTATGTATGTTTGCTACCATTTCAGCTCTGACATTTTCTTATATGCAGGAAATGCTTGATCTTGCAATCAAGTATAACAAAGCCGTGCAAGAAGAGGATCAACTACCTCCTGAAAAGCTTGCCATTGCAAATGTTGGCAGACAAGATGCCAAAAAGCACCTAGAAGAGCATGTCTCTAATCTGATGTCTTCAAACATAGTTCAAACACTTGGCACAATGCTTGATACAGTTGTGTTTTAGTTTTTTTTCTTTTTCTTTTCTTGTTTTACTGAGTCAGAAAATGGACATAATTTATGAGCAGCAGCAAATGACAAAGAATGATGGTGTCACACCTCTAAAATGTTTACTTAATGTCAAACTCTTCAGAATGTCCATTTATGCAAAAGAAATCCGATCTTCTGGATGCCATTATGTAGCTATGTTTGAATTAATGGAATTCGATTGACAAATTTCATTATCCCACAGCATTGGTTGATTTATAAGCTGCTCTGTGTTGTAAGATTAATGTACATTTTCAATGAATGCCTAGGTCTAGTGTGTATTACTAGGTCTTTTTGGAGACTTAAAATTAAAGTGTGCAAGTCTAAGTTAGTGGGACATGTAATTGGACAGTGAGTGAAAGAATTCTTGGGTTTATTGTGTGTTCTTAGGTATAATGATTAGAGACCCAAGATTAAAATGTCCAAGTCTGAGGTGAGTTTTGAGGACATGTAATTAGGGACTATTGTGAGTGTGTACTTGTGCACAATGTCAGACAAGTTGGTTAGGAAGAATATTGGCAGGTCTCAAACATAGAAATCGTTGGTGAGGCAAGATAGGTAAGATTCCTTGTTGTGTAAATAAACCATTGTTAATAGAATTTCTTATGTATAGATTATCATATATTGCAAGACTGTGTTATGTTCATGTGTGTCGTTTTTAAGTTCCAACATCTGATATCAGAGCCAGCTTCATGTTGGCCTGTAAATGATTTGGCTTTGAATGTGTTTTCTTTGTGAATGTATTGGCCTGTGTAAATCATGTACGAGTGAAGCCATATTTGATGTTACTCTGCAGGCTTGCAGCCATACTTGTTGCCCCTAGATTGAAGACTATAGTTATTGAAGATTAATGACAAGGCTGTCATGCTATACATTTTTTTTATGACTTGTAAGATAAAAGTTCTCCTTGCATTGTTATTGAAATCGCAGATTGTGTGAAGAATAAAAGTGTTTGGTAGACTGCATAAGCTTGTCTGGCATTGCTTAGTGTGTTGCAGTGTTCCATGGGGATGCATTCTCCATGGTGGGGTGCACGCACCTAGGATGGGGAGACGCTGGGGAAGCATTTCCCCATGTCCTCCTTTTTGGGAGATGCAGGGGAAATGTTTCACCAGTGTGGGGGGGTGCATTTCCCAAAAGGGATGCTTGTGGCCCCCCCCTTAGAAATGGCTAGGTGTCCCCCCTTAATTTTGCTTGAAAACAATAATTTGAGTGTGGAAGCTTAATATTCAACCCTAGGGCTCTACTAAAGCTATGTAATTACTAATTAATGGTAATATTAAACTCCTTTATCTTTTATTTTCTTCCTTTACATAAATCATTAACATTACCATTAATTGACTTGGGATGTTTGAGAGTAGTTCTGACCTCATTGGATTTCATATGGAGAAAGTAGAATTTTAGATCCCTCCCAAAGTTCATTAGACTCTACAGTTTTAAAGATTTCAGGATTGGGGGATTGCAATGTTTCCATTGGATTCTATCATGTTTAAGGTTCTGAAACTAGCATTTACTCAAAAGCATCTAGCCCAAAAGCATCCCTTTTGAGGGGGATGCATCCCCTCAATTTTGTCTAATAACCTTTGAATTTTTTTTATAAAAAGAAGTTAAAACTAAAAAAGAAAACAAATAAGAAATATCAAAACCTAAACTAATTTGCAATCCCTAACTCACTCATTTGACTTAAGAAGCTTACCTTTATTTGGCTCACCCCACGGCGCTATCTGTCTTACCAGTTAACTGTTGCATCTCCTCTCCTGCGACCCTTCTTTGATTCTCATTGCCCATTTTTAATTTTCAATTTTAACTTTCAAGTCTTGACTCTAGATATGACCTACACTGGTTCTTAGACTCGTCACTCTTTACTATTTTTGAGTTTGAGTTATATCAATTTACTATTCCAGACTTTAGTATCAACTATAGTTATCTACTATAGTCTATTTTGCTCAGTACAAATTAGATTCTAGAATGATGAAACATGAATTTAAATTTTAAATCAATTTAGAATCTAGAATGATGAATGATTAATTTAATTTTTAAATCAATGTATATTCTAGAATGATGAATATGGATCAATGTATTCATTATTGAATCTAGTGGTATATGGATGAATGATGTATGTATCAATATGAATGATGATTATGGATCAGTGTATTTCATTATTTAATTCAATTATATATGAATTGATGTATTTATGCTTTCATTATTAAATATGAATATGATCTTTATATATATATATATATATATGAAAAATACCCCAACCTCCCCAATTTCCCCTGAAGTTTGAGGGTACTCCCACACTTCCCGGTGTGTCTCCCTGTTCTAGAGTCTTGGTGGATTGGTGGAACATAGGTGTGTTGTTGGTCTAAGAAGATCCTTTGCTATTTGAAAATCTTAATGAAGCCTAATTGATGGATTAAAATCTGTTGGTTGTGAGGATATCCCTGAACATGTTCCAGACAGCTCTCTTTCATATGTTTGGAGAGTTCAATGTGGTTGAATGTGTTATAATGCTGTCTGAAAAAGGTGAAAAAGAACCTGAGTAAACGTGTTTGGCTGACTGCGTAGGTTCATCTACCATTGTTTAGGACCATGTTGGTATGAGAACAGTGTGCTATGAGTCAATTGAAATTGAGCGAATTGTACAAGTCCTTGAATACTGGTATAGTGTGCATATCTAGGGAAAGAGAATGGTATCATCATATGTGAATCGATTGAAAAAGGTTGGAAGTAGTTGAAGCTGAGGAGCTCTTTAAGTGCACATCCTTAGCAGAGCCATGATTTTGAGACTCAGTACTATAGCTTGTTGGAGGTGGTGTGCTTTCTGGACAACACCAGCATAAGCGAGTAAATGAAAAGTTATTGATTCCTTGGTAGCTGGCGAGAAGGCAACGGGCAATGATATAAGGATTTTATTTTTAAGTGTGATATTGGCAACATTCAAAAACTTGACCAAGCAGTGTTGTGCAGGTATGACAGTGTGAAAGAAGCGCCAAGATGACAGTTTGGCATTCTCTAGGGAATCTTATAAAAGCATCTGGGAATTAATGTGTTTTGGTGCGTACATTGCAAGAATTGTGCAGCTTGTGGAGCGTTTGGAGTTTGGAGGCTGGCAACTTATGGTCAGGGTGCGAGGGCTTCACAAATAGTAGTCTCTATACATGGTAGAAGAGCAACATGGCAGTGATATAGCAGTGGTATGGCACAGGCTCCTGTTGTAAGATTTCGCAGATTGAGGCTCTTCGGAAACCTGGAAAACCGAAGAAAATCATATAAAAAAGGGTGAAACAGAGGGAAGAAATGGCATGGAGCACGAAAACGCATGGGCACGCATAAATAAAGGGAATAAAGGCAGGTTGCCATAGAAGGCTGTGAGGATTCTTGAAAAACATGGAAGGAACGCTGGAGGAGTTGGAAAGACTCAATTTTTTGAAGTTTTGGGCGCATCAGTTAAAGAGCCCATGTTTTTTAAATTTAAAAACTCCATAAGGAGGCTGAATAATTATTGGTGGGTCATGCTTAATAAAAGATGGTTAAATGTTAGGGGTTAAGGGGTTGGATTGACATGGAAAACCTCAAGGCTTCACGTCCACAGGAATCATTTTCTTAATTGAACAGAACCAAGTGATTAGATTTAAAAAGGGGTAGGGGCTCTAATGATTTAAAAACGGTGCCTGCCTACGAATTCTCCAGACAATCTTTGTAAAAAGGTGATAACTTCTTCGTAGAAACAATGACAGATTATGGTAATATTAACTACAAACACAGACGTAAGTGGCTGTGTGAAAGAGATGTAACAAAGCTGGGCACGATAAAGAGGACAATTGAGCGTATCAAAAGCCATGTAAGTGAATGCCAGCCTGGCAGGCAAGGTCACGCGTTATGATATTTTTAATCGTGTAATGAAGTCTTAGTCAATTCAATGTGCTGTGAGGGTTCTTAAGTTGGTCCTATGAAAATGTGAAGTGATGGTTATAATTATAAAAATTGTATGGGACGTTATATTCTTCGTGCAAATAGCTTTATGTGTTGGGTTTGTTGTGAGTTGCAGCAGGTTTATATGGGGTTGGTAAGTTTCTCTTGTTTGGGGTAGAGTATTCAATTTTTATTTGGGGGCTTGGGGGGAGAGTCTTTAATTTTTTCTTTTTTTTTTCGACATGGTTTTTCAGTTCATGATTTTTAATTTCGATTAAGGAATTAAGTTGTAATTTAACCTGGTTAATGGGTAAGGTTTGATTTTTAATTTCGATTAAGGAATTAAGTTGTAATTTAACCTGGTTAACGGGTAAGGTTTTTTGATGCAGCGGATTGTGAAGTTAATAAAAAGAGTTAGGTGTGACTTTAAACATTTGGTGGTATTTCTAGAATAATTTTTTGAATATTGTATATGATTGCTATTTTAAACATTTTTGTTTTATAAAAAATTTGTGTGTGTATTGCAATGAAATTGTGTGCGATATTTTTAATCTTGATGATATTTTGGCGGAATACTTCATCTATCTTCAAGTAAAATTGTATTTTACTTGTATTCATCATACAAGGGAGAGGAAAGTAGACATGGTTAGTGAAAATAAAACATAGTAAAAATATATAATATAGAAATAAAAACATATAAAATAGGCACATTAGAACTCTAGAATTGTGGAAAAAGTAAAAAAGATAGAATATATATATATATATATATATATATATATTTCAAAAGAAAAATATAAGAATGATAAATTCATTTAAAAGGGAAAAAAATATAGATGTTATCCATGAATTGCATTTGATTGTTAGATATTGTAATTGTAATTTGTGGAAAGAGATATTATTATTGCGATATTGTGATGTTTTTTTTTTCTTGTTTTTCTTACCCCGCTAAGGGTGGAAGAATATGAAGAACTAGCTAACATTGAGTAGTGTTGCAACAAACCAAATCTTGCATCTCCATTTAATTTGACCATTTTAGGCATTATTGGTATTTCCGTGTCCTCTTGATGGATTAAGTGAACTTATGACTTTTCTACTTCAATTAGTGTTAATTTTAGTATGTTCTATGCTAGAGCAATTTGTTTAAATTTTCACAGTTAGCAATCACATCAGCATTAAAGTAAACCGCAGATAGAACATAAATAATTGCAGAAGACAAGCCAAGACAAGAGGACATAGGATGTGGTGCTAGCTAGAGCCAAACCCCACAATATGGGGAAACCCTTGATCAATTCTTCTTTTATGTTCTTCAAAGTTCAGCGGAGAAAGTGAGAGAGATAGTACATTTACAATAGAAGTCAACACTTTGACTTTTGATATCTACAGAGATCAGTGGAAGACATTGCTTCAATTGATTCTCTAAGGTGACTTCTTCACCTATCATAACGCTGCATATCGTCCATTTGCTGCACCTTACAGTGTAGCACCATCACGCTTACACTGCCCATACATCATCTTGCCCATGATCTCATCTATCATGCTGCCCATGATCTCATCTATCATGCTGCCCATACATCATGTTGACCATGATTTCATACATCATGCTGCCCATGATCTCATCTACCAGGCTAGCCATTCATCATGCTGCCCATGATCTCATCTACCAGGCTAGCCATTCATCATGCTGCCCATGATCTCATATATCACGCTGCCCATGATCTCATATATCATCATGATCTCATACATCATGCTGCCCATTCATCATGCTACCCATGATCTCATCTATCATGCTGCCCATACATCATGTTGCCCATGATCTCATACATCATGTTGCCCATGCATCATGTCATCATGCATCATTATACAACCATATGCATATTCCTTCCAGCAGAGCCATCTTAAACTATCCTCCTATTTGCACGCTGTCACCTACAATGATCCGATATTATGACAGCGGCTGAATCCTATCATTGTTGCTGCGTATATATCCTTATGTATTGCGACTTAGGGCAATGGTAAATGCTGCGGCTAGGAGATTGTGCTATTCATTTCCATAGGTCCTCTCCATCACAACGTTAGGTTGCAACCAGAACCCTCGTCTTGACAACGTCTTAGATTAGGGCTCTTCTGTACTGATTAGAACCTATTTATGACGGCATATAGGTCTTCATTAAGTCTTCTCCTCTACAACATTTAGGGCTTCACGTCGCTATAGTTTAGGGCTGCGTAAACCTTCACACCTTGGTAGCTACAGGTCTCTATTTCACTGCGGCCAGATCTTCTTGTCATTATTATGACTGCGGCTTCTTTCATGCTTGATTGCGGTTGATTGTGGCTCTTCCATATGAATGTCATTGCATGTAAGGAGTCTCTCTTTCCAGCGTATAAATGACTTCCAGAACAACATATAAGAACAACGTGTAAGGTCTCCTTGTGAAGCGTATAAGGTCTCCTCATGAACAGCATATAAGGTCTCCTTGTGATCTGTATCAGTAATTGACTGCGTTGGATTAGGGCATCATCTGCAGCTAAGGCTCCTTCTAGGCCAGCGTATTCTCAGTGATCCTCCTCCAAAAACCCAAGACGTGGAGAGGAGATCACCTTAAGAGTGTGTCCAAATGACTTCAAATCCTCTTATATTTATACTAAAACGTAGATGATGAATAGGGATGTCTATTGGGCTTCTGAGCCTACTCAAGTTGCTGGTCGGCTTGATAATAATTCCATAATCAAAATAAATTCATATCTCCATAAATACTCATTGGAATCGGATGATCTTTAGATCAATTCTACACCTCTCGATGAGAGGGATCCAATAAAAATATCAGCTGCCATAAATAAAATGACCCACATGGAGTTTGGCCCTAGTTGCCAATTTTAACACTCCCTCTCAAGTAGGGAGAACTCCATCCGCTGATCCCTATATCCGACTGTACTATCTTTGCCATCAGTGCCCTGCACTACTCTGGTCAGCTCTGCTGGCTTTGCTCAGCTCTGTTGGCTCTGCTTTGCTTTGCTTAGCTCTGCTGAACCATGAAGAAGAAGAATTGATAGAGAATGTCTCATACCATTCTCCACTGACCCGAAGTCAGTCTCAGAGTGTGTACCACTAGTCCCAGACCAGTCTCAACCAACCCGAAGTCAGCGTCATAGTGGGTACCACTCCTACCACTGGTCCCAAACCAGTCCTCCGCTGACCCGAAGTTAGTCTCAGAGTATGTACCATTGGTCCCAGACCAGTCTCAATCGACCCGAAGTCAGCATCATAGTAGGTACAACTGGTCCTAGACCAGTCCTCCACTGACTCGAAGTTAGTCTCAGAGTATGTACCACTGGTTTCAGACTAGTCTCAACCGACCCGAAGTCAACGTCATAGTATGTACAACTCCTACAACTGGTCCCAGACCAGTATCATTGATCCCAGATCAATGAAGGTCATCCTAGCACAGGGAGTATGGTAGATACAACGATGCGTCCATCGGTACTACTATGGTCCCTATCCTCATTTCCCTGCCCATTAATCAGATGAGAGGTATTTCGCATGAGTCCCAGACTGCATGGGTAGGATGCCTCGACAGGAGAACTTAATCAATCTTGTCCTCACAAGAGAACTAATCATCCTGCTACACAATCGCCATGGAGAACACATCATCCAGGCCCCACATGAGAGCTAATCATCCTGCTACATAATCGTCATGGAGAACACATCATCCAGACCTAACAAGAGAACTAATCATCCTGCTACATAGTCGTCATGGAGAACACATCATCCATATCTCACAGGAGAACTAATCATCCTGCTACATAGTCGTCTTGGAGAACACATCATTGAGACCTCGCTGGAGAACTAATCATCCTGCTACATAGTCTTCATGGAGAACACATCATCCAGACCTCACAGGAGAACTAATCATCCTTCTACATAGTCGTCATGGAGAACACATCATCCAGACAGCTCATTGAAGAACTTTCGTAACCAGACTGCCTCTCAGGTAGCCATGCTAGCGACAATATACTCTGTCTCGGCGGTGCTCAAAGCCACCGACTTCTGCTTCCTGCTCATCCAGGATATCGAAGCAGATCCCAACACTGAGAAGTGCTCTAGTGATCCTCCACACTGCTTGCCCACTCAGCATTTGAAATATTTCAGGCAGTGTATCTCAATCCATGAGTGAAGATATCTCAGAAGATTCTAGGCACCAATCCAATGAAGCTCAACCAAATATGAGCTCACCATACTAACTGCAAAACATATGTCCGGACGGAGGTTCACCAAGAACATCAACGTGAATGAGTTTATGAAACTCAGAGGCATTTCCCAAATTTGGTCCGACATCACTACCATATAACTTCTGGAAGTTAAGATGCTCGAGGTAGTCACAAGCTTGCAGTTTATCTTTCCACATACATAATCCAACTCCCTCTGTCTCCTACAAATGAGAGGGTCTGTACCTGTCAGACATAGGTGCTGGTATGAGAGGTCTATCATCCACAACCTTCGAGTAATGGTTTGGATCGGTTCCATTCCTAGTGAATCTCAGCTTCATCAGACAACTGTTGATCCTCTCATACTATGCCTGGGGTGTTTTGCTTCAAGCCATAGAGGGCTTTCTACCACCTGCATACATGAGATTCCCAATCATGAATCTCAAACTCCTCGGGTTGTTCCAAACCTGTGGACCTGTGGCATGAGGGGAACGGTCCCCTTATAAGATTTTCCTTCGGTACATTTCAGACATGTACCTTCATGCTCTTTTTGAATTCAGGCATCCTTGTCACCATTTGACTCACAGACCTCCGACGCTGTGTCAATGGACATGGTCCTCAGTGGAATTCTTGCAATTTGACACAACCTTGAACTCAAAAACATTTTTGAAAAATCTATTTTTAAACACGTACCTTTCCATCGATGAGTGCCACCATGAACCTTTGACTTCCATTGCTGAAATGGACTCCAAGTTCTTCTTGCGATCATGTGCATAAAAGTGTTTCTGTAAATGAATCGAGTTACCCTCATTCAATTTAGGGATAACATTCCCTACTCCCTTTCCAGGATAGGTGGTATCGACTCCAAGTATAATCCCATGATTATCTATCTGATGAAGTGCCTGGGGTTCCTTGCTTTCTTTGAAGAGTCGACCATTTCTCCTTGATGAACTGTATCCCTGTCATTCCCTTGACACTGGAATGCTTTGTTTGTCTTCATCAAGAGAAGTGTCTCTGCCCTTCAGACACTCCTTCGCATAATCGCTGAACTTATTGTAACCAAGGCATCTGTCTTTCTTTCCATCCTTAGATCCAAATTTTCCAATGAAGTGATCTTTAGGTAGGCCATCAGAAATTTCCGCTGCGCCATTTTGATAATATTCTCTGTTTCGATTTCATCCTTAGTGAATTAGAAGAGGGATGAGGAACCCATTGGTCCTTTTGTCCTGTCCCAACTGTCTTCGGTGATTGCTCTTTCACTCTTGCTTGGGCATTGTCTTCACCTCAGCTCTGATACCATGTTAATTTTAGGTATGTTCTATGCTAGAGCAATTTATTTAATTTTCATAGTTATCAATCACATCAGCATTAAAGTAAACTGCAGATAGAACATAAATAATTGCAGAAGACAAGCCAAGACAAGAGGACACAGGATGTGGCGCTACCCAGGGACAAACCCCACAATGTGGTGAAAACCTTGATAAAGTTCAACAGAGAAAGTGAGAGAGATAGTACATTTACAATAGAAGTCAACACTTTGACTTTTGATATCTACAGAGATCAGTTGAAGACATATTGCTTCAACTTATTCTCTAAGGTGATTTCTTCACCTATCATAGTGTTGCATCTCGTCCAATCGCTGCACCTTACCGTGTAGCACCATCATGCTGCATCATGCATCATCATGCTGCTCATGATCACTATGTTGCCCACACATCATGCTGCCCATGATCTCATCTATCATTCTACCCATGCATCATGTTGCCCATGATCTCATCTATCATGCTGCCCATGATCTCATACATCATGCTGCCCATGCATCATGCTGTCCATGATCTCATACATCATGCTGCCCATGATCTCATACATCATGCTGCCCATGATCTCACACATCATGTTGCCCATGCATCATGCCATCATGCATCATTATACAACGATATGCATATTCCTTCCAGCAGACCCATCTTAAACTATCCTTCTATTTGCATGTTGTCACCTACAACAATCCGATATTATGACAGCAGCTGGATCCTATCCTTGTTGCTGCGTATATATCCTTATGTATTGCGGTTTAAGGCAATGGTAAATGCTGCGGCTAGGAGACTGTGCTATTCATTTCCATAGGTCCTCTCCATGACAACGTTAGGCTGCAACCAGAACCCTTGTCATGACAACGTCTTAGATTAGGGCTCTTCTATACTGATTAGAACCTATTTATGACAGCGTATAGGTCTTCATAAAGTCTTCTCCTCTACAACATTTAGGGCTTCACGTGGCTATAGTTTAGGGCTGCGTAAACCTTCACACCTTGGCAGCTACAGGTCTCTATTTGACTGCGGCCAGATCTTCTTGTCATTATTATGACTGCGGCTTCTTTCATGCTTGACTGCGGTTGACTGCAGCTCTTCCATATGAATGTCACTGCATGTAAGGAGTCTCTCTTTCTAGCGTATAAATGACTTCCAGAACAGCATATAAGAACAACGTATAAGGTCTCCTTGTGAAGCGTATAAGGTCTCCTCATGAACAACGTATAAGGTCTCCTTGTGATCTGTATAAGTAATTGACTGCGTTGGATTAGGGCATCATCTGCAACTAGGGCTCCTTCTAGGCCAACGTATTCTTAGTGATTCTCCTTCTCCAAAAACCCAAGACGCGAAGAGGAGATCACCTTAAGAGTGTGTCCAAATGACTTCAAATCCTCTTATATTTATACTAAAACGTAGATGATGAATAGGCATGTCTATTGGGCTTCTGAGCCTACTCAAGTCGCTGGTCGGCTTGATAATAATTCCATAATCAAAATAATTTCATATCTCCATAAATACTTATCGGAATCGGATGATATTTAGATCAATCCTACACCTCTCGATGAGAGGGATCCAATAAAAATATCAGATACCATAAATAAAATGACCCACATGGAGTTTGGCCATAGTTGCCAATTTTAACACTCCTTCTCAACTAGGGAGAACTCCATTCGCTGATGCATATATTCCACTGTACTATCTTTGCCATTAGTGCCCTGCACTGCTCTGGTCAGCTCTGCTCATCTCTGCTGGCTCTGCTCAGCTCTGCTTTGCTTAGCTTTGCTAGCTCTACTTTGCTCTGCTCAGCGCTGCTGGCTCTGCTTAGCTCTGCTGAACCATGAAGTAGAAGAATTGATAGAGAATGTCTCATACGGTTCTCCACTGACCCGAAGTTAGTCTTAGAGTGCATACCACTGGTCCCAGACCAGTCTCAATCGACCCGAAGTCAGCGTCATAGTGGGTACCACCCCTACCACTGGTCCCATACCAGTCCTCCACTAACCCGAAGTCAGTCTCAGAGTATGTACCACTGGTCCTAGACCAGTCTCAACCGACCCGAAGTCAACATCATAGTATGTACAACTCCTACAACTGGTCCCAGACCAGTCCTCCACTGACTCGAAGTCAGTCTCAGAGTATGTACCACTAGTCCCAGACCAGTCTCAATCGATCCGAAGTCAGCGTCATAGTAGGTACAACTCCTACAACTGGTCCCATACCAATCCTCCACTGAGCCGAATTCAGTCTCAGAGTATGTACCACTGGTCCCAGACCAGTCTCAACTGACCCGAAGTCAGCGTCATAGTAGGTACAACTCCTACAACTGGTCCGAGACCAGTATCATTGATCCCAGATCAATGAAGGTCACCCTAGCATAGGGAGTACGGTAGATACAACGATGCGTCCATCGGCAATACTATGGCCCTATCTTCATTTCCCTGCTCATTGATCAGATGAGAGGTACTTCCCACGAGTCCCAGACTGCATGGGTAGGATGCCTCGACAGGAGAACTTAATCAATCCTGTCCTCACAGGAGAACTAATCATCCTGCTACACAATTGCCATGGAGAACACATCATCCAGGCCTCACAGGAGAGCTAATCATCTTGCTACATAATCGTCATGGAGAACACATCATCCAAACCTCACATGAGAACTAATCATCCTGCTACATAGTCGTCATGGAGAACACATCATCCAGACCTCACAGGAGAACTAATCATCCTACTACATAGTCATCATGGAGAACACATCAGCCAGACCTCACAGGGGAATTAATCATCCTGCTACATAGTCGTCATGGAGAACACATCATCCAGACAACTCACTGAAGAGCTTTCATAACCAGACTGCCTCTCAGGTAGCCATGCTAGCAGCAATATACTCTGCCTCAACAGTGCTCAAAGCCACCAACTTCTGCTTCCTGCTCATCCAGGATATCGAAGCAGATCCCAGTAGTGAGAAGTGCTCTAGTGATCCTCCACACTGCCTTCCCACTCAGCATTTGAAATATTTCAGGCAGTGTATCTCAATCCATGAGAGGTTGTGCCCTAAAGATATCTCAGAATATTCTAGGCACCAATCCAGTGAAGCTCAACCAAATATGAGCTCACCATATTAACTGCAAAACATATGTCCGGACGGAGGTTCACCAAGAACATCAATGCAAATGAGTTTATGAAACTCAGAGGCATTTCCCAAATTTGGTTCGACATCACTACCATATAACTTCTGGAAGTTAAGATCCTCGAGGTAGTCACAAGCTTGCAGTTTATCTTTCCACATATGGAATCCAACTCCCTCTGTATCCTACAAATGAGAGGGTCTACACCTATGAGACATAGGTGCCAGTATGAGAGGTCTATCATCCACAACCTTCGAGTAATGGTTTGGATCGGTTCCATTCCTGGTGAATCTCAGCTTCATCAGACAGCTGTTGGTAGCATCCCCGCCAGTTTGAGACCCAGAAGCAATCAATTGATCTGGATATTATTAGTAAGCGCATCAAAGCAGGTCTACCTCTAGCTGCATAAGGTTAAACGAAGTCAAATAGCACAACTGCAACCGGCTTAGTTGGTATTTCCTCTCCTTATCAGTCGAGCCCCCTGTCGGGTCCTTGCACTAGGAAGCGCAAGACCCTCCGGACCTTCCTTTGGGAATAACTACGACTATAGGGGAGCTCACAATGGCTGAATCCACAGCTCTGGGAGAATCCATCACAATGGCCGAATTCATCGCTCTGGGAGAATCCCCTTACTTTCATACTATGCCCGAGGTGTTTTTCTTCAAGCCATAGAGGGCTTTCTACCACCTGCATACATGAGATTCCCGATCATGAATCTCGAACTCCTAGAGTTGTTCCAAACTTGTGGACCTGTGGCATGAGGGGAATGGTCCCCTTATAAGATTTTCCTTCGGTACATCTCAGACATGTACCTTCATGCTCTTTTTGAATTCAGGCATCCCTGTCACCATCTGACTCACAGACCTCCGGTGTTGTGTCAATGGACATGGTCCCCAGTGGACTTCCTGCAACTTGATACAACCCTGAACTCAAAAACATCTTTGAAAAATCTATTTTCAAACACGTACCTTTCCATCGATGAGTGCCACTCTGAACCTTTAACTTCCATTGCTGAAATGGACTCCAGGTTCTTATTGCGATCAGGTACATAAAAGTGTTTCTGTAAATGAATCGAGTTACCCTTATTCAATTTAGGGGTAACATTCCCTACTCCCTTTCCAGGATAGGTGGTATCGGCTCCAAGTATAATCCCATGATTATCTATCCGATGAAGTGCCTGGGGTTCCTTGCTTTCTTTGAAGAGTCGACCATTTCTCTTTGATGAACTGTATTACCTGTCATTCCATTGACTATGGAATGATTTGTTTGTCATCATCAAGAGAAGTGTCTCTGCCATTCAGACACTCCTTCACATAATGGCCGAACTTATTGTAACTAATACATCTGTCTTTCCTTCCATCCTTAGATCCGAACTTCCCAATGAAGTGATCTTTAGGTAGGCCATCATAAATTTCTGTTGCGCCATTCTGATAATATTCTCTGCTTTGATTTCACCCTTAGTGAATTAGAAGAGGGATGAGGAACCCATTGATCCTTTTGTCCTGTCCTAACTGTCTTCGGTGATTGCTCTTTCAATTTTGCTTGGGCATTGTCTTCACCTCAGCGCTGATACCATGTTAATTTTGGGTATGTTTAATGCTAGAGCAATTTATTTAAATTTTCACAGTTAGCAATCACATCAGCATTAAAATAAACCGCAGATAGAACATAAATAATTGCAGACGACAATCCAAGACAAGAGGACACAGGATGTGGCGCTAGCTAGGGACAAACCTACAATGTGGGGAAACCCTTGATCAATTCTTCTTTTATGTTCTTCAAAGTTCAGCAGAGAAAAACAGTCGCCAAGGATGTGGTATCAGAAATTTGATACATTTATACGGGGACTTGGCTTCACTAGAAGCAAAGCAGATCACTGTGTGTATTTTAAATTAATTGGTGATCGTGTTATTTACCTGGTCTTGTATGTGGATGATATGTTGCTAGTTGGAAATGACAAAGAAATTATCTAGGATTTGAAGATCCAATTGTCCTCCAAATTCGACATGAAAGATCTTGGTGCTACAAACTATATTTTGGGCATGGAAATTAAAAGAGATTGAGCAAAGAGGAAGCTCTGGTTAAACCAGAGGACGTATGTCGAGACAATACTGTAGAGGTTTAATATGCAGGATAGTAAACCGGTGAAGGTTCCTATTCCTGTAGGTGTGAGGTTATCTGCTGAACAGTGTCCCAAGACACAAGAAGAGGATGACGAATAAAAAACAATTAAAAAAACAATTTAAGATGAAGGGGAATAAAACAAGAAAAATAAAACCAAGGGGGAGAATAAGGCAAAGGAGGATAAATAAACCCTAGGGGAAAAAACAAATAAAAGAACAACCGAAAGGAAGAAAGAAAAGAATGATAATATGAATATTTTAGGTCCTTTTGTGCTTGAATTTGACAGAGACATCGTTGATGATCCCATGGAGCCTATGGACCCCTTGGATCCTCCATGTGATCCCCCTTCCAAAAAGAGGCCACTTTGGCTCCATGACACATTACAAGATGTCGAGAGACTCATTCCCACTAGGACTTTTAGAGAGAGAAAGAAGCCATGCAGGTACTAGGGATATGTTGTAGCTATGAGAAATATGATTCAAGTTGAGCCTCCCACCTTCAAAGAAGTTGTAAAAGAACAAGTTTGGAAGGATGTTATGGCCGAAGAGTACGAATCCATTATGAAGAATGATGTATGATATGTAGTTCTGAGACCGAAGGGGAAATCTTTTGTGACTTCAAAATGGTTATTCAAGATCAAACATAGAGTCGATGGAAGTATTGATAAATATAAGGCAAGGTTTGTGGCAAGAGCATTCGGGATTCTCCCAGAAAGAGGGAGAAGATTATGATGATATATTTTCTCCTGTGGCCTCATATACCACCATGCATTCGATAGTTTCCCTTGTTGTAAGTCAAGGATGAACCCTTCATTAGATGGATGTGAGAACGAAATTCCTTCATGGCATGTTACAAGAGGAAGTCTACGTTGAGTAGCCACAAGGATTTGAAGTAGAGGATTGAAAGACACATGTTTGGAGGTTGAAGAAAGCATTGTATGGTTTGAAGCAAGCTGCCAACGCATGGTACACCTACATAGATAGTTACCAAATGAAGCTTGGATTCACAAGAATAAGCACTGTCCCCAACCTCTACTTCAAAATGGTCCAAGGTATGCCATATGTTGACAATCTATTTAAGACAATTAGTGAGCCCATGTCGACCAAGTGTAAGTGATCCAAAATGGATTTTGGATAGACTCCTAAGTCTAAGTGTTCCTCACAGAGGAAAAATGAAAGTCTAAGGAAGTTCTTGGAAATATCCCCGTTGTAGAGATCCTTTCCTTCTGAATCTACTGCAACTTGAATGGGCAAAAATGGACTTAGGATGAAAAAGTTATGGTAGAAAGAAGATGCCCTTGGTTCTTTGGAAAAAGAGGCAAATCTTCAAAAAATGGCCTAAAAGGCTTTATGAAGAAAAAAAATCGCATCGGAGGAGGTCAAAGGCAGATTTAAGCAGAAAGGGGAAGCACCCCCAATTGCTGATACTCGACATATTGGGTCGGAGGAAGGCACATGCACATGAGATAAGAAAAAGACCCGGGCCGATGCGACGTTGCGATCGCCGATCGACATCGACGAGGGCATGGAACATATGCATATAACATAGGGACCAAGCCAAGCGATACTGTGATCACTGAAATCGGCAAATCGCAATCGGTGATGCCACGAGGCAAAGGCAGGACGTTGGGCCGAGCGATATTGCGATCGCCAATATCGGTGTCGGCATAGGCCATGCCATATGGCTTACCCCGGGTTTATGCGATATTCGATTGCGATAAAACGCATCACAACATCGCGTCGAAGTAATACGATGGAGCGGAGCCATATATATATGCGCCGATGCGATGTAACCGGACCCGAAAGGGTTATAGATTCCATTGCATAAGTATTTGAAGTCCACCATAAAGCCCTTCGTCGAATTTACAAAGGTTTTAATGTATTTTTACAAATACAAAGGGAACCGTGGTACAGGAGCATTGCGACTTGCGATAGCAATTTAAAAGGTGGAGCTGATGGAATATAAGGCGGAATTCATAATATTTGAAGTCCGATAAACGACAAAATGACGAATTTTCCCATGTTTTTAATGTATTTCTCTATGTAAACAAAGAACGCCATTTTTGGGGATTTCAAAGGCCCGAAGGTCCCTTCCGTTGCAGAACAGGTGGCCACCATCCCTGAAGGCGTTTAGCAATGATTGCTAACGCTCAGAGGGGGATTTGAGCGGACAGAGTCCGGGAACCAGAGAGCCTGAGAACAGGGAACGAACAGACAGCGCCGGTTGGCTTAAAATCCACAGAATGACAGAAACAGAAGTGGCGTAGAGACAGGAGCGTAGAAAGCGAAGCCAAAGCAGGAAGCTAAGGCAATTGAGAGCAGGAGTGCAGAAATAAAAAGGCAGAAGAAAAAAGAGGCCGAGAGAGAAAAAGCGAATGTGCAAAGCAGCCGAGGGAGTCACTTGGAGGTCAAGTGAAAAGCCAGAGCACTGTAAATTGCAGAGAGCCAAAGAAGCCAGAGCCGAAGAGCCAACGCCAAGAGTCAGAGCGAGAGTCAAGAGCTACAAAGCTGAGAGCTTCAAGAGCCAGGGATAAAATGGTGTCTAAACCCATTGTTTCTGTGTAAAATAGTGGATTTGAGCCGAGAGTTTGTAAAAAGGAATTTTCCATAATCCCAGAGAGCCTAGTTGAGTTGACTAGAGGTCACGGAGATGTAGCCCAAGAGTTTTGGGTGAACTCCTAATTAATATTGTTGTTATGTGTGATTGCTTGCTGCTGCATTGTATCTGCTGCTTTATTTATTGTTATATGTATTTATATATCAGTTTGAGCACATTAAATTACAACACATAAACAATTTTAATAACAAACACCAGCATCCACCTCCTGTTCAAGCACATATTTAATTCCGCACTAGTTAATCAAGAAGACTTGGGAATATTTAAAGCTTTGGAAGTGGGAGAGGTTCTTGTCAGTTAGACAAGAAGCCTAAGTGACCCATTTTAAGATCAGGTGGTATCAGAGCTTAATTTTGGTTAACCCCACCTTCAAAGAAGGTTATATCAGAATGCTTGATTGACAAAGCAAAGACTGCTTATCTGAAAGGTGTTTGAACAGCAAGAGGCTGATTGTATGCTTGTTTTGCAGACTGACTATTTTCTGAGTTTGCAGAGGTAAAGGGAGAGCTACTGATAGCTCAGTCCAGGAAGGACAAATAGGAAGAAGGGATGAAGGCATTCTTCTAACCCAAAGGACCTTAAGGAAATGCTTGGAGCACAAGAGGTTTGTTGCAAAAGGTTGCTTAAATAAGCTCTTTATTAATCTTGTTTGAGGTTCTTTGTTCATTGGCATAATGACAACTTCCTCAAGTGTATCCTCAAATTCCTTCTCCATCACAAGACTCTTTGATGGAGACTTGAAGCAAAACTTGTTCATCATGATGGACAAGGTGAGAGAAATGTATGAGGATGGAAGAAAGAGCAACATACTTAGAGAACAGTTGAATTCCAAGAAGGAAGAGAAGCAGTTGCTTTCTGACAGACTGCAGGAAGTGGAGAGGCAACTTCATATTGCAAATATGAACCTGAAGAGGATGCATGAGTTGGAGTCACAACTCTTTGTTGCCAAAGAAGCCTTGTTTAAGTATCAGCTTGAAGAAGAGGTAAACCATTCTAGTTTGTCTTCAAATTCTTCTAAGAATGCTTATATTGGTTCTTTTGAAAAACATACTAGAGGCATAGGTTCCAAGCTAATGTCCAAGATGGTCTATGAAAGAAAGGGCTTGGGAAAGCATGCACAAGGTATTATTGAACCAATAATGGTTGAGGAAAGGCCTAAATATGTGGGTCTTGGCTGTGGACAGTCTTATGGAGAGAGCTCCAAAGCTGCCATGAAGGCCATTGAAACAGTCCCAAGAAGGAGTTTCATTTCATGTCCTCTACCTCAGAAGTGTGAAGGTTGTATTCAAGAGGAATGCAATGGCTTGAAATATCACTTGCAGGATGCAGGTGTTCAGAAGCACACACTTGAACCAGAGAGTTGTGGAAACTCTAACAGCCTTGAAGAGATTGATGAGGGAGCCACTTCTTCATTTGCTTCACCTCCTCATGAAGGCAACAAAGGTGAAAGAGGCATGTATAAATCTGGTTCTAAACACATTCCTTTTGATTTTTCAAAGCATGGTAAATTTCCACATAAGCATGGGGAAAGAATTGCATGTTCCTTTTGTGGTTTGGATAACAATCATGTTTCTGGATGTTGGAAGAGAATGGCCACATACAGGAAACTTTTGAAGGAAAAGAAGTAAAGAACCAAAGGTCCATTGGACAAGGAAAATCATGTTGTCAAGAGGATGCACATGTGTTGCACTTATTGCCATAAACAAGGGAATCTTGTTGAAAGGTGTTGGACTCTGAATGCAGCAATGCTTCCACCAAAGCTGAAGAAAGTGGAAAGAGGAGATGGCAGAATGGAAAAGAAGTATCCATAAATGATGTGTTTCAAAATGATTCACATGTTGATGCTGATGTGCAGACAAAGGAAAGACCCTTGAACTAGATTGGTAAGAAATGGTTAGAGTTCTCTTCCAATTAAGGATTGCATGTCTATTGATGCATCTAGTTGCATTTCTTTGTTGATGAGATACAAGTTGTTGGTTTTTACCAAGATGGTGAATGGAAAAAGGTTGAGTAGGAGACTTTTTGTTGCTACAACATTATATTTCATTTCAGCTTCGAAAGTACAGTGTACTTAAGTGAAAGTTGAAGGATGAAATGCATGCATGAGCATGATGTGCATGGACACGGGGATGTTGATGTTTTCCTTGTATTTGAACATGTATGTGTAATTAACTTGAAGGGTTGATTGCTTTGTTGTAAACATGCATGTAATATTGACTTGGGAAAAGTTGACTTGGTCTCCAAGATGGAGATAGTGATGAAATGTTTCATCTTTTTAAAAGAGTCCTAATGGTATTTTTCCACATGCTTGACTTGAAGGGTCATTTGTTTTAAAGGCATGTTTTGTGGGCTTGCTGTCTAGTCCATCATTTGTATGCAGATGTAAGACATGGAGGTGTTCACAAGATGTGAAATCTGTTTCTTTTGTTGAAGTAGGAGTTTAGTCCATCCAGTTGTTGTTTATATAGCTGTTGTTGTTAACAGTTGTTGTTGCCAGCTTATCAAACATGTACAAATGAAAGTTTTGTGGAGCAGATGTACTTCACATTTGTTTGATCCACCTTGGATCAATGATCAAGGAAGAGAAGTTCAAACTACCTTCTGTGACCATCTAAGCAGGAGTTCTGTAGAGGCAAAGAAGAAGGCAGCTCTTCCTAGGAAGACCAGCCCATCCAAGAAGGGAAGTGGTCAGAAAATTTGGTTCAGAGGCACTATGTAAGGCAAGTGTAGGGAGGTTGAAAGAAGAGGGTGAGTCACTCTCATTTACTGTTTAGATCAGTATATTAGTCTTTTGGAGACCAAAAGTTCTTTTAGTGGGAAGGCGTGATCCAAACTAGATTTTGGATAGAATCCTAAGTCTAAGTGTTCCTCACAGAGGAAAAATGAAAGTACAAGGAAGTTCTTGGAAATAGCCCCATTGTAGAGATCATTTCCTTGTGAATCTGCTGCAATTTGAATGCACAAAAATGGACTTAGGATGCAAAAGTTATGGCAGAAAGAAGATGCCCTTGGCAAATTTTCAAAAAATGGCCTAAAAGGCTTTATGAAGAAAAAAAATCGCATCGGAGGAGGTCAAAGCTGGATTTAAGCGGAAAGCGGAAGCACCCCCGATTTCTGATCCTCGACATATCGGGTTGGAGGAAGGCACATGCGCATGAGATAAGAAAAAGACCTGCGTCGATGCGACACTGTGATCGCCAATTGATAGATTGGCATCAGCGAGGGCATGGAACATATGGATATAACATAAGGACCAAGCTAAGCGATACTGTGATCGCCGAAATCGGCGGATCGCATCGGCGATGCCACGAGGCAAAGGCGGGACCCCAAGCTGAGTGATATTGCGATCGCCAATATCGGCGTTAGCAGATTGGCGTCGGCATAGGCCATGCCATATGGCTTACCCCGGGTCTATGAAATATGCGATTGCGATCAAATGCATCGCAACATCACGTCGAAATAATACGACAGAGCGAGGCCATATATATATGCGTTGATGCGATGCAACCGAACCCGGAAGGGTTATAGATTCCGCTGCATAAGTATTTGAAGTCCACCATAAAGCCCTTCGTCGGATTTTCAAAGGTTTTAATGTATTTTTATAAATACAAAGGGAACCACGGTACATGAGCATTGTGACTTGCGATAGTGATTTAAAAGGTGGACCTGATGGAATATAAGGCAGAATTCATAATATTTGAAATTCGATAAACGGAAAAATGACGAATTTTCCCGTGTTTTTAATGTATTTCTCTGTGTAAACAAAGAATGCTATTTTTGGGGATTTCAAAGGCTCGAAGGTCCCTTCCATTGCAAAATAGGTGGCCACCATCCCTGAAGGCATTTAGCAATGATTGCTAACACTCAGAGGGGGATTTGTGCGGATAGAGGCCGGAAGCTAGAGAGCCCGAGAAGAGGAAACGAACTGACAACGTCGGTTGGCTAAAAAGCCACAGAATGACAGAGACAGAAGTGGTGCTGAGACAGGAGCGCAGAAAGCGAAGCCAAAGCAGGAAGCTAAGGCAATTGAGTAGAAAGAGATCAATTGAGAGCAGGAGCGCAGAAAGAAAAAGGTAGAAGAAAAAAAAGGCCGAGAGAGCAAAAGCGAATGCACAAAGCAGCCGAGGGATTCACTTGGAGGTCAAGTGAAAACCAGAGAGCTGTAAATTGCAGAGAGCCAAAGAAGCCATAGCCAAAGATCCAGTGCCAAGATCTAGAGCCAAGAGCCAAAGTGAGAGCCGAAAGCCAGAAAGCTGAGAGCTTCAAGATCCAGAGATAAAATGGTGTCTAACCCATTGTTTCTGTGTAAAATAGTGGAGTTGAGCCAAGAGCTTGTAAAAAGGACTTTGCCATAATCCCAGAGAGCCTAGTTGAGTTGACTAGAGCTCATGGAGACGTAGCCCAAGGGTTTTGGGTGAACTCCTAATTAATATTGTTGTTATGTGTGATTGCTTGCTATTGCATTGTATCTGCTGCTTTATTTACTGTTATATGTATTTATATATCAGTTTGAGCACATTACATTACAACACATAAACAGTTTTAATAACAAACACCAGCATACACCTCATGTTCAAGCACATATTTAATTCCGCACTAGTTAATCAATAAGAGGGATCTAGCCTCTAAATTCAAGATGAAGGACCTTGGACTCATGCACTACTTTCTAGGGCTCGAGGTGTGGAAAAGGCCCGGTGAGATCTTCCTTTCACAAGGAAAATATGTCGTGAAGTTGTTGGAAAGATTTGGAATGATAGAATGCAAGTCCTTAGCCACATCGATGGAAATAAATTTCAAGAATCTATGTGGAGAAGCTGCAGGACCTAATTTGCAAAATCCATCCGAGTATAGACAATTGATTGGGGCTTTGATGTTCTTAGTGAACACTCATCTGGACATATGCTATGCAGTGAACACGTTGAGTCAATTCATGACCAAGCCTCTCCATGCACATTGGGTTGCTTCCAAACATATTTTGAGATATTTGCATGGGACAATCGCCCTTGGTTTGAGATATTTTGTCAGGGATGTACGACTACATGGATATATCGATGCTAACTAGGGAGGAAATGTTGTTGATAGAAAAATCATTTTTGGATGTTTCTTTAGCCTTGGATTTTCCATGATATCTTGGATGAGCACGAAACATAAAATTGTAGCATTGAGTACCGTAAAGGCAAAGTATATTTCCGCTAGCATGGATAGTTGTGAAGCAGTTTGGTTGAGAAAGCTCTTTGGAGCACTATTTGAGCAGGTCCTGGACACTATAGTGATATATTGCAACAACAAGAGTGGGATCTAATTAGCAGAGAATCCCATATTTCATGACAAGTCCAAGTACATAGAAATATGATATCACTACATTCGAGACATGGTGCAGATAGGATTTGTTAGACTCCATTACATATCGATATATGAGAAAATTATAGATATTTTCAACAAGGCTTTTCCAAAGGGAAGTTCTTGGTCTTCAAAGACCAACTTGGACTAATGGATGTGACCCCTCTTGATAAGGGACATCACTAATCGAGAACATTGAGTATAACACTTCCCCCTTGGTTGAGCTACCCAAGAAGGGAATGGAGTGTTGAGGGCTCTTGGGGTTGAGGGATCTCTGTACAATAGGGTATTGCCCATATCTATCACCCATAGGGTGGAAGACATTTCTCCCCCATCTTGGTCTAGTAGAGTATACCCCAGTTGGCATCATAACCACAAGTCGTGCTTGTTGGGATTATCGTTCCTCGTTTGGCCAACGAGTTGAGAAAGCTTGGGGGTTTGTGATCCTTACTTTTGGTAAGTCGGGTATCTCACCCAAGCTCGATTATGATGCAGGTGTTCTACCAAATGGCTCTTGAGGGTCATTGTTGGGAAGATTATGAGGCAATAAGCAATAAGATGGATGAGATATTGTATATCACATATTGCTTGACATAGAGTGGAATACGTATACTCCACTTTGAGATGGCTTGGGGTGAGAGTGTCCCATAGGACCACCTTCATTGTCCTGAGCGGGTGGTAGCTATAGCTCCCCGATGATTCTTCTTCTTTAGATTCGAGAATGATTCAGCAGATAGAGTTGAGAAGATGGGACATGAGATGACGACAAGATACTTATGATGATCACATGATGCAATTGGATTTTCTCCTTAGCTAAGAGGGAGTGTTAAATTGGAAACTCAGTGACAAATTCCAATCATTGGACTAAATTCCTCTTTCTGAGAGGACCAATTTTGACCTGTGAAGCACTTAATTTTGGACAAGGGAAAGTATATTTTTTAAGTCAAGTCCACAATGACAAATTTAATCATGTCGACCCTAAAAGGAATTTGAACACCCTTGGAAGCCTATAAATACAACTCAAGTGACACTCATTTGGACATCATCATCAAGCATCTTCTTCTTCTCTCGTCTTTGGTTTGGCTCGCACAGGTATGAAGTGGGTTCATGGAATTTGGTTCACACATGTGGAAATTACAGGGTCTGAAGCTCGCACGTGTAATTAGGGTTTTTGGTTTTTAGCCATAGGGTTGACACAAGAATTTTTCAGCTGCAACCGCATGCATCCAGACATATCCATCTGGTTGAAAAGCTCCATTCACAAGCATGAATCTCCCTCCATGCAGACGGGACATAGGGTTTCATTTTTATAGGTGACCGCAGTTGACCACAGTTGGTCGCAGATTGGGAAAGTTAACTTTGATCACTATTGTTGCTGCAATCATATTTATGGATATTGTTTGGTGGATTTTGTCAGATAATTTTGTATTAGCTCATTGTAATCTATGTTGAACATTTTATAACAATAACAAAAGTAACCTATCAAACGGGAACTATACCAAGTACTCATTTTTTTTAGGTAGTAAAAAATCATTCGATTTTGAAAATTGTTGATTCAGAATAATTTTTTTTTAAACATATTTTTGACATTTTAAATTTTTTCATGTATCAAGGACGAACATTTTTTTAAAATGTTAGTGATTTTCATGCTTATTTTGAAAAGCCCCTTTTTTAGAGGGATTATTTTTAACACTTTAAATTTTATAATGTTTTAAGTGTGGATAATTTTTTAAAAATGTTGGTGATTTTCATGCAAATTTGGAAAATTATCAATATTCTTTTAAAGCATATTTTTGACACTTTAAATTTTATTATGTCCTAATTATGCACAATTTTTCTTAAATGTTGATTATTTAACCATTTTTCAAATTTTCTTATTCATTTTCTTGTTTTTCATCCTAAGACGTTTATTTTTAGGGGTTTTCCAAACATGTATTTTTTGTTTTTCTTTACAATGTTTGTTATAATAAAAAAATTTATTCCTTTTGTAAAGTTAAAAAAAAATAATACCATTAATATTTTGAGGTTATGATTTTTTATGATGATGATGATGATGATGGTGGTGGTGGTTAACGTCCGCTGATGATGGTTAACGGTATATATATTTATATACCGTTAATTAATACTTCTGTTAGACCAAGAGGTAACACCTCAAATGTAATTGTGTTATTCATTTAGGTTGTTCATTATTATATACATGAGGGAGTGACTATTCAGTTCATCTCCCGATGACTCTCCATTTACTCTATTATTTATTGACACTAATTACAGTTGTTCACCCAATCCATATGATTAGGTGTCAACATTCCCCCCCTTAATCTGACAGGATGTTGGTGAGTCCAAGCATCGTTTTGAATCTTTCAAGCTTTTCTCTTCCAAGCGCTTTGGTGAAGATGTCTGCAATTTGCTCATTAGTGGAACAATGGCGGAGATGGATTGTTTTGGCCTCAACATGATGTCGAATCAGATGATATTTAGTATTGATGTGCTTTGTTCAATAATGGAACTTTGGGTTCTTGGCCAACTTTATTGCCGAGGTATTGTCAATCATGAGTGGATTTGATTGTACTTGTTTTACCAGCAAATCTTCAAGAATTGTCCTGAGCCACACAATTTCTTTTGTTGCCTCAGTTGCTGCCACATATTCTACCTCTGTTGTGGAATCTGCTGGAACTGATTGTTTGCGTGATCTCCAGGAGACAGCTCCTGATCTAAGACTCATAGCATAACCCGAAGTAGATACCCTAGTTTCTTTGTCTCCATCGAAGTTTGAATCAGAGTATCCAATCAAGCTGAAGTCACCCACCTATGTATACTTGATTCCAAAGTCTTGAGTTCCCTTCAAGTACTTTAGAACTCTTTTTGCAGCAGACTAATGTCCCTCACAAGGCTTTTGCATAAACCTGGAGAGGATTCTAACAGCAAACGAAATGTTTGGTCTGGTAGTAGTTAGGTAGTTGAGACTTCCTACAAGCTATCTATACTTTGTTGCATCCTCAAATTCTTTTTCCTCAATGGATGTGAGCTTTAAGTTTTGTTCCATTGGAGTCGTCAAAGGATTACATTCAGTCATGCCAAATCTATTCAACAGATCTCCAATGTACTTCTTTTGAGAAAGGAATATGGACTTTGGATGTTGAGTTACTTCAATACCAAGATAGTAATGAACATAGCCTAAATCAGTCATTTCAAAACCTTTCCTCAATTCCTTCTTTATGGATGCAATGTAGCTTTCATTGTTTCCTGCCATCAAAAGATCATCTACATATACCACAAGATATACAACTGTTTTGCCAACCTTCTTGACAAACAAAGTTTCATCATCAAGATCATAATGTTTGAAATTGAGTTTTAGAAGATGCTCAGTTACTTTTTCATACCAGGCTCGCGGTGCTTGTTTGAGGCCATACAAGGATTTCACAAGTTTGCATACTTTATGTTCATGTCCTTTTACAACAAATCCTTCAGGTTGGGACATAAAAACATTCTCTTTTAGATCTCCATTCAAGAAAGTAGTTTTTACATCCATTTGATGGACTTTCCAACCATTCTGAACTGCTAGGGCAAAGAATGTCTAGATGGTAGCCCATTTTGCTGTGGGGGCAAAAGTCTCCTCATAATCGACCACTTCCTTCTGTGCAAAACCTTTTGCCACAATCCTGGCTTTGTGCTTGTCAAGTGAGCCATCAACTTTATACTTATTCCTGTAGACCCACTTGCAGCCAATTGTTTTGGTTCCCAATGGAGGATCAACCAGCTTCCAAGTGCCATTCTTTATCAGAGCATCATACTCCTTTTGCATCGCTTCTTTCCATTCATCATGAGAAGTAGCTTCTTTGAAGGAAGTTGGTTCAAATTCTGTGGACAAATTCAATTCACAATCATAAGAAACATCCATATCAACAGGTGAATCAGAGTCATCTACATCACCTCCATTTTGCCGGTTTGAATTTCTAGTTCTTGTCTTTCCAACCTCATCAGGATGAACACTTTCAAGTGTCTTTGTCAGCCACCTTGGGGGACCTTTCTCAGATGGTCCAGGTTGCTCCGTTGATTGAGTTGGGACTAAATCAAGGTTGAGTCTCCCAATTTTGTCAATCACATCACTTAAAGTATCATCCGTTGTTGGAGTTTTAGGCGGAGGAGAGAGTGCTTTAGAAGAACATTCCACAGGTTGATCTAGTATAGGAATTCCCCCTTCAAGATGTGGAATCTGATTATCAAATTCTTGAAATGATTTTGCATTTGCGAATCTATCCAAGTGATCAAGTTGCCGCTCAACAACATTGTCAGTTTTGGATGATTCAAGAAAGATTACATGTCTAGATACAACAAACTTTTTATTGACTTCATCATAGAGACGGTATGCTTTGGAGGTGTTTGAATACCCCAGGAAGATACACTTATGACTTCTTGCACCAAGTTTGTTTCTATGTACCTTTGGTATCAAGGCATAACATGTGGAACCAAAGACCCTGAGATGCTTTACCGAATGAATGTGCCCATGCCACATTTCATAAGGAGTATTGTTTCTAATAGCGTTAGATGGACATCTATTCTTTACATATACAACACATAGAACTGCATTAGCCCAAAACATCAATTTTACATTTTTGAAAAACATCATGGAGCGCACCATATTTAAGATTGTCCTATTCATTCTTTCAGCTACTCCGTTCTGTTGGGGATTATAAGGCATAGTTGTTTGATGTTTGATCCCATGTTGGCGAAGATAATTTTCAATATTTGAAGTGTATTCTTTTTCATTATTAGTGCGAATAGAGCCAATATGAGATTGTGCATCATTTTCAATCCATGTATGAAAGTTCTTGAGTGTTTGAAAAGCATCAGATTTGTTCTTCAATAAATAAACCCAACACATTCTGGTGTATTCATCAATAAATGTCATCATATATTTATTTCCATTTGCAGAAGGAACAGGTATTGGACCACATAAATCTGAATGAATGAGTTCAAGTTTTCTATTTGCTCTGGAATGTGAATCATGAAAAAACTGTTTGCTATGCTTTCCTAGAATGCAAGCATCACATTGCTTAAGTTTCCTAGGAATTGTAGGCAAACTAGTAACACCATTTTTCTTTAACAAGTGGAGGCTGTCATAGTTCAAGTGTCCAAATCTAGCATGCCATAATAAACTTGATGGAAATGTACCTTCTTCATAATGAGAATTGTATGAGAGATTTTGTTCATGAGCAGAGGTACCCTGCAGCTTGAGAAGCATTTATTCTTCTATCCCCGTCATGACAAGTGAGTGGTCTGATGCTTTTCTCACCTCAAGCTTGCCATCAAACATATGAATGGAGTGTCCTTGCTGGCGGATGTGGACCAAGGACAACAAGTTTCTCTTTAGTTGTGGGAGATAGAGAACATGATGCAGAAGAAAGTCTAGAAGACCAGGCAATTTAAGCCTGGTTGTGCGAAGCCCTGATGGCTTGAGTTTTGATTTGTCTGCAAAGTATAATGCTCCATCAACATTGTCAGTAAATTCTTCAAGAAAATCTCTTCTAAAATTCATGTGGCGAGTTTGTTCGGCCCCTATACTACTAGTGTAACCCCTTATTGTTATTAATATAACCCACTTATTATATTGATGTACCC
This sequence comes from Pinus tabuliformis, assembly GCA_031772625.1. NCBI lineage: Eukaryota > Viridiplantae > Streptophyta > Pinopsida > Pinales > Pinaceae > Pinus > Pinus tabuliformis. The sequence continues at coordinate 33,328,627 of CM062819.1, read as the reverse complement.
ATGTAGTGCCCATATTGTTACTATTGTGCCCCATAGAAACCCACTATTGTTATTATTGTGCCCTTACATTATTATTGTTATGTCGGCTCTGATTATGTTATAACCCCTTAGACTCCTATATATAGAAAGAAGGTCTTTTCATTTGTATCATCCAAGAATTGTTCATTTATGTAATGTAAAGGAGGTTTCCCCCTCGAAGAGGCTTAATTCTAAGGCGTTGATCTTTCTTTTCTATCTTTTCTTGAGCTGGTTTCATAACATTTGGTATCAGAGCTTTGGATTCTAGGGTTTCGCTGCTCCAAACAGGTCATCGTGGCATTTTCGCTATAACTTTTTTTCTGTGACGTTTCAAAAGTTAAAAAAAAAACCCATTTGAGAAGAAATCGCGCTGAACCTTGGGTCTGAATTTCAGAGCTTTTCGCGCGCTATTTGCGGAGATATGATCTGAGGAAGTTGGTCTTTTTGCAGACTCCTGAATTACATTCAAAACAGGTGACCTGGGGAAAATCGTCATAACGTTCTCTCTGGGGATCGGATTGAAATTTAGTAAGAAGGTACAGAAAGAGGACAGACTGTAGTTTCTTGTATGTGTGTTTCAGATTCAAGGGTTGAAACAGTGACTCGTGGCACGTCGTACAAGTTCGCTCTACTGAACCAGTCTAAAAGCAAGTCACTGTGGGAGATTTCACATAAATCTTTCTTGGAGAATCCAATTTGGCTGAAACTTGTGGCATTGGAAAGAGGACGCAGAAGGCTACTACAGGTAGCAATTTCAGATCTAGATAATTCGAAATTATAGAGATACATCAGATTCAATATCAGGCTTCTATAAAGTGAAAAAAGGTGTGTAGTTTTTTTTTTTTAATTTTTGTGTAAGCTTGGTTTAACAGAATTCAAAGGGCATAGTAAAGCATTATTATCGGTAACTGATGCCCCGAGGAAATAAAATGCAAACACCTAGTAAGGAACCTGAAAGCTCTAGCATGACTCATGAAGAAGAGGAAGAAATGCTACATGATATATCAAAATTACAAGAACAAGTGCAACAAATGTCACGCTCACAAAAGTTAACAGATGCTAAGATAAATGGCGTGGAAGCTAAGATAAGTGGCGTGGACTCTAAGGTAAATGGCGTGGAATCTAAGATAAAGGGCATGGAAGCTAATATGGATGAGTCGAAGACAGATTTGAAGAGAGACATGGCAGATTTGAAGATAGATTTGAAGACAAACATGGAAGAATTGAAGAAGTTGCTACAAGAAAGGGTCACTAATGGTGACAAGGTAGTAAAGGAAACTCATGATGAGAACAAAAGAAATGTTAATCATGATTCCATAGACGCGAATGTTGGATCGAAGAATCACCATATTCCAAAAATCGATATGAGGAAGTTTGATGGCAAGGATCCCGCCACATGGATATTACAAATGGAGCAATTCTTCGATCTCAATAATGTGCAAAACGCACAAAAGCTACGTATGGCAACTGTATATTTGGAACCAAATCAGTTTGTATGGTATCAATGGCTTTGTTCTCGTAAGCAATTTATTACTTGGGAAATTTTTACGGAAGAATTGATAGCACATTATGAAGATACAAAAAGCAACACTTTTTTTAGCCAATTGATAAGTCTCAAACAAAAGGGTTCAGTAATGGAGCACATTGAGGAGTTCCAAAAATTGAACATAAGGGTAAAAGATATTCCAGAGGAGCATAGGATTGATGTGTTCATAGGGTATTTAAAGGATAATATCCAACATGATGTTCGGCTTTGGGAACCTGATTCATTAGAGAAGGCATTCAGGTTAGCAAGAAAAATGGAAAGCAAAATTATGGCAACCAGGAAGCATACCACTCACAACTATAAAGACGGAAGTGTTGCTGCCCCTAGTCTTCCACAACCTATAAGGTTGACACCACAAAAATTGGAAGAAAAAAGAGCAAAAGGGCTTTGTTACAGTTGTGATAGCAAATACACTAAAGGTCATAAGTGTGCTGAGAAGAAATTATTTTACATAGATTGTGAAGAGAAAGAAGAAAAGGAGCAAGAAAGGTCAAAAGAAGAAGATATACTCCAGGAACAAAGCCTAGATGAAGAACAAATAAATCCGACCATATCTTGTAATGCATTGGCAGGAATTACCACTCCTCAAACCATCAAGATATAAGGACAAATCAAGAAGAAAAAGGTAATAGTGTTGATTGATTCAGGAAGCACCCACAATTTTATTCATTGTAGGGTAGCAAAAGAATTGAATTGCTTCTTATATCCAGCACCAGAGTGTCAAGTGATGATTGCAAATGGAGGAACAATAAATTGCTCTGGAAAGTGCCATAATATCAAGCTATCCATGGGAGAATATGTATTGACTAGCCCAATGCTTTCCATTCCAATGGGAGGTGCAGATGTTGTAATAGGAGTCCAATGGCTACAATCCTTGGGTACAATAGCTTTTAATTTTCAAGAACGTTTCATCAAATTTTCTACGGAAGGAAAGGAAGTTGAATTAAGGGGTATTGCAGGGAAACCAGGAAAGATAATCAGCTCTCATGGTATGACAAAACTTCTAAAAAAGGAGCAAAGAGGTGTAATTGCACAATTATGCTCGCTAGATGTTTCCACATTGGAATCATCTATTTCTCCAGAGCTCCAAAAAGTCATGGACAATCATTCCAAGGTATTTGAGACTCCCAAGGGTCTCCCACCTATGCGTGATCATGATCATGCTATTCATCTGATTCCAGGAAGTGTTCCTCCAAACATCAGGCCGTACAGATATCCCTATGTCCAAAAAAGTGAAATTGAACGTATGGTTGCAGAAATGCTAGAGGCTGGTATAATTCAACCGAGTCAAAGTTCTTTCTCAGCTCCAGTAGTATTGGTGCACAAGAAGGATGGATCATGGCGCATGTGTCCGGATTATAGGGAGTTCAACAAGCTCACTATTAAAGATAAGTTCCCCATTCCTGTTATTGATGAATTACTGGATGAATTGCATGGATCAATTTACTTCACCAAGTTGGATCTTCGTTCGGGATATCATCAAATCAGAATGAAGATTGAAGACATTCCGAAAACGGAATTTAGAACTCATGAGGGTCATTATGAATTTTTGGTCATGCCTTTTGGCCTTACCAATGCACCTTCAACATTTCAAGGTTTGATGAATTCAATTTTCAAACCATTCCTTAGAAAATTTGTGTTAGTATTTTTTGATGATATACTAATCTACAACAAGTCTTGGAAGGATCATGTTGAACATGTTGATAGGGTGCTACAACTATTGGAGGAGAAAAAATTATATGCAAAAAGATCCAAATGTTTCTTTGGAGTCCAGGAGGTGGAATATTTGGGTCATATTGTATCTCATGAAGGAGTTAAGGTAGACCCTAGCAAAATTAAAGCCATTAAGGAATGGAAAATCCCCACATCCATAAAGCATCTGCGAGGATTTCTTGGGTTGACAGGGTATTATCGCAAGTTTGTTAAGAATTATGGGAGAATAGCAGCACCTCTAACAACATTATTGAAGAAAGATTCATTTTCATGGACTCCGGAAGCAACAAAGGCCTTTGAACATCTTAAAGAGGCAATGTGCCAAGCACCGGTCTTAGCTACACCGGACTTCACAAAAACCTTTATTGTGGAATGTGATGCTTCAGGAAATGGAATTGGTGCTGTTCTAATGCAAGATGAAAGACCCATTGCTTTTGAAAGTCGTCCAATCAAGGGAAAGTTTTTAAGCAAAGCTATTTATGAGAAGGAAATGTTGGCAATACTCCATGCACTTAAGAAATGGCGACCCTACCTAATGGGAAGACACTTCAAGGTAAAAACGGATCATGATAGCCTTAAATACTTTTTAGAACAAAGATTATCCTCTGAAGAGCAACAAAAGTGGGTCACAAAGATGTTGGGTTATGACTTTGAAATCATCTACAAAAAAGGGAAGCAAAATGTGGTGGCAGATGCACTCTCAAGAAAGGATGAGGATGTGGAAGCATTGTTGTGTGCCATTTATATTATCCAACCAGATTGGATAAACGAAGCAAGGGATGAATGGAAGAAGGACGAAGATGTATGGCCACTTATTCAAAAGTTGCAAAAGATCCAAATTCAAGCTATATTGCCAGAAATTGAAGAGGAAGGAAAAATCATATTGGAACCTGGAGCAGTCACAGAAACAAGAACCCGACAACTACGAAATCGATCAATTTCAGAGTATCTCATAAAGTGGAAGAACTTACCCGCTGAATATTCCACATGGGAGGACAAGAATTTTATACAGAAGCATCAAGAACTACTCAAGCGTTGAGGACAACGCTTTTTGAAGGAGAGGGGCATGTTAGGCCCCTATACTACTAGTGTAACCCCTTATTGTTATTAATATAACCCACTTATTATATTGATGTACCCATGTAGTGCCCATATTGTTACTATTGTGCCCCATAGAAGCCCACTATTGTTATTATTGTGCCCTTACATTATTATTGTTATGTCGGCTCTGATTATTTTATAACCCCTTAGACTCCTATATATAGAAAGGAGGTCTTTTCATTTGTATCATCCAAGAATTGTTCATTTATGTAATGTAAAGGAGGTTGCCCCCTCGAAGAGGCTTAATTCTAAGGCGTTGATCTTTCTTTTCTATCTTTTCTTGAGCTGGTTTCATAACAGAGTTGCTCCTGAATCAAGCAACCAATCATTTTTCCAAGAAGCAAGTGAAGCATTAAATAAGTCTTCATTTACTCCGATATTACAGTGTGCCACAACATAGTGAGCGAATTCAGGTGCTTTACCTTTCTCTTTGTCATTCATTTTACCTTTGGGTTGGTTTCTTTCCTGCTCAATTCTATCCCAAGGTAAATTGCATGTGGATGCATCATGTGATCCATCTCTTTTGCAGCGTATGCAGTGCAAATCTGACTTTTCTCTTTGAAAGTGTCTGCCCCCCTGCCTCTGAAATTTCTTCCTCTTCCTCTTCGACCACCTCTTCCTCTGGAAGAATCTTGAGCAAGATTCTTTTCTCTATGAGCAAGGCACACGGCCTCTTCAAAAGACTCACGAGTTGTCTTCTTCCCAAAAGCTTTCTCTCTTTCAGCAATTTTTTCACAAGGGAGTCAAAGGTAATATCTTTGAGGTTTCCATTTGCTTGCAATGACTCAAGATAATTTGAGTAAGTGGGATAAAGTGCCTTGAGAAAAGCTATCAGAGGAATATCCAATTCAACATTAGTGACTTTGATATCATGCATTATAGAGTTTACTTCTGATGCAAGAGCAAAAGGATCATTATTTGTAATTCAAGAGTGAAGAGTTTAATCATGAGTTGAACAACTTCAAGCACAGAGTGTGAGTCATAGAGTTCCTTCAGTTCTTGTAAGGCTTCGAAAGCATTTGAAAATGGCGAAATATGACGACTCACATCTTCATTTACTGATACTGCAATCAATGCATAAACCTTGTTGTTATTATTTTCCCAAATGACGAATTCCTTGTCTGAGGTAGGCTGTTCTGGCTCTTTGTCTCCGTCTCCAACACACACTCCTTTCCATAGCTCATTAAAAATGAGAGTGTGTTTGATTTTCGCGACCATTCTGGATAGTTCTCCTTGCCCGTGAGAACCACTCCCACAATAGATATCAATGAATGCATTTTAAAAATCTATGTACTTTAAAAAAATACTTCTGCTGCCAATGTATAAAGTTGTACTTCTGGTGGAGAAAAATACAGTTCTGGTGCAATTTTTTTTTTTTTTTGTTAAACAATTGACTCTGATATATAGGACAGAGCTTCAGAGAGCCACCTTGAGCTAGAAAACTCCTGCAAGTACCAAATCAACCAAAAGCATCCAATCTGAATGCAAAGAGAGGAGTATTACCATAGGCATAAGATAGATAGGTGTGATGGAGGGCAACAGTGCATAGGAGAACTGCCGCATTGTGTGAACGTTGCTAGGGAGAGTCGACGTTGCATTATTGGGAGAGCCAATGGTGTAAGCAGAGGAGAGAGCTTCTGGCTACGTATATGTGTGGGGATAGCAGCGTATTAATGGTGGGAAGGCAACCAAGTTTGATAACAGTGTGGAGGAGCAGCGCAACTGGTATCGAGTGAGGCGGAATAGACTGATAAAGGATATGAGGTGGATCCACAGAAATGCTGGTCGCCCCAAATTGCAAAGCAATGGCAGAGATTTATGCTCGGTAATCATTCTAGACAGGCTGCGTGCAAACTGGAGCAAAACACAACACATACAAAACCAGAATGGTGATCCTCCTGTAGGTGTTAGCGCAACTCCGCGGGAGGACAATCTTATGCTCTCATACCACTTCACATCGCACTGTTTTGTGAGCAGTCCCTCTTTGTCTCCTTTCGACTGGCTCTCGCAACGTTAGCTTGAACGAGCAACCAGAACCCTCGTAGCGTTTAAAGATACATATCAATCGTTTAAGGGACGCAACAGAACGTTGGGTTCTGAGATGCAAGGCAATAGAAACAGTGCTGAAAGGCCCAAAAAATGCCTTGAGTGTGCATTAATGATTCTCGTGGATTCCTCCAATATACCAAGCGTTACACCAGGTGTTATGCAGAGGGAAGAGAACTCAAGAATATGGCAGACTGCAAGAAATGCAGGACAAATTTCTGAAAAAAATGGCAGAAGGGAGTTACAATGGCAGACTGTAATGCCAAAAAAGGAGCTGGCTCTGATACCATGTCAGACCAGGAGGTAACTCCTCAAATGTAATTGTGTTATTCATTTAGGTTGTTCATTATTATATAAAAGAGAGAGTGACTGTTCAGTTCATCTCCCGATGACTCTCCATTTACTCTAATATTTATTTACACTAATTACAGTTGTTCACCAAATCCCTATGAGTATGTGTCAACAACTTCAATACACATAAAATAATTGGCACTAAAAAATAATTATTTTAAACACTCGACAAAAATTACACATTTTGCATATAGATATAATTAAAAAATACGTATTTCGGGACTTTTTCGCTAAAAATGGCATGTTAAATGAAAGATGTTTATGAAAAACTTAAATAAAAAAAATTGGAAAATAGTAAATTTTATGAATTTTATATCAAAGATTTACATTTGAAGTTTTTGTTTCTAAACAAAATGATTTAGATAAAATTTTAATTAAAAATAACAAAAAAAATTATGTTAAACAAAAATAAAACACAATTTAAAAAAAAAACATTAAAATAGAATAAAAAATCAAAACATTCAAAAATACAATTAAATTTGAAAAAAAAAACACACACACTTTAAAAAAGTAATCATAATAACATTAAAAATAATAATAATAATTAAAATAAAATATATCTCTGTAAACAATAAAAAAACACATGCAAAAAAAACATATTAAAAGCAAGTCGTGGGTGTTGATTTATGGTAGTATTGGATGTGCTCTAAGCCTCAAAATTTACAGGGAGGCTATGACACATGTATCCTAAAATACCCTTAAATCGTATTGGGAAATTCCACCCAGAGTCTGTTTTATTAAAATAATTAATTATTTGTAATGGATATTGATGAGCCCCAAATTTGGTAACATTTTGGGCTCATTTGGCCTACTTACCCTTGCTCAACCCTTCATTTTTCATCACTTATGCATCATTTTTTTAGTATATTCATGTTATTTGTACGAAGGAGGGCAGTCACTATTCCTAGGTGGCTAACACATGTTTATTTCAGGTTTTTTGACATTTAATGGAGCAAAACCACGCAGATGAAGGCTAGGAGACAGCCAAGATGGGATTGCGGTTTTGTAGGAAGGTTGTCCACAACATTGAATGGCCTTCCTCGTGATCTCCACCCCAACTCCGAGCTCCAACCACCACCGAGCTAGAAGGCAGCCAAACGGATTGAAAGGAAACATCAGATTACTCTTAGTTTGGACAGCCAAACCCCACTAATTTAGGAGGCCAGCTTGGCCCTTGTAATGTATAAATGATGAGGCTGTAGCCTTCAATGGGAACTTTTGAACCTTTGTTGTTTATTCTGGATTACGAGCTGATAGCTTTGTTTTGCTCTTTGTAAGCCATTTTTGGCATGTTATTAGACTTATGACTATTATCTTTTAATAAAAGGCAGGCAGATTTGAGTTCAGTTCTGAGTTCTTAGAGGAGCTATAGCTCTCGGGGTTGGGCCCAACCTGAGAGCAATAAACCTCCTTTCTTTGTATTGTTATTTTCCTTTCAGCATTGCATTTCTTTCCCTTTACATGCATTTGGAAACACAGTTTGCTGAGTTGAACTTCTTGGTGTGATTAAGTAGGTTAGTTTTGTGAACAAAGTTGCTTTCAGTAGCTTAGATTAGAGTAAGGAGATTAGAGTTAATCAGAGCTCCAAAAAGGGTTCATTGCACACTCACTTCCACCTCTATTTAGAGATTGGGATTGCAGCCCGTGCCACCCACCAAAAACACTGTTTCACATGTTCATGCAAGTTTTGATGCAATGTTCTCAGTTGTAGCAGCATCCATGCATTCAGATCTTGTGGAATGAATCGTTGTTTCAATACCATGCAAGAGTTTCCTTACAAAATCACGTTGCTATTCTGTAGTTTTATGAAAATAGTTAGAATAGGTTGATGAAATCTCGGTTTTGTGCAAGACTCGGATGGTTTGTTTCATTTACACTGTGTAGTCCTACTCCCTCACGCCCTTACCCTCCTAAGCCGTGCCTAGGCCATCCACTCTTCCCTCGGTTAGACCACTTACCTCCTAAACTCTTCTATCACCCACGTGACTCTATCTTTTCGGCCTTCCATTTCCTCTAACCTCCTCTAGACCAACCAGTTTTGCACACTCCCTTTTCATCTCATCTCTCTGTCCATAGGCCATCACAAGCTCCCCTCCTACCTCCCTATCCATCCATATAGCCTCTTCCACTCATCCATCACCCAAAAATCCTATTGCAGAACATCCGGTAGGAATTAGCAGACTTCCTGTAGAAATTCTGAACATCCTGTAGAACCCCTGCAGACTTCCTGTAGAAGCTTGTAAACACGGTTGCCAAGCCTCTGAACTTTATGAACTTCTCTGAAAGGATGCTAGGGATCCCTTAGACCCTCTCTGAGCCTTCCTGACCTCTTCCAAGCATTTCCCTCCTTGATCTACCCCTGCACAGTCAAAGACCCAGATAGAAGCACACACATAATAATTCCAACAACTTGAACAAAAATACAAAAATATGCTTTATTTAGATCAAAGTAGTCTAGACACATGCATCTCACCTTCCTAGAAGTAATGGCACCTTTTTCAGTAGTCTGCATTCCCACATTTGCATCAGTAGGACTAGCTGGTAGAATTAGGGTTTGCTAGGGTTTTCATTCCTTGTTGACTTTCAGTTTCTTCCTGCAGTAGGTTAATCTCCTTTGAGATAGCTTTCATTCATCGGTTAAAAAGCTTCTTCTGAGAACTCATAGAAGTTGGCTTGAGCCCTAGCGGACTTGTGCCAGCTGACCAAGTGACAGCTGCGACAAGAGCAAGTACTTGTGCATACAACACCGTCGCTTCCAAGTTTGTTACGAACTACCGGGTTGATAAAATTAGAGAATGAAGCTCCAGGAGTTGTAGCATTATTGCTACAATACTGGAGCCCACCATCTTTTTGGTGCCGTTGCCGGGGAAGCGTCAGAGTATTAGTAATTGTTGCTTTTCTTCTATTTTCCTACTCTTACCTTCTGCCAAGTAGTTTATTTCATTTCCTTTCTGCAAAAGTAGCATAGACATTTCCTGCTTTCATAGATTAATATTTCAATTCCGCAATTTCATTTTTGCAAGCGTAGATTAGCATGTCAATTCTGTAAGCGTAGACTAGCATTTCCATTCCTGCAATTTCATTTGAGCAGAGTAGATTAGTTCTTTCCTGCTTTCATTTCAATTCTGCATTTTCATTTCAGCAAGATAGTTAGTTGTAGATCAATCTGTTTCAGTTTTTGCAGGTACCAGAGAAAAAAAAAACAAAAGCAATCAAAAGTCTTTCCATTTCATGCCTTGTAGGAATCGAGATAAAACAGGCAAATTCTTACCCAACACCCCCACTACATCACTGAGTCACCCTTCTCTCTTCTTCGGTGACAGTGATCCAGAAGAACCTATAGGTGAACCTCCTGAGATATACGAAGATCCTATAGCAGAAGAAGAGTTAGAGACCATTCCATCTGAAGCTATGGCTGACAATAGAGGAGAAGATGAGAGAATAGAAGGTGCCTTCCCCATCCGAGAGACCAATGGAGACATGAAAATGAAGAACATTAGCCCCTCCGCCTTACCTCACTTCCATGGACTGACTACTGAAGATCCTGATACCTTCCTGTTTGAGTTTGCTGTCCTTTGTCGAACCTATGACTATACTGAAGATGAACAGAAGCTGAAACTCTTCCCCTCAACCCTTAAGGATGCAGCATTACGCTGGTTCATGGGCTTACCTGGGAACAATATCACCACTTGGGCTCAGATGCAGCAAGCTTTCAATACCAAGTACCGGGACTACTGTAGGTCCAAGGAAACCAAGGGAGAAATCTTTCGGATGACCATGGGAAATGATGAGTCCTTAGAGGATTACGAGGAAAGGTTCCAACTTAGCTATAAACGGGCCAGGTGCACACTTGACCCTGAATCCCTCAAGTTGGTCCTGCTCCGAGGAGTCCCTGAAGACCTCTTAGATACCCTTCACATGTTAGCTGGAGGAGATATTTACCAACTGCCTTATGAGGACATAAAGACTGTGTTTAGAAACCACTCTAGGGCAGCCCGGAAACGAGGTAGAGGAAACCTCCTCTCAGCTGGTATTCCTTTCTCCAAACATGAGTTTGCAAATCAATTAGAGGATCTCAAAAGTGAGGTGAGACAGACCATTGCCATGCAACTTGATACATTCAGGATCCAGCAGAAGAAGGAAGAAGCTGAGAGGGCCTTGGCTATCTTCTGCCCTAGGTGTACAAGGAGACACCCTAAGAACGAATGCCCATTACATTCAATTGAAGTATGTTTTGTTTGTGAGGAGGACCATCCCACAAACCAATGTCCAACCTTACCTGGGCTTAAAGCCATGTATCAAGGGACAAAATCCCCCACCGAACCTCTCTATTTCCTCAACCAAAGGAGGCCACAAGGACCTAGACCTTACCAGCAGGGGATGCAAGGGGCACCCCAAGCTTATTACAGCCCCAACCAATCTACTCCTATGCCTTCCTGGGGTCCCCCTGCTCATCCTTCCTGGTCTGTGCCTCCTCCATGGTCTTACCCACCTCAGTACCATCCTCAACCCACTACTCATTCGTATCACTCACATGCCCAGCCACAGCCTCAGTGGAATGCACCTCAGTCGGGGTGGAGGCCCCATTACAACACTCCTCCCGCCTTTTTGCCTCCACCACCAGTTCAACCTCAACCATTACCTCCTGCTCCTCCAAGGCAACCTCAAATGCCTGCTCAATCGAACCCGAACCCCAACAACAGACAGGCCCAGCAGGTATACACCGGGGAAACATCATGCCCTACCTATGCTGTGGAGATCCAGGAGATCAATCTGCGATCTGGAAAGACTCTTCCGGATCGCCAACCTCCTCCCCCAGAGGAAGAGGAAGACAAACAGGAAAGTGAACCAAAGGCTATTCCACCCTTTCCTGAGAGACTAACAGCCACCACACAACCCAACCCAGAGGAGGATGAGCTTCTGGGAGAGCTCAAGCAGTTTTGTGTGAAAAAACCACTTCTCCAAGCCATCAAGGATGTGCCAATATACAACAAACTGGTTAAGGAAAAGTGTTTTAGACACCCAGGCAGGCGAAAGAGGGATGCTTCAACCATCAATGTCATAGGACAACTGTCTGACCTTATGTTGGGACAAGTCATCTGCCCAAAGTACCTAGATCCTGGGAGTCCTGTAGTAGATGTCCACATCAATGGCACCATCATACCTCACACCTTGATTGATCTGGGGGCTGCCATTAATGTGATGACCAGGGATACCATGCTCAAACTCAACCTTCAGGGTTCCTTGAGGAAGACCTCGACAGTCCTACAACTAGCAGATCGCTCCACCGCGACTCTCGAAGGGATTGTGGAGGATGTCTTTGTCTCTGTTGACTCTTGGGAATACCCTGCAGATTTCTTGGTGCTGCAACCAAAGGCAAAGCTCACTAGATATCCTCTTATTTTGGGAAGGCCTTGGTTAGCCACTGCAGATGCTTACATAAGCTGCCGTGCAGGAAACATGACCATCAAGAATGGTCCTATGTCCAAGCAGCTAGTCCTATACCCTCCTGCCCAACCCTCATTAGAACATGACTTACCACTTTGGTTGGAGGAAGGAGAAGAGGATGAGGTGTACTCAGCACCTTTGTGCACCCTAGACACCACTAGGGGAGACCCCCCAACCGAGGATGATTTGATTGAGACCTTGATCCAGAATCCACCTCCCAGTGCACTGACCTTAGAGGAATTGGTGGAGGATGCCCAAGCCAGCACCTTAGTGGACCTTTGTGCGACCAACCCTGTCACTCCCAGAGTCAAGAATGTGGAGTTCGGCCCTGAGAGGACGTTGAAGATCAGCTCCTCCCTATCTCCTTCTCAGGAAAAGGAGCTGTGTAGTCTGTTGGCCAGTCATCTAGATGCTTTTGCTTGGAGCTATAAGGAGATGAAAGGAGTCCATCCTTCGGTCTGTACCCATCACATTTACATCAAAGAGGATTGTAAACCGGTTAGGCAACCCCAGAGGAGGATGAATCCAGCCCTTAAGGACATTGTCAAGGAAGAATTGCAAAAACTGTTGGATGCCAGATTCATTTACCCCATCTCAGATAGCGAATGGGTGTCCCCTCTGGTGTTGGTTCCCAAGAAAAATGGGAAGTGGAGAATTTGTGTGGACTACCGAGAACTGAACAAAGCTACCAAAAAAGACCATTTCCCTCTACCTTTCATAGATCAAGTGTTGGATGGACTGGCAGGAAAGAAGTTTTTCTCTTTCCTAGATGGGTTTAGCGGGTACAACCAAATCCAAATCAGCCCAGAAGACCAAGATAAGACCACCTTCACTTGTCCTTGGGGTACCTTTGCCTACCGAGTTCTTCCCTTTGGGCTATGCAATGCTCCTGCTACCTTCCAGAGAGCCTTCTTGAGCATCTTTTCTGAGCTGGTCCATGATGCGGTGGAAATCTATATGGATGACTTCACTCCTTATGGGTCCAACTTCCAGGAAGCATTGTCCAATCTGGGAAAAGTCCTAACCAAATGCATTGAGATGAACCTGTCCCTTAGTCCTGAAAAATGTGAATTCTTGATGACTGAAGGGATCGTGCTAGGCCATACCATTTCTTGCCAAGGGTTACAGGTGGATCCTAACAAAATTGCTCTCATCAAGAAGGTTCCACCTCTCCAAAAGGTAAGGGATGTTCGGAGTTTCTTAGGATTAGCAGGGTATTACAGGAGATTCATTAAAGACTTCAGCAAGCTAGCCTCACCATTGTTTGGCCTGTTGGCAAAAGATGTGGAGTTTAAATGGACTGACGATTGTCAGAGGGCTCTGAATGAATTAAAGGACAAATTGGTGTCTGCCCCAATCTTGAGAGATCCAAACTGGGCCCTACCTTTTCACATCCACACTGATGCCTCGAACAAAGCCATAGGGGCAGCCTTAGGACAAGTTGAACAAAAACTTCCGTATGCCATTTACTTTGTCAGCAAAAACTTATCCAAAGCAGAACTGAATTACACTGTAACCGAGAAAGAATTCTTGGCTGTGGTCCATGCACTGAACAAGTTCCGACATTATATCACGGGCTATCAAACATTTGTACATACTGATCATGCTGCAATTAGATATTTAATGAATAAACCAGATGTGAATGCTCGTATTATTAGATGGTTACTTTTGTTGCAGCAGTTTGATTTGACTATCATTGACAAACCAGGTAAAGAAAATGTTGTTGCTGACTTTTTATCTAGATTGGATCTATCTGCAGATGAGGATGGAACAGTGGATGACCAGATGCCCAATGAACATCTGTTTGCTATCTCAGTACTCTCTCCATGGTTTGCTGATATAGCAAACTACCTTGTTTCAGCACAATTCCCTCCGCACCTATCCTCAAGAGAGAAGAGCAGAATCATCAGAAAAAGTGCCTCATTCACTTGTATCGGGGGCAACCTGTTCAAGCTTGGCCCTGATCAGATCTTAGGGCGTTGTGTAAGGGAGGAGGAAGTCTTTGATATCCTCCTCACCTGTCATGATGGGCCTTGTGGAGGACATTTTGCAGCAAAGAGGACTGCCTTCAAAATCCTGCAGGCAGGCTACTATTGGCCCACACTTCATCAAGATGTCAGAAGGTATATCAGCCAATGTGACTGATGCCAAAGAATGGGGAAACCGACTCAAAGGGATGAGATGCCTCTCCAACCTCAAGTGACTCTTGAGCCATTTGAGAAGTGGGGTATGGACTTTGTGGGTCCAATCAACCCTCCTTCGAGGCAAAGGTCTTACATCATTGTGTGCATTGACTACCTGACAAAGTGGGCAGAAACTAAGGCAATCAAAGCAGCAACAGAAGAAAAGGTGGCTGAGTTCTTAAGAGAAAACATCTTCTACAAATTTGGCTACCCAAGAGAGCTAGTCACCGATCAAGGAAGCCAGTTCACATCCAACCTAATTGAAGACCTGCTAGCTCATCACAAAATCAAGCATAGGACTTCCACCCCCTATCATCCTCAGGCAAATGGGCAAGTGGAAGTCACCAATAGAGCATTGGAAGGGATTTTGACTAAGGTGGTGAGCAGCAGTAGGAAAGATTGGGCAGATTGCCTGGTTGAGGCCACCTGGGCTTACAACACCACTTGGAAGACCACAACTGGCTTCACACCTTATGAGCTGGTCTATGGGAAGAAAGCTTTGCTGTCAATTGAATTTGAATACAACACTTTGAGGATGGCAGCTCAGCTGGACCTAGATCTCAGCCATGCCCAGCAAGAAAGGTTATTGCAGCTGAATGGACTGGACGAGCACTGAATGCAGGCCCTCCTTCACTCAGAAGTGGTTCAACTTCAGAGAAAGGTGTGGCATGAACAACACCTCAATGACAAGCAATTCCAGCCAGGAGATTGGGCGCTGTTGTATGATTCCAGGCATAAAGATTTCAAGGGGAAGCTGAGAACCAGATGGCTGGGACCATATGCAGTGGAAAAATGTCATGACAATGGATCTGTTCTTATTCGGACCATTGATGAGGAGGCCATCCCCATGCTTGTCAATGGGCATCGACTGAAGATCTACAGGAAACCTCTCTCAAGACAAGAGTTCATCAAAACTGTGGAGAAATCAGTGTTGGTCATAGAGAAGGGTTCTGCCTCTGTTTTGGGCATACCCTGAAAGATCTAAAAAAAAAATAAAAATAAAGATCCTTGGGTGAAAACCTTTCTGGGGCTCCCAAGGCAGATGGTAGGGGTGAAAACCTCATTGAGGCGCCCCTATTGTCTTTCAAAAAAAAAAAAAAAAGATTTGAAAAAGATCCTTGAGTGAAAACCTCTCTGAGGCGCTTAAGGCAGGTGGTAGGGGTGAAAACCTCATTGAGGTGCCCCTGCTATCTTTCAAAAAAAGAAAAAAAAGAAAAAAAAGAAAAAACAATAAGCAAAAAAGACAGGGACAGCAAGTTTCTAATGTGGCAATGCGTGCAGGTTGCAGGTGTTCTATGAAGGAGAGGAGGTCTCTCAACTCAAAGTCAAGGATCCTTATCATGCTGCCAGGAGACCTCACCAGCACCTCCTCCAAAAACACTCATCTTCTCCAAGGTATGGGCACGATTTCATCACAGCCTAGTCTTCTACAGGAAGCTGCAGACTTTCTACAGGAAGTTCTGTATTTCTACAGGAAACTTCCTGTAGAAGTTCGGGACGGCCCAGAATTCATTGTGTGAGGAGATCTAACGACCAAGGTTCGACATGGAGGCATGCAAGCTACTATTTCCTCCATCACACACTGCTGTCACCTCCTTCTACCACCCCAGTTGACATGCAATAAAAGCACCTGCACAATCAAAACAAATCATTGAGTTAGCAAGAGGAAGCGATTTTTAAATGGAAAAAAGATGCTGAGATGCCATGCAATACCCATCACAGCTATCCAAGGGCCCTGTGAGCGTGATCGTGGTGCCACTGTCTTCATCATTCAGCATGCACCCGAGGAGGAAAAACTGCTACAGGACATCCTGCAGGAGTCCCGTAGCAGTTAAGCCAACTAGAGTGTACACCATTCAATCGCCTGCAACATGCAATGATAACGCGGGCACATGCAGCCGAATCATAAGCTTCATCGTCAGCAGCCTGCGCAGAGGAACCTCCGGACCTGTGCAATTAAGCAGCAGCAAGCAAATTGAGTCATCGTCGTCCAAGAGCTTGAAAAATCATGTCGCGGCCGCACAGGTAAGTGCCTCGCCCTTTCTTTCGTCGAATTACATGGATATTACTTTGAAATGTTTGCAAAGTGTGAAGTGAATGGGTTGAGCGGTCGTATGGCCATTCGACTGGCCACGTCGACCAGTCAGATGGTCTAGTCGGATGAGTAAAAGGTGGTCGTAGCAAAAGGAACGGGTAGTGGACACGTGAGAGCCATCCAGTCGGGGAGAAGCGCATTTTAACAGAAATGACGGCGGCGGATCTGCGGGGAATGATGCGGCAGTAAGGGAACTTGCAGAAGAATGATTGAGTGACGTCGTCCAACGGTCCGGCAGGGACAGCTCACCCCCGCGCCACGGATTCCGCCGGATTCAAATCTATCGGCTAGATTGCCACCCCACGCATTTATCATCCGCCGTTTGAAAGTCGAGTGAGCATCCAGATTCCTCTGAAGCTCGACACTCCAAGTCCTCGGCCGTTCGAACGTCTGTTAAGCAGCACAGAGAGTGCAGAACCACTGCAGTGTTCTCCAGAACCCGTGCGCTGTTTCTACAGGAAGCTCACTGCCACGGGAAAATTGGGCTCTTCATGTCAAAGGTGGCGAATTAAAAAGGTAAGCCCGAACCTTGTCTCCCATGCAATTGGTTTCGAGGGTGGCGGAGTCGACGTTCTACAGTCTGCTCATAAAGGAATGCAAGTATTGTCTGCCGTTTTCATGAATTGTCGTCGGGGTGTATGTAAAGTCTCCTACAGGATATAATTTGTAATTAAGCTCTGTTAAAGCTCATCTAGAGATAGTCTTCGTGAATTATATGCGTGGCAGAGGCGTAATTCTACGCTCTGTCCCAAAAGGCTAGTCTTTTTGCATCCGCCACCTCCAGCCAACGTAACAGATTTTCACCATGCCGGGTGGGTTCATCAGAAAGGAACCAACCGACTCTAAGAAACTAAGAGAGAACCCTGAGGTGGTGGAGCTGTTCACCCGCGCGCAATGGATGTCGTTCTGCGACAAATTGCAGGGGTATGATGATGAGGTGGCAGAGGAGTTCTTGCGGGCTCTGAAACCGAAATCAAAGACATTAGCCACCGTCAATTTCAGGGGTTTGAGTCTCAGACTCACCCCACAGTTCATCAGCCGAGTTACCGAGCTCCCAATGGGGATACCATGGGACAAAGAAGAGAGGAAATTAGGCCAACAGGCTAAGAAAGAATTCTTTCCACCAGAGGAGCAGTTCTCAGAAGATAAGAACGGGGTTCGCAGGACTAGCTTACTGCCACTGTGGAGCGAAGTCAGCCTCCAAATCATGAAATACATCACCTGCAAAGGTCAGTTTAGCATTGTGTATGGGTACCATTTTCGGTTACTCACAGAATTAAGGCATCAGATGGACCTACCTACAGAGAACAAATTAAGCATTCCCTACTTTCTATTGCAGTCTATGACTAAATGTGCCACCAAGTTGAGGGAAGGCACACCAGACTAGGTAGCTCATCACGGGCTCATTAAGCTCCTCGTGGAGGATGCACTCCATACATACAAGGTCCCTCTCTCATGGGAAGCCTTCCGAAATTTAACCAAGGATGGCAATATAAAAATGTTGACTGAAGAGTTTGGTTCCTCCAGCAGCGAGGAGAAGGAGTCAGTACCCGCAGGGAAGAAAGAAAAAGGCCAGAGACCCACGGCCAAAACACCAAAGACAGAGCAAAAGGAGAAACAAGAGAAAAAGGGTGCCAAAGAGAAAAAGGACACACCCATATTAACCCCCCGAGAGCAGAGATTACAAAGCAGGGTGGACAAGACTGAGCAGGTCCACATCAGCAAAGGCACCTCGACAGCAGCCTCGACCAAGTCAAAAAGTAAAACACCCTCAGCAAAGCAAACTAAAGTGGTGCCACCTGTTCCTACAGGAAAACCGAAACCGGCTTCTACAGGAAGCCCGAAATCAGCTGAAAAAGGGCCTTCTACAGGAAGCCCTGAGAAAAGAAAACCAAGGGAAAAGAAAGCCGATGTTCTTGCAAGGGAGGCAGCAGCTGTGCTGGCCGCCCTCAGTACACCTCCTAAGCCCAAGGAAAAGAGAAAGAGGGAGGCCCCTCTATATTTTAAAGCTAGGAGAAGTGTGAGAATAAAGACGGGCAAGCCATAGCCTCCATCAAGCAGCCCCATCACTATAGAGGATGCCCCTACTTCGCCCAAGGAGAGGTCCCCCTCAAAGATATCGGTCACCTATGAGAGGGGGAGCCCAAAAACGACTACTTGGAAAGAAAGGTTAGACCAATTGGCTTCAAAAGCCCGGCTACAGGATGTTGAAGCTGCTCTACAGGAAACCTTAGCCCGGCTTAAGGAAACAAAGAGAATGGAAGGGGAAGCACCCTCATCACGACCGAGGGAGGGCGAAGTAGAGCCACCAAAAGAAGAAGAAAAAGAGCATATCCAGGAGCCTAGCCCTCAGCCAAGTCTGAGCTCATACTATAACTTCTTGGAAGCTGGAAAAATTATACCGCAAAAATTCACTGTGCCACTGTTCTTTGCATTGGAGGAAGAGAGAGTACGTACACACACGTGGATGAAAATAGCCAAATCAAAAGGTGTGGCGGACATAGGCCCCTTGGAGGAGCAACTCAAGGAGGCCAGAAGTGAATTAGCCATGGCTAAACACGTGGCAAATTGCCAACGGGTGTTCCTACAGGAAGAAAACGAAAAGCTTAGGCTGCAGCTACAGGAGCTGAGGAGAGGAACAGGCACATCCTCCGGGGACATCACAGCAGAACAGCAAGGCAAAAAGGAACTGCACATCGGTCTTGGGGAGCCAACCACGCATCTACAGGAAACAGAGCTGCAAGCACAAATTGAGGTGCAAGCTCTCAAACAACAGCTGCAACAGAAAGAGGCACAATTGGCCTGCATGGCCAGTTGGGCCATGGATGCTATACAATGCAGACAGCCGGCCAAATCCTATGGCCTGTACCTGAGAGACCAATGGCTACAATTTCAAATCAACACCTTGGCGCAAAGGGGTATCTCTCAGCTCCAAGACCCGCAACAGTTCACTGAATTATGCAATACCAGTTCATCTGAGGATAAGGCCAAACTATCAGAGTTCTACCTCCATAATTTGGCCCTTCCTAATGTCATTTCATGGGATCCCAACATGGTCTTAGGGGATATGCAGTTAATGGCACTTGCCTCATGGTTGAACCATGAAGACAAAAGAGCAGTAGAAGCCAAAGCGGTCATGAATTGAGAGCTGAATGAGCCATTACTAATTAGACCAGAACCAGGGGATCCAACTGCACTAATATCAGCACACCAACACTTATCCACCGACCCTCAAGCTTCATTGAAATTTATGGATCAGCAGGCCCAGGCCATAGCGCATTTCGAGGATATGGAGAGACTGTTAGGAGATAACTGTATTCAAGCTTGCACCCGCCGATGGAATACATTGGCCCACAGTCTAAAAATCAGAGAATATCATACTCCAACTCGAATGAGGGAAGCTCTAGTACGGGTGCCCCTCTATAAGAAATCCATGCAAAACCTCCAGGCCAGCTGGATTGGCCTCAAGCTAAGCCCACCTCTGCTGTTAGGATTAATGGAAGGCAGCACAGAGAAAGATGAGCAGGAACAGTGGGAAGAGGTGGAGAGAAAGGCTGGGTTCCATATCAGTAAGGAGGACACTACTGCAGAAGCTTGGGATGTGGGGGTGGCAGTAAAGGCAATGAAGGATGAGGAGCTGGATTAGTTGCTCAAGGATGAACAATCACTTTAGCTGGGGGGTGATGATGAGCCCCAAATTTGGTAACATTTTGGGCTCATTTGGCCTACTTACCCTTGCTCAACCCTTCTTTTTTCATCACTTATGCATCATTTTTTTTAGTATATTCATGTTATTTGTATGAAGGAGGGCAGTCACTATTCCTAGGTGGCTAACACATGTTTATTTCAGGTTTTTTGACATTTAATGGAGCAAAACCACGCAGATGAAGGCTAGGAGACAGCCAAGATGGGATTGCGGTTTTGTAGGAAGGTTGTCCACAGCATTGAATGGCCTTCCTCGTGATCTCCACCCCAACTCCGAGCTCCAACCACCACCGAGCTAGAAGGCAGCCAAACGGATTGAAAGGAAACAACAGATTACTCTTAGTTTGGACAGCCAAACCCCACTAATTTAGGAGGCCAGCTTGGCCCTTGTAATGTATAAATGATGAGGCTGTAGCCTTCGATGGGAACTTTTGAACCTTTGTTGTTTATTCTGGATTACGAGCTGATAGCTCTGTTTTGCTCTTTGTAAGCCATTTTTGGCATGTTATTAGACTTATGACTATTATCTTTTAATAAAAGGCAGGCAGATTTGAGTTCAGTTCTGAGTTCTTAGAGGAGCTATAGCTCTCGGGGTTGGGCCCAACCTGAGAGCAATAGACCTCCTTTCTTTGTATTGTTATTTTCCTTTCAGCATTGCATTTCTTTCCCTTTACATGCATTTGGAAACACAGTTTGCTGAGTTGAACTTCTTGGTGTGATTAAGTAGGTTAGTTTTGTGAACAAAGTTGCTTTCAGTAGCTTAGATTAGAGTAAGGAGATTAGAGTTAATCAGAGCTCCAAAAAGGGTTGATTGCACACTCACTTCCACCTCTGTTTAGAGATTGGGATTGCAGCCCGTGCCACCCACCAAAAACACTGTTTCACATGTTCATGCAAGTTTTGATGCAATGTTCTCAGTTGTAGCAGCATCCATGCGTTCAGATCTTGTGGAATGAATCGTTGTTTCAATACCATGCAAGAGTTTCCTTACAAAATCACGTTGCTGTTCTGTAGTTTTATGAAAACAGTTAGAATAGGTTGATGAAATCTCGGTTTTGTGCAAGACTCGGATGATTTGTTTCATTTACACTGTGTAGTCCTACTCCCTCACGCCCTTACCCTCCTAAGCCGTGCCTAGGCCATCCACTCTTCCCTCAGTTAGACCACTTACCTCCTAAACTCTTCTATCACCCACGTGACTCTATCTTTTCGGCCTTCCATTTCCTCTAACCTCCTCTAGACCAACCAGCTTTGCACACTCCCTCTTCATCTCATCTCTCTGTCCATAGGCCATCACAAGCTCCCCTCCTACCTCCCTGTCCATCCATATAGCCTCTTCCACTCATCCATCACCCAAAAATCCTATTGCAGAACATCCTGTAGGAATTAGCAGACTTCCTGTAGAAATTCTAAACATCCTGTAGAACCCCTGCAGACTTCCTGTAGAAGCTTGTAAACACGGTTGCCAAGCCTCTGAACTTTATGAACTTCTCTGAAAGGATGCTAGGGATCCCTTAGACCCTCTCTGAGCCTTCCTGACCTCTTCCAAGTATTTCCCTCCTTGATCTACCCCTGCACAGTCAAAGACCCAGATAGAAGCACACACATAATAATTCCAACAACTTGAACAAAAATACAAAAATATGCTTTATTTAGATCAAAGTAGTCTAGACACATGCATCTCACCTTCCTAGAAGTAATGGCACCTTTTTCAGTAGTCTGCATTCCCACCTTTGCATCAGTAGGACTAGCTGGTAGAATTAGGGTTTGCTAGGGTTTTCATTCCTTGTTGACTTTCAGTTTCTTCCTGCAGTAGGTTAATCTCCTTTGAGATAGCTTTCATTCATCGGTTAAAAAGCTTCTTCTGAGAACTCATAGAAGTTGGCTTGAGCCCTAGCGGACTTGTGCCAGCTGACCAAGTGACAGCTGCGACAAGAGCTAGTACTTGTGCATACAACACCGTCGCTTCCAAGTTTGTTACGAACTACCGGGTTGATAAAATTAGAGAAGGAAGCTCCAGGAGTTGTAGCATTATTGCTACAATACTGGAGCCCACCAGATATCTAAGTCTAAACTTAAAAAATTAAAATAATTAAAGGGTATTAATTAAACTGGGGGTGAAACTTCTAGAAGAAGATGAGGATCGAGTCAAAATGATATGAGTCATTGATTAGAATCTAATATGGGTCATTGATTGATCAACGAGAAGGTTATAAGAAGAGGTTTGATAAGCATTTGGAAAACACATCAAGTGAGAGATCAGAGATCGATTTTCTCAAGAGAGAAGCGCAGTAATTGCTGGAGAAGTCATCGAGGAGATTTTTTACAAAGAGGGGCAGGGATAGTTTTCCAGTTGGAGAGTTTCTTGATCTAGGGATACATTGCAGAGGAGGGAAAGAAAGATCTAGAAGAGGCATCATAGAGGCCTTGAGGAGATTCATGGATTTGTTGAGGAGCAGATCAGATCTAGTGTCAAGATCCGGGGTGTGAGACCGTAGGGCTAGAGGATAGAGCATCCAACCAATAGATCGATCAACCAAAAGGAGTGACGCAGAATCCATAAGGCATGATGCAGAGCAGCATAGTGGCTATGCAGAGGCAACGTGGGGCTAGCCATTCAGTGGCTGGATCAAGTTCGAATCTCCAGTGATAATGTGAGGTACTTCTCACTAATTTCTCTGCCAGTTAGATTCTATGTATCAGATAGCTAGTAAGGCATCCAAAGATTGTATTCAGAAACCACTGAATAATATTACAAACCCTTAGTTGTTGCACTGGTTTTCCCGCATTGGGTTTTTCTAGGGACATTTGTTCAAAAACAATGGTGTCACTTGTGTGTGTGTTATTTCTTCTTGCTCAGCTCTTGTTTCTGCATATTATTTATGTTGTGAAGGCTGCAGTTGTATTTATTTCGATGTTCACTGTGTAATATTGTAAATAACTTGTAAGAAAATTAGCAAGTAGGAGAAATAACATAAGATTGTTGTAGTAGGGATTTGGGTCACTAGATTTTCACATTGGGCAGGGTTCGTGGGGTCTTGATTTATTTTTTTTATCATTTTGTGCTTTTTTTGTTTTTTGTTTTTTGTTTTTGTTTTTGTTTTTGTTTTTGTTTGTTTGTTTGTTTGTTTGTTTTTAAATTTTTCTTTTCTTTTGTCTTTTTCATTAAAAAAAATCAATTTTTTTTTTTTGCTAGATGGTCCATGTCGATCATCGACTAGCAACCCGCTCCCATTATATGTCAATTTGATAGTTGATTTTAAATCTTTTGTTATAATGGATCGAGTCCACACCCACGATGTGTCAATTCCATGGTATGTCTTTAGGTTTTCATTACAATGAGTTGAATTCGCCTACACTACATGTCAATTTAATGATTGATTTTTAAACTATGTTGCAATGTGTCAAATTGTCTTAATCTAAGATTTTAAAATTGTTATAATTTTAACATTTATAAAATAAATTACTTTTGATATAATGATTTTTTCATTCAAGTGTTCATTTTCTAAGTTTTTTTAGTCATAATTTTTTTTCATAATGTCATGGTTGAAACATGTTGAAAACATAAGATTTTTTGTAGTCATAATTTTTTGTTTTAATCCCATGGTTGAAAACTTGTAAAAAATTTAAGGCTTTTCTACATCATGATATTTATCTTTAATTTTATGGTTGAAAACAGTTATAAGTATTTTTTCTTTAACATCATAGTTGAAAATTGTTAGAATTTTAAGGCTTTTCAGATCTGTGATATTTTATCTTTAATATCATGTCTAAAAATCGTTGGAATTTTAAGGCCTGTTAGAGACTTTATATTTTATTATTTCATTTTTAATGTCATGTCTGAAAATCGTTGGAATTTTAAGGCTTTTCGAAGTCATGATAGTTTATCTTTAACGTCATTATTACAAAAATAAATAATAAAAAAATAAAATAAAAAATATTCGAGCATCAACACTTTTTATTTTAAGGGTGTTTTTTGCAAAAAAAAAAAGGTTTTTATTGGTTGCCATTTTAAAAAATTGTTGAAAATTTACCTTGGACAAAAAAACAAAAAAAAACATTATTTTAACATTAACACTTTGTTTTAAGGTTGCTTTTCATGTTTTTTTTTGGTTTTTTATCGTTAACTTCGATCACTATTGTTGCTGCGATCATATTTCTGGATATTGTTTGGTTGATTTTGCTAGATAATTTTGTATTGGCTCATTGTACTCCCTACTAAACATTTTTTGACAATCTAATAAAAAACACAAAAAAATTAATTTATTTTTTCTTGATTAAGACGAACATTTTTTAACAATCTAATAAATAATATATTCTGTATTCCAAATCAAGAACAAAGTAATAAAAAGGGGAAAAGACTAAAATGATTTGCAAACTATTAAAACAAATATGAAATGGAATAATTTCAATAAATAAATAGTTATTAAAATATCCCTAACATATACATAAATCCAATTATTATTGTATTAAAGAAATAAGTTTTTTTGGTACAATAACAATTAATACAAGGAAAGATTGTGATTGAACTCATAAGTAGTTGTCAACAACCACAAGTAAATCCTTTCGAATTCGAAATCCAATTCTAACTTATATATGCACCAAACCAGCAAAGAATTTTTGCGTCGACCTAAATTTTCCAATGTGATTTCTTCCGAAAATGTTTTCAAATAATTATCATTCTTCTTCTTAGGAGGAGGCAGAGGAAGGTCCCTTGTTTTCCCAAGGGAAAAATCTTCGTCGAACGTTACATCCATGCTAATTTCAACCTTCCTTTAATTAGGAATATACATTCTAAATGCTTTAGAATCCTCACAATATCCAACAAACGTACATTTTCTTCGTGTGGCTTCCAGCTTGTTCCTTTTGTCCTGCGGCACATGGAAATATACAGGGCAACCAAATATACAAAGATGGCTAATATTGGGCTTGACACCTATGAATACTTCCTTGAGAGTTTTGTTGTCCAATTCTTGATGAGATACCCTATTTTGAACGCATTAGAGAAATTTTGAAGTATACAATGGGCCTCCTAAGGAATATTATAAAATAATAGTAGAAATAATAAAATAATATTAGATTACATCATCAAATTCTAGAGGAAGAAAGAAAAGAAAACTATTTTTTCAACTTATCTCCCTATGATTTTACTCAAAATTTGAGTGGGAGCACTCGTTGGATACATAATTTAATTTCTCATCCAAGGAGTACCCATGTTGCATAATTTCTATTGACTTTGCTATATGAAAAATGAGAAATACATGAAAAAACATGGTTGCAATCACACTTTTCACATATTTCCCATTTTTCGTGTAGCGAAATCTATTGAAAATATGAAACATGGGTACTTTTTGGATGATGAATTAAAATTTTCATCCAACGAGTGCTCCCAATCGAATTTGAGTAAAACCGTAAGGAGATAAGTTGAAAATAAGAGTTGAAAAAGTAGTTTTTTTTTACTTTTTTACTCCAAAAATGGTGAATCATCCCCCATGGTTGACATCATCATATTGAATTCTATCGGTTCTTATAAAGTTGATTTTGGTTGTACATTTTTGTTTTGAGGCCCATTTTAGACCTCAAAATTTCTCTAATAGATACTGCTGTATTTGTTGCTTCTCCCCAAAATAATTTCAACAACTTTTGATAATGGAGCATGGCTCGAACAACTTCTATAATGGGTTTATTATTTCTTTCAGACACTCCATTTTTTGGGGGATTATAGGGAACAATCATCTCTTTACTGATGCTTTCTTTCTTACAAAAATCTATGAATTCATTTGAAATATACTCTCCAACGTTACTA
The DNA here is from genome assembly GCA_031772625.1 of Pinus tabuliformis. Lineage (NCBI taxonomy): Eukaryota > Viridiplantae > Streptophyta > Pinopsida > Pinales > Pinaceae > Pinus > Pinus tabuliformis. Next base: position 33,302,615 of record CM062819.1, on the reverse strand, counting down.
GACCTGAAGATCTTAATTTTCTTCCATGTTTGATTTTCGACCAAAGCCTTAAAATTCTTGAAAAAATCGAAGACCTCATCTTTATGCTTCAAGTAAAATATCCAACTCTTCCTTGATAAATCATCAATGAAGGTCATATAGTAGATATGGCCACCAAGAGTGTATGGGCATCGAACCACATATGCCAGAATGAATGAGACGGAGGATGTCTTTCGTCTTGTTCTCGATAGAGGGGAATGGTCCCCTTGTCTTCTTTCCACTAGAACATCTAAGACATACTCCATCGTGTTGGGCTTGAACATTGAGAATTCAAGAGACTAATTTCTTTAATTTCATAAGGGCTTCACAGTGTAGATGGACCAATCTTCAGTGCCATAGCTCACTTTGATGATTAGTATCATGGAATAATGCTAGAAGAGGTCTTCCAGTGATTCTATAGAGTCCTTAAAATCTAGATCCCAATGTGAAAGCATCTCTCATAGGCGATCCCATTGGCCAAGTAAGTACTTTTCCCTTGATGAAGGAAACCTCATCCCTTTGTCTTCCAAAGTAGATATAGATACCAAATTCTTATTCAACCTCAACACATAGATCACATTATGGATCAAAACAGATTCCCCATAGTCCAAATGAATTTTAATAGACCCAAAACCTTTAATGGGAAGTGAAGTTGTCTCCAAGAATAATTTTCAAACTTGACTCCCTCTCTACCAGATTAGAGAGAACTTCTTTATACCCAGAGAAACGATGAGAGACCCCACTATCAACCAACCAATTGTCCTGAGTATTCGAAGGGGAGGAACTAGAAGCATCTCTTCCATTACGATCATTCCTTCGATCATCTCTTCTTCTTTGATTATTAAACCTATTATTGTTGCTTCTAGTGTTGTAGGATGAATCATTGTTCTTCTCAGGACAATCTTGAGCATAATGTCCTTTCTTGTGACAATTGTAACATTCAATGTGCGATGTTTAGGGAAAATTTTAAGAACCACCACAAATTTATATGTATAATAAATGGGCGAATCCCCATGATACATAGGAAAAATGGGAGGCGATTTTATCAATAATATAATATGTATATATAATTTTTTTGGCGAATCTCTCACCAGATTATATTATCTTTTTTGAAGAATTCTTCGGCGAAAATCACATGGAGAAATTTTTGTCGACGCGTTTCGAACCAACCAGTGTGGTTCATCGTCAGGACAAGTTGAATGAGCAGATCTGGCTATGCACTTTAAATAGATAGGGCAGAATATCCACAAACTCAGATTTCTCAATAAGGTAACAACTAAAAAGACAACAACTAGATTTGACCTGATAACGACTAGTTTGACCATGATAAGGGGTATTATATTAATTTATATTATTTATATAAAAGAAATTTCAGTTATTAATATAGAATAAATTAATATAATAAGTAAATCATAAAATAAATTAATTACAAATCAATTAATTTTAAATATATTAATAAACCTAAATTAATTTAAAAATTGTTAGAAATGTATACTAGAATAGGTAAAATCATAATAATAAATAAATAAATAATTTCAAATATATTAATTAACAAGAATAAGAATAAAATTAATTTTGAACTATTAAATAAAAATATTAGTTAGTTATAACGGCTAGTTTGACCATGATAAGGGGTATATATATATATATATATCGGTTATTAATATAGAATAAATTAATATAATATAATAAGTAAAACATAAAATAAATTAATTTCAAATATATTAATATATTAATAAAGAAAAATTAATAATAATAATAATAATAATAATAAATACATAAATAATTTCAAATATATTAATTAATAAAATTAATTTTAAATTGTTAGATAAAAATATTAGTTAGTAATATAAATATTCGTCCAAAAAAATTAGAGAACTCAAAGGTTGGAAATATAAAAATTAATTCAAGGTCTATTTAATGGTAAAAAATAAAAATAAAAAATAAAAAATAAAAAAATAGTAAATTAAAATAGATTAATTTTAAAATTCACTTTATGTAAATTAAGTTTAAATTAATAATAATAATAATAATAATTTTACCATATTAAAATTAATTAATAGTTTAAATTAATTAATTAAACTAGATTTAAATTAATTTTTGTAGATAAATTAAGTTTAAAGTAATAGTCAAAAAGTTTTTACATATAAATTAAAAATAAAAATAAATAAATAAATAATAATAATAATAATAAATAAATAAATTACCATATATAAAATTAATATATTGATGAAATAAGGGTGGAAAAGAAAGAAAACGATTAGGAGGAGAGGGCTGGGGTCCAGCAACTACTGATCTTCCAACCATCCTCTCTATTGAGATTGTTCGGTCTTTTTTCAATCTCCAGGGCTTCCCTAAATTTCCGGTGATGGAATTGCGACACTCTAGCAATCACACTAGCCTCCTCGATGCAGACATGATGATTGAGTTTCTCCACATGCTCTGCTAAAGCGGAAGACTTAGTTCACATATGCTTGAGGTCAGCTGCGTGCTCACTAATCCTTTGATTAATGGAGCGACCAGTCTCACCAATATAGGGGGTCCCACAAGAACAAGGAATAATATAAAATCCTTTCATGTCCTTAGGGTCGATGGGATCCTTTACAGATCTGAGGGATTTACGAATGGTGTTGAGAGGTCTAAAAGGTGCGGGGACATTATGCTTCTTAAGAACCCTTGCAATCTTATCCGTGGTCCCCTGAACATACGGAAGATGGACACTAGGAATCCGCTCTTTAGGCTCTCTTTTGGTTAACGAATTCTTAGCTGCTTTGAGGAAAGCCTTTTGTCCCAAGTGTCTACTATAACCATTAAATAGACCTTGAATTAATTTTTATATTTCCAACCCTTGAGTTCTCTAATTTTTTTGACGAATATTTATATTACTAACTAATATTTTTATCTAACAATTTAAAATTAATTTTATTAATTAATATATTTGAAATTATTTATGTATTTATTATTATTATTAATTTTACTTTATTAATATATTAATATATTTGAAATTAATTTATTTTATGTTTTACTTATTATATTATATTAATTTATTCTATATTAATAACCGTATATATATATACCCCTTATCATGGTCAAACTAGCCGTTATAACTAACTAATATTTTTATTTAATAGTTCAAAATTAATTTTATTCTTATTCTTGTTAATTAATATATTTGAAATTATTTATTTATTTATTATTATGATTTTACCTATTCTAGTATACATTTCTAACAATTTTTAAATTAATTTAGGTTTATTAATATATTTAAAATTAATTGATTTGTAAATAATTTATTTTATGATTTACTTATTATATTAATTTATTCTATATTAATAACTGAAATTTCTTTTATATAAATAAAATAAATAAATAATATAAATTAATATAATACCCCTTATCATGGTCAAACTAGCCGTTATCAGGTCAAATCTAGCTATTGTCTTTTTAGCTGTTACCTTATCGAGAAATCTGAGTTTGTGGATATTCTGCCCTATCTATTTAAAGTGCATAGCCAGATCTGCTCATTCAACTTGCCCTGATGATGAACCACACTGGTTGGTTCGAAACGCGTCGACAAAAATTTCTCCATGTGATTTTCGCCGAAGAATTCTTCAAAAATTTGATATGGATCACAGAAGTCTCAATTCAATAATTATATTATCTTGTAAAGTCACGGCGAATCTTTCATTGAATTATAAAATCTTGTAAGATCTTGGCAAATCTTTCACTAAATAATAAAACATTGTGAAGTCTTGGTGAATGTTTTGTTAAAGTATGAAACCATATATGATAATAGGAAAACATATTCATTAAACTGTAATATACTAAAATACGTGTTTGGAAAAAAGAAACATAATTTTCTCTTCCTACAAACAATGTTGCAAGTTTCAGTGGCCGTGTTTGTCAAGGTTCTTATTGTACACTCTTTCATATCCTTCTATTAGTTTTGATAATATTCCACAACAAAGTTCTTGTAGGTGTTGATGTTGATCAACAATTCTATCAAGGTAGGAGAGATTAATCTTTTCTCTACCACTTTTTCCAAGCTATGAGAGATTTATGTTTGCACAAATTTTGTTTTACTTTTCTCCCAACTTTTGTTTCCTTGAGTGTTTCCATCACTACCTTGTTGATTCCATATTAAACCAATTTCTCAAATGCCAGCCTAATTGTGACAAAGGACTTTCTTGCTTCTACAAATTTGCAACCTCATTGTAAGGAGAAGTTGTTATATTTACAGGGGCAATCCATAAACACTTTCATTCGCTCTCTAGGTAGTTTTTAAGCCATCGATCTTCAGGTAGTTCATCCTTCCATATGACATTTGGTCATTACACTCTGTTCTTCAAGAAATATATAAGTAATGAAAGTCATTCTACCATGTCATGAAGTGTTGAATCAAGGAAATCCCATACCCATGAACCTTACCTGTGGTCTTACGATGCAATCTTCTGTTTTGAGTCATTGTGTTAAAGTCCCTCCCCTTCAAGCAGGCTTTATGCAAGTAGGAAAATGAAACAGGGCCCCCTTACTTACCGACCTTTGTTGGCTTGATGGCGCCTGACCCAAGTTCAGGAGTGTTTTAGCCAAACAAATCGCACACAACCGACCCTTTCGGCAATAGTCCGCTGAGTGCGGACTGAAGTCTCACCCGAGGTAGTATGGGAGGGTGCTGGAACCAGGTTTCCGCACCCTAGGGATGCCTTGATGAGGATTGGAAGGGTCGCGAACCTATCTGTGCACTCACACTCCTCTACGCAACAATTGGCCTTCTCGGAGCTTGACGATGGGGCGCTTCTTGGATTCTTATTATTAATGCATTTATTATAGCTCTGATCTAATTCTTAAGGTCTTAATCAAGCATTCAACAGTAATAAATGGTGCACACAACCATAGATATGCATAAACTCAGAACATAGGCAAGAAAAACATATAGATCTGCGATAAGACGCACAATATTTCTAGAACAACTTATCTCTTATTAACTTTGATCCAGTACATTCCCATTCCATCCTATGCACTCAACTGTAGGGGTCCACGCACACAGCTGCGGACTCTACTAGGCCTCTACGCACACAGCTACAGAGCCTCTGTCTATCTACTAACATTCACGACTCGGACTTACAGACTCAGAGCAAATATTGCAATTACAAACCTGTAATACATCATATCTTCCCAAAAAGCTACCTTCTACCCTTAGAGCCTCGCTCTATTTATACATTCCCATGGTCTGCGGACCATGGGAAGGCTGACTCACTTTCTATTATTTTAAATTATTTTCATGCGAACAACCCTTTGACTCGACATATTACAGTTCGCGCTCCGCACACTTTGCGGAACTTTTACAATATCATCACCCTAAATTATGGGCTTTAAGCCCCAAAAACCATTACACAAGGCCTTCGCTACCCAAGAGGCCCCTAACACAATCATCGTGACTCGTCCCGAGTCACTTGTCGGTGTGGCGATACACGCTGCCAAGGCTTCACGGTCCACCATCCCTATGAGTGACGCACTATGTTCTGCTGCTCCCTCCTTGTCTCCTGCAACTCTTCTTCAAGATCCTGCTCCATTGCCTTTAATTCGCGCAACCGATGATGCTCATTCTTCTCTGCTCGGTTAACACAGAGCACCCCCTCATAGGATTTTAGCTCAAGCTGGGGTGCCACATGCGGGAACTCTTCGTGCCAAAGTAGCAAGTCTCCAATTTCTGGTCTACTATACGCACTGTCTGCTGCAACTTGTGTTGCATTTTTGCAAGAAAGGTGTTGCTGTCTGTGAGATCCCAATCTTCAAGGTGCATCAAAGACAAACTGTTAACTGAAATTCCATCATTTGTCTCAATATTCACGGTCTTTCCCTTATCTTTCGTGGGTCGCCGACCAGCCCGTGGTTTAGGCGGCGGCATCCGGACCAGTTCTGCTTCGCGTCTAGGAATTTCTGGTACATCCCCTACCGTCGGTGCTGAACTTGGCACAACGTCTGCGGCCGTCAACATCACATTCTCCAGAAGGTCCTGCATCTCCATTGGCCATATTACAACCCCTGCGCTTACTTCTTGAGCGTCAATGATCATCAATTCCATACCAGTAGGAAGGCACAATAACTTACATCTCTCGATACCACAGATCATTTGGTGGACGCCCACTGCGATTTATAGATGTGTTAAAGTTCAAATTCAGCTGTTCCCTCCTTTTCTAGCACATTAACGTTAAATCTACGGTAGATCGTTCCAGATCTGGTTCGTATTTCGTATTTTAATTGCTCGTCGCCTGCTCCTTTTCGCCAGAACTCATACATCTTGTCATGAATAGTGATAGCAACTGTCACCTCCATGTTTATCCACATAGCAGCGCAACCCCTTCTGCGCAACCACGACCCTTGTAACATACGCAGCTCTTTAACAGACTGTTTTACTGTCCTGCGCTCTCTTTCAACTGTCCGGAGCGGTGAGACTGTGCTTCGGTCGATTAGTCAGGTAGCCGGCCCACCCGTGTAGAGCTTCAGGTGACTGCCATTTACTCTGCCTGGGAAGAGCTCTCCATTAAGCTTGCCGAGCTGGACCGCGCCTCCATCTGTGACTTCTTTGACTATATAGCGTCCCAACCAATGCATTCGGATCTTTTTAGGGAATTTATCGAACTTGCTGTCATATAGTAATACTAGATCGTTTTCTTTGAACGTGTGCAACTTGATATAGCGATCATGCTAAGATTTTTCCCGCTGCTTCTGTACCTGCTGATGGAATCCTGCCAGAAACTGTTCCTCCTCGAGTTCTTCCCGTTGCGCGAGCCTCTCCTCCAAGGCCCCACGGTCTGCCATGCCTGTCATTGCTGCTATTCACAAACTGGGTACAATGTATTCGATCGGCATGATGGCTTCCATGCCATAAACTAACCAGAAAGGTGTCTGACCCGTCAACTTCTTGCATGTGGTTTGGTATGCCCATATCATAGCAGGTATGCGCAAATCCCAATCATTTCGATGCACATTACATACCTTGGTCAACGCAGTCTTCAAAATCTTGTTAAAGGCTTTGATGGTCCCATTCGCTTGCGGATGGTACGACATACTCTACTGATGATATATCTGGAATTCCTCAGTGAGCGCGCTGATAGTTTCATTCAGGAAGTGCGTTCCACGGTTGGTCATTAGAATTTTCGGGCATTCAAACCGCGTTAACATATTCTCAAACAAAAATTTCACAGCTGTAGTGGCCATGCAGTCCTTAACCGGCTGTGCTTCCTCCCATCGAGTCAATTATTATGTAGCGGTGATGATATAGCGCGCACCCGTCTTTCCTTGAGGTGTGATAGGCCCCACAAAGTCGATCGCCCATTTTTCGAACGGTTGCAGCATCATCTGTGGATTGAGCGGCATTTCGTCCCTCCACGATGGTTTCCTAGTCCGTTGACATATGTCACAAGCCTGACAGTACGCTTTTGAGTCTTGATGTAGAGTTGGCCACCATAGTCTAGCGTGATGAATGTTCTATGCTGTTGCATGTCCTGCATAATGTCCTCCTGCAACCCCCCCATCTGCTTCTGCGAGGATCTGTCCTCGCTCAATTTCAGGTACATATCTTTGTAAGATTTCATCGTTTCCAATTTTGTAGAGGTGCCCTGTGATAACAGTAAAATCCACTGTGCGTATCACTAATTCTTTCCTCTATTGAACTGAATATGCTTGCGGCGTGGTCCCTTTAATTAAGAAGTGGATTATGTCCTCGAAGTGGCTGTCCACGACACGCATTGCATAGAGCTGTGCATCGGGTAATCCTTCCTCCAAATTTGTTGGCTTCTCACCGTTCTCAATTCGTGAGAGATGATCTGGACCTACGTTTAGGCATCCCGGCTTCACGATGACTTCGAAGTCATATTCTTGGAATAGTGAATGGTGCCAGGAACGGATCATGGAAACAGGTAGCATTCAGCTTTTGAAGGTCCACGCATATTCGAATTTCACCCTTCTGTTTTTTCTCCTGCACTATCATAGGACTCACCCAGTCAGATTCTTCCACGGGTTAAATAATTCTTGCTGCCAACATTTTGTCCAATTCTTCGCGGACCTTTTCCTTATACTTCGGATTCAGGTGGTACGGATGCTGCTTAAATGGCTTCGCATCCGTTTCAGAGTTATCTTCATCATGCCTAGGTCGCTGAGGATCCCTTTTAACTCCGTGATTTTGGTTGGGAATAAGTCTTGATATTCTCGAAGTAACTCGACGACCTTATCCACCATGGTATCATCCCCATAGTCTCCCAACGTCGTGTACTTCGGCTCCTCATCTGTAAAAATATTCACCTACTTCGTTTTCAAGGGCGCTGTGATGTTGGGGTCCTCAATCGATGGTCCGCGAACCTCGCGACTCCCTTCTGATCCCAGAATATTGATGTTTCTGGGGTCATCATCTTCATCCTCTACTTGCACATTGTAACATTATAGGGCCTGGCTTAATTGATGTGACCATATTGGTTGCACTATTTATTTTGGTTCCTGAGGTATTTTGAAAATAACGGCTTTCTCAACCTGTAGCGCATCGTCAACAGTATCCATCAATTGGTCCTCAAATAAGAACGTTAATAAAAATCCTTCATGCAAGATATCCCATTCGCTTGTACCATGTCGGAGTTCCATCTCAGTATACCAGTTCCTTGGGATGACATCCAGGGTATGATAAAATAAGTGTACCCACTTCAGCTAGGGTTCTTCTCCATAGGCCTTGGTCCATTTTGTGAGGTGCATGCGTGGGTCATCACGTCCATCGTATTTCTCGGTTATTCGTAGTTCCAGCTTCCCAAACCTTATTTTCATCATCTGCCTATAGCCGTGCCAGTCTTCAAAGGTTCCTTCATGTGTTCCCCACCAACGCATAGGCGTTGCGCACAACACCCACTTTAATGCATCGAACCTCTGGTGCTCTGGTACCGTGCTCTCAAACTTGTTCAGGATTTCATCCACCGCTGTCAACCCATCATACGTCGGTAGATCTTGATCCTAAACTGATACACAACGGAGTGATTTAGTAATCATATTACAGTTTAGCTTGGTTACTTGGATTAACCGATTATGCCAGTGTTCGTCTTCTTCTTCTGAATCTGAGGAATCTGTGCGCTTCCACGATATCCGCCCCTCTACAGTCATATTTACCCAATCCTGATCTCGTGCAGTTATTTTGTAGATATAATCCAAGTCATCATCGCTTCCATCGTTGTGTACAGGTTCAGTGTAGTGTGCTCCTTCAGCTGGATCTAGTGGGATAACTACGCGCAGGGACTTTTTCTCAAATATCCTCTTTCGCTTCTTTAAGTCAATGATTCCATTCATATCTGTGGCCCAGTCTATTCCTAACAATGCGGGGTAAGGGTTACTGTCATCCACAACTTCTATTACCTCAAAATCTGTTTGTGTGCTCGCGCCTTTGATGTCCACTGTGACTCCTTTCAATCTCCCCATGGGAAAGATCTTTTGTTGGTTCGCCATCCGTAATTGAATAGGAGACCATTATAATGCAGGCTTGCTCATGCGTTCCCATGTCTGTTTAGGTAGCACATTTGCATCTGATCTTAAGTCCATGATGACTTGATCCATCTCAAAGTTGCCAATCTATGCTATCAATGGCATTTCCCGCTCAGTGCGCAAATCATGCTTTCCCAGTTTTCGGATCATGTGCGGTTCACCCGACCTTGCACACCTAATTATTAGCTCCTGTAATCCTTTAACTGCTTTATTGTCCCGTAGAAGCTTTATGCATGTCTCTAAAAAGGTAGTTAGCATAGAGGGATCCAATTCTAGCTCGAGTTGATCCTTACTACCTGGAGTAGAGACCTCCATGAAGCTCTTCTTAGCTTCCATAAACGTCTCCTTTGCATGTTCCAAGTCAAACTTAGGTTGCTTTGTAGGGGCATTACGAACCCATGTATTTTCTTCAGGTTGTTTCCCTTTATCTTCCCCTGTGGTGGTGCCACTTCTAAGCATCATGTTCACATTGGGGTCTTCTTCGCGTGGTTCGGACCTCATCATTTGGACGTTCTGCATTGGCGTAGGCTATGCTGCCCTTTTCTCATGTATCTGTGCTATCAGTGTGGGACAATCTATCATTTCATGATCGAACTGCTCACAGTATGGACACGATATTCTAGTTGGGTTGGTACAATCACGCGCGTAGTGCCCAGGTCCTCCACAATTGTAGCAGATTAACTGTCCACGGCCTCGCCCAGGTCCCATTCCTCCCTGTCCTCGTCCTTGCCCCTGGAACCCACTGCGCACTATTTCTATGGCTGGATCTTGACCTCGCGCCTTAGTTTGCATCCTGTAGGCAAGCGTTCGGTCCATCAACAATTCATAACTCCGACAATATCGTTCATCGTGGCCCACCGATCTACAAAAATTGCAAAATAGCTGCTGGGGGGTCTGTGTAAAATTCTGCAATAGATGACAGTTGTCCGTTGTGTGCTTTCCTCCCACCTGACAGATCGTGCACCAGAGCGCGGGCATCGCACTGGGTCCTGCCTGCGCCTCCAGTCTCAACGGCATTGGCCCTCCCCCCACTAAATAGTTTGCGAATATCGGACAATGATCCTTATCGTGGCCCTAGCTCCTACATTTTATGCACCTCACTTCATCTCGCGCTTCTGGCCAGGGCGCCCTATCCTGTTTCAGATTCTGCATCTCCAAACATAGGTTTTGTAGTTGCGTTTGGATCTGCTGAACTCCCAACCCAACATCTTGTATCGGAGTCTCATGCAACCTCATCGCTATTTCCAATGCTTTCGCCTGGGTTGAAATCTTCTGTTGTGATAGCGCCATCCTCAGATGTGGTGTCAAAGACGCCACAAACCATGCGCGGTGCTATGCATCCGTCAGCGTGATGTTGGCTTCGCGTATCGTGCTCTTCAGTCTCTGATCCAGATCCCAAGGGGTTTCACCTGGCAGCATCACGATCTCCTTGAACCCAATGATCGATTGCGTCTCTGATTTCGGCCAGCTAAATTCTTTGTTCAATGCATCCTGTATCTTCGCTATTCCCGCATTAGGATGATCGCTAGAGTGCTTTATATACCACGTCAACGCGCGATCCTGCAACGCGCTTACCAAAGTAGCCTTTTTGATGTTATCATCCGTAACGCCTTGGGCTTCCCATACTGCCTTTACCACAAAACAAAACTGAACTAGTTCCTCATTTCCTATGCCTCTAAATACGGGCAATTTGATCGCACTCGCCATTCCAACCCTCGGTGGTGCAGAGGAGGGGTAGGTGAAGATGGGGTTGATGTAGGTGAAGTGGGTGATGGCGTGGATGGTAGTGTTAATGGTGGAATGCGTTGTTTTATCAACCAGACCGCGCTTCTTGGCGAGAACCCAGCAAGCTCCTCCTCGCTTCCTCGCGACAGTGAAACTAGATGACTGTTCTCTAATCCTTCGATCCCTTGGTAGCCTCTTCCACTCCGCGTTACCCTAGACATCAATGGATTTTCATAACCCATTTTTCACATAACAACATTTTAATCTAGGTATTCAACGATTTGATATACCTACCTCGCGGTCCTTTGAGAAAACGCCGCTCCACTTCGATGTAGCTCACGATTGTGTCTACTGCGAACTCAGTGATAAACCCACCTATTATCCGATCCAACCAGTGATCTACTGCCCATGCGATATTATCTTCCGATGCCTCTAGCCTGTGCACCAACTCTGGAGTCCACACGATGTGCTGATCAAGTCTGCACCTTCCCTGACTGTCAGCTAGCCTCGCGATCCACTCATATAGTTTTGTCAAGAAGGACGCGAAGAAGATCTCGTGGATTTCCATGTATATGTAGTGATCCGGCCACCTCTTCTCAGATATCTATGGAGTTTTGTATTCCTGCAGCATGAACTCGTGAAGCTTCTGATCCAACCAATCTTCAATCTCTTTCTTCGTAGGGTTCTAGCGTTCCAACATCAGACATCCCTTAGGTAGATCCCTCTCCCAGCAACAGAACCATTTGTTGGTTTGATGAAGCCTGACCCAGGTTTGGAAGTGTTTTAGCCAAATAAATCCCGCACTACCGACCCTTTCAGAAATAGTTCGCGGAGCGCGGACTGAAGTCTCACCCGAGGTAGTATGGGAGGGTGCTGGAACCAGGTTTACGCACCTCGAGGATGTCTTGATGAGGACTAGAAGGGTCGCGAACCGATCTGCACACTCGCGCTCCTCTGCACAGCACTCTGGCCTTCGCGAAGCTCAACGATGATGCAATTCTTGGATTCTTATTATTAATGTGTTTATTCTAGCTCTGATCTAATTCTTAAGGTCTTAGTAAAAAATTCAATAGTAATAAATAGTGCACGCAACCATAGATATGAATAAAGTTAGAACATAAGTAAGAAAAACACATAGATCTGTGATAAAACACACAATATTTCCAGAACAACTTATCTCTTATTAACTTTGATCCAATACATTCCCATTCCATCCTGCGCACTCAGCTGCAGGGATCCGCGCACACAGCTGTGGACTCTACCAGGCCTCTGCGCACACAGCTGCAGAGCCTCTATCTATCTACTAACACTCATGACTCGAACTTACAGACTTAGAGCGAATATTGCAATTACAAACCCATAATACATCAGATCTTCCCAAAAAGCTACCTTCTACCCTTAGAGCCTCGCTCTATTTATACATTCCCATGGTCCGCGGACCATGGGCAGGCTGACTCACTTTCTATTATTTTAAATTATTTTCATGCGAACAACCCTTTGACTCGACCTATTACAGTTCGCGCTCCGCACACTTTGCGGAACTTTTACAATATCATCACCCTAAATTATGGGCTTTAAGCCCCAAAAACCGTTACACAAGGCCTTCGCTACCCAAGAGGCCCCTAACACAATCATCGTGACTCGTCCCGAGTCACTTGTCGGTGTGGCGATATGCGCTGCCAAGGCTTCATGGTCCACCATCCCTATGAGTGACGCACTATGTTCTGCTGCTCCCTCCTTGTCTCCTGCAACTCTTCTTCAAGCTCCTGCTCCATTGCCTTTAATTCGCGCAACCGATGATGCTCATTCTGCTCTGCTCGGTTAACACAGAGCACCCCCTCATAGGATTTTAGCTCAAGCTGGGGTGCCACATGCGGGAACTCTTCGTGCCAAAGTAGCAAGTCTCCAATTTCTGGTCTACTATACGCACTGTCTGCTGCAACTTGTGTTGCATTTTTGCAAGAAAGGTGTTGCTGTCTGTGAGATCCCAATCTTCAAGGTGCATCAAAGACAAGTTGTTAACTGAAATTCCATCATTTGTCTCAATATTCACGGTCTTTCCCTTATCTTTCGTGGGTCGCCGACCAGCCCGTGGTTTAGGCGGCGGCATCCAGACCAGTTCTGCTTCGCGTCTAAGAATTTCCGGTACATCCCCTACTGTCGGTGCTGAACTTGGCACAACGTCTGCGGCCGTCAACATCACATTCTCCAGAAGGTCCTGCATCTCCATTGGCCATATTACAACCCCTGGGCTTACTTCTTGAGCGTCAATGATCATCAATTCCATACCAGTAGGAAGGCACAATAACTTACATCTCTCGATACCACAGATCATTTGGTGGACGCCCACTGCGATTGATAGATGTGTTAAAGTTCAAATTCAGCTGTTCCCTCCTTTTCTAGCACATTAACGTTAAATCTACGGTAGATCGTTCCAGATCTGGTTCGTATTTTGTATTTTAATTGCTCGTCGCCTGCTCCTTTTCGCTAGAACTCATACATCTTGTCATGAATAGTGATAGCAACTGTCACCTCCATGTTTATCCACATAGCAGCGCAACCCCTTCTGCGCAACCACGACCCTTGTAACATACACAGCTCATTAACAGACTGTTTTACTGTCCTGCGCTCTCTTTCAACTGTCCGGAGCAGTGACACTGTGCTTCGGTCAGTTAGTCAGGTAGCCGGCCCACCCGTGTAGAGCTTCAGGTGACTGCCATTGACTCTGCCTGGGAAGAGCTCTCCATTAAGCTTGCTGAGCTAGACCGCGCCTCCATCTGTGACTTCTTTGACTATATAGCGTCCCAACCAATGCATTCGGATCTTTTTAGGGAATTTATCGAACTTGCTGTCATATAGTAATACTAGATCGTTTTCTTTGAACGTGTGCAACTTGATATAGCGATCATGCTAAGATTTTTCCCGCTGCTTCTGTACCTGCTGATGGAATCTTGCCAGAAACTGTTCCTCCTCGAGTTCTTCCAGTTGCGCGAGCCTCTCCTCCAAGGCCCCACGGTCTGCCATGCCTGTCATTGCTGCTATTCACAAACTGGGTACAATGTATTCGATCGGCATGATGGCTTCCATGCCATAAACTAACCAGAAAGGTGTCTGACCCATCAACTTCTTGCATGTGGTTCGGTATGCCCATATCATAGCAGGTATGCACAAATCCCAATCATTTCGATGCACATTACATACCTTGGTCAACGCAGTCTCCAAAATCTTGTTAAAGGCTTTGATGGTCCCATTCGCTTGCGGATGGTACGACGTACTCTACTGATGATATATCTGGAATTCCTCAGTGAGCGCGCTGATAGTTTCATTCAGGAAGTGCGTTCCACGGTTGGTCATTAGAATTTTCGGGCATTCAAACCGCGTTAACATATTCTCGAACAAAAATTTCACAGCTGTAGTGGCCATGCAGTCCTTAATCGGCTGTGCTTCCTCCCATCGAGTCAATTATTATGTAGCGGTGATGATATAGCGCGCACCCATCTTTCCTTGAGGTGTGATAGGCCCCACAAAGTCGATCGCCCATTTTTCGAACGGTTGCAGCATCATCTGTGGATTGAGCAGCATTTCGTCCCTCCACGATGGTTTCCTAGTCCGTTGACATATGTCACAAGCCCGACAGTACGCTTTTGAGTCTTGATGTAGAGTTGGCCACCATAGTCTAGCGTGAAGAATGTTCTGTGCTGTTGCATGTCCTGCATAATGTCCTCCTGCAACCCCCCCATCTGCTTCTGCGAGGATCTGTCCTCGCTCAATTTCAGGTACATATCTTTGTAAGATTTCATCGTTTCCAATTTTGTAGAGGTGCCCTGTGATAACAGTAAAATCCGCTGTGCGTATCACTAATTCTTTCCTCTATTGAACTGAATATGCTTGCGGCGTGGTCCCTTTGGTTAAGAAGTGGATTATGTCCTCGAAGTGGCTGTCCACGACATGCACTGCATAGAGCTGTGCATCGGGTAATCCTTCCTCCAAATTTGTTGGCTTCTCACCATTCTCAATTCGTGAGAGATGATCTGGACCTACGTTTAGGCATCCCGGCTTCACGATGACTTCGAAGTCATATTCTTGGAATAGTGAATGGTGCCGGGAACGGATCATGGAAACAGGTAGCATTCAACTTTTGAAGGTCCACGCATATTCGAATTTCACCCTTCTGTTTTTTCTCCTGCACTATCATAGGACTCACCCAGTCAGATTCTTCCACGGGTTAAATAATTCTTGCTGCCAGCATTTTGTCCAATTCTTCGCGGACCTTTTCCTTATACTTCGGATTCAGGTGGTACGGATGCTGCTTAAATGGCTTCGCATCCGTTTCAGAGTTATCTTCATCACGCCTAGGTCGCTGAGGATCCCTTTTAACTCCGTGATTTTGGTTGGGAATAAGTCTTGATATTCTCGAAGTAACTCGACGACCTTATCCACCATGGTATCATCCCCATAGTCTCCCAACGTCGTGTACTTCGGCTCCTCATCTGTAAAAATATTCACCTACTTCGTTTTCAAGGGCGCTGTGATGTTGGGGTCCTCAATCGATGGTCCGCGAACCTCGCGACTCCCTTCTGATCCCAGAATATTGATGTTTCTGGGGTCATCATCGTCATCCTCTACTTGCACATTGTAACATTATAGGGCCTGGCTTAACTGATGTGACCATATTGGTTGCACTATTTATTTTGGTTCCTGAGGAATTTTGAAAATAACGGCTTTCTCAACCTGTAGCGCATCGTCAACAGTATCCATCAATTGGTCCTCAAATAAGAACGTTAATAAAAATCCTTCATGCAAGATATCCCATTCGCTTGTACCATGTCGGAGTTCCATCTCAGTATACCAGTTCCTTGGGATGACATCCAGGGTATGATAAAATAAGTGTACCCACTTCAGCTAGGGTTCTTCTCCATAGGCCTTGGTCCATTTTGTGAGGTGCATGCGCGGGTCATCACGTCCATCGTATTTCTCGGTTATTCGTAGTTCCAGCTTCCCAAACCTTATTTTCATCATCTGCCTATAGCCGTGCCAGTCTTCAAAGGTTCCTTCATGTGTTCCCCACCAACGGATAGGCGTTGCGCACAACACCCACTTTAATGCATCGAACCTCTGGTGCTCTGGTACCGTGCTCTCAAACTTGTTCAGGATTTCATCCACCGCTGTCAACCCATCATACGTCGGTAGATCCTGATCCTGAACTGATACGCAACGGAGTGATTTAGTAATCATATTACAGTTTAGCTTGGTTACTTGGATTAATCGATTATGCCAGTGTTCGTCTTCTTCTTCTGAATCTGAGGAATCTGTGTGCTTCCACGATATCCACCCCTCTACAGTCATATTTACCCAATCCTGATCTCGTGCAGTTATTTTGTAGATATAATCCAAGTCATCATCGCTTCCATCGTTGCGTACAGGTTCAGTGTAGTGTGCTCCTTCAGCTGGATCTAGTGGGATAACTACGTGCAGGGACTTTTTCTCAAATATCCTCTTTCGCTTCTTTAAGTCAATGATTCCATTCATATCTGTGGCCCAGTCTATTCGCAACAATGCGGGGTAAGGGTTACTGTCATCCACAACTTCTATTACCTCAAAATCTGTTTGTGTGCTCGCGCCTTTGATGTCCACTGTGACTCCTTTCAATCTCCCCATGGGAAAGATCTTTTGTTGGTTCGCCATCTGTAATTGAATAGGAGACCATTATAATGCAAGCTTGCCCATGCGTTCCCATGTCTGTTTAGGTAGCACATTTGCATCTGATCTTAAGTCCATGATGACTTGATCCATCTCAAAGTTGCCAATCTATGCTATCAATGGCATTTCCCGCTCGGTGCGCAAATCATGCTTTCCCAGTTTTCGGATCATGTGCGGTTCACCCGACCTTGCACACCTAATTATTAGCTCCTGTAATCCTTTAACTGCTTTATTGTCCCGTAGAAGCTTTATGCATGTCTCTAAAAAGGTAGTTAGCATAGAGGGATCCATTTCTAGCTCGAGTTGATCCTTACTACCTAGAGTAGAGACCTCCATGAAGCTCTTCTTAGCTTCCATAAACGTCTCCTTTGCATGTTCCAAGTCAAACTTAGGTTGCTTTGTAGGGGCCTTGCGAACCCATGTATTTTCTTCAGGTTGTTTCCCTTTATCTTCCCCTGTGGTGGTGCCACTTCTAAGCATCATGTTCACATTGGGGTCTTCTTCGCGTGGTTCGGACCTCATCATTTGGACGTTCTGCATTGGCATAGGCTATGCTGCCCTTTTCTCATGTATCTGTGCTATCAGAGTGGGACAATTTATCATTTCATGATTGAACTGCTCACAGTATGGACTCGATATTCTAGTTGGGTTGGTACAATCACGCGCGTAGTGCCCAGGTCCTCCACAATTGTAGTAGATTAACTGTCCACCGCCTCGCCCAGGTCCCATTCCTCCCTGTCCTCGTCCTTGCCCCTGGAACCCACTGCGCACTATTTCTATGGCTGGATCTTGACCTCGCGCCTTAGTTTGCATCCTGTAGGCAAGCGTTCGGTCCATCAACAATTCATAACTCCGACAATCTCGTTCATCGTGGCCCACCGATCTACAAAAATTGCAAAATAGCTGCTGGGGGGTCTATGTAAACTTCTGCAATAGATGACAGTTGTCCGTTGTGTGCTTTCCTCCCACCTGACAGATCGTGCACCAGAGCACGGGCATCGCACTCGGTCCTGCCTGCGCCTCCAGTCTCAACGGCATTGGCCCTCCCCCCACCAAATAGTTTGCGAATACCGGACAATGATCCTTATCGTGGCCCTAGCTTCTACATTTTATGCACCTCACTTCATCTCGCGCTTCTGGCCAGGGCGCCCTATCCTGTTTCAGATTCTGCATCTCCAAGCATAGGTTTTGTAGTTGCGCATGGATCTGCTGAACTCCCAACCCAAGATCTTGTATCGGAGTCTCATGCAACCTCATCACTATTTCCAATGCTTTCGCCTGGGTTGAAATCTTCTGTTGTGATAGCGCCATCCTCAGATGTGGTGTCAAAGACGCCACAAACCATGCGCGGTGCTATGCATCCGTCAGCGTGATGTTGGCTTCGCGTATCGTGCTCTTCAGTCTCTGATCCAGATCCCAAGGGGTTTCACCTGGCAGCATCACGATCTCCTTGAACCCAATGATCGATTGCGTCTCTGATTTGGGCCAGCTAAATTCTTTGTTCAATGCATCCTGTATCTTCGCTATTCCCGCATTAGGATGATCGCTAGAGTGCTTTATATACCACGTCAACGCGCGATCCTGCAACGAGCTTACCAAAGTAGCCTTTTTGATGTTATCATCCGTAACGCCTTGGGCTTCCCATACTGCCTTTACCACAAAACAAAACTGAACTAGTTCCTCATTTCCTATGCCTCTAAATACGGGCAATTTGATCGCACTCGCCATTCCAACCCTCGGTGGTGCAGAGGAGGGGTAGGTGAAGATGGGGTTGATGTAGGTGAAGTGGGTGATGGCGTGGATGGTAGTGTTAATGGTGGAATGCGTTGTTTTATCAACCAGACCGCGCTTCTTGGCGAGAACCCAGCAAGCTCCTCCTCGCTTCCTCGCGACAGTGAAACTAGATGACTGTTCTCTAATCCTTCGATCCCTTGGTAGCCTCTTCCACTCCGCGTTACCCTAGACATCAATGGATTTGCATAACCCGTTTTTCACATAACAACATTTTAATCTAGGTATTCAACGATTTGATATACCTACCTCGCGGTCCTTTGAGAAAATGCCGCTCCACTTCGATGTAGCTCACGGTTGTGTCTACTGCGAGCCTAGTGATAAACCCGCCTATTATCCGATCCAACCAGTGATCTACTGCCCATGCGATATTATCTTCCGATGCCTCTAGCCTGTGCACCAACTCTGGAGTCCACACGATGTGCTGATCAAGTCTGCACCTTCCCTGACTGTCAGCTAGCCTCACGATCCACTCATATAGTTTTGTCAAGAAGGACGCGAAGAAGATCTCGTGGATTTCCATGTATATGTAGTGATCCGGCCACCTCTTGTTAGGCCCCTATATTATTAATATAACCCCTTATTTTATTAGTAGAACCCACTTATTATATTGATGTACCCATGTAATTCCCATATTGTTACTATGGCACCCCATAGAAGCCCACTATTGTTATTATTGTGCCCTTACATTATTATTGTTATGTAGGCTCTCATTATGTTATGAGCCCTTAGACTCCTATATATAGAAAGGAGGTCTTTTCATTTGTATCATCCAAGAATTGTTCATTTATGTAATGTAAAGGAGGTTGCCCCCTCGAAGAGGCTGAATTCTAAGGCGTGGATCTCTCTTTTCTATCTTTTTGTGAGCTGGTTTCATAACATTTGGTATCAGAGCTTTGGATTCTAGGGTTTCGCTGCTCCAAACAGGTCATCGTGGAATTTTCGCTATAACTTTTTTTCTGTGACGTTTCAGAAGTCGCAAAAAAAACCCATTTGAGAAGAATTGACGCTGAACCTTGGGTCCGAATTTCAGAGCTTTTCGCGTGATATTTTCGGCGATATGATCTGAGGAAGTTGGCCTTTTTGCAGACTCCTGAATTACATTCAAAACAGGTGACCTGGGGAAAATCTTCATAACTCTCTCTCTGAGGATCGGATTGAAATTCTGTAAAAAGGTACAGAAAGAGGACGAACTTTAGTTTCTTTTCTATGTGTTTCAGATTCAAAGGTTGAAACAGTGACTCGTGGCACGTTGTACAAGTTCGCTCTACTGAACCAGTCTAAAAGCAAGTCACTGTGGGAGATTTCACATAACTCTTCCTTGGAGAATCCAATTGGGCTCAAACTTGTGGCATTGGAAAGAGGACGCAGAAGGCTACTACAGGTTGCAACCTCAGAATTGGATGATCTGAAATTACAGAGATACATCAGATTCAATATCAGGCTTCTATAAAGTGAAAAAAGGTGTGTAGTTTTTTTTTATTTTTTGTGTAAGCTTGGTTTAACGGAATTCAAAGGGCATAGTAAAGCATTATTATCGGTAACTGATGCCCCGAGGAAAGAAAATGCAAACACCTAGTAAGGAACCTGAAATATCTAGCATGAATCATGAAGAAGAGGAAGAAATGCTACATGATATATCAAAATTACAAGAACAAGTGCAACATATGTCACGCTCACAAAAGCTAACAGAAGCTAAGATAAATGGTGTGGAATCTAAGATAAATGGCGTGGAATCTAAGATGAAGGGAATGGAAGCTAAGATGGATGATTTGAAGACAGATTTGAAGACAAACATAGCAGATTTGAAGACAGATTTGAAGACAGACATGGCAGATTTGAAGACAGATTTGACAAATTTTCTACAAGAAATACTTACTAATGGTGAAAAGGTAGTAAAGGAAACCCATGATGAGAACAAAAGAAATGTTAATCATGATTCCATAGACTCTAATGTTGGATCGAAGACTCACCATGTTCCAAAAATCGATGTGAGGAAGTTTGATGGCAAGGATCCCGCCACATGGATATTACAGATGGAGCAATTCTTCGATCTCAATAATGTGCAAAACACACAAAAGGTACGTATGGCAACTTTATATTTGGAACCAAATCAGTTTGTATGGTATCAATGGCTTTGTTCTCGTAAACAATTTATCACTTGGGCAATTTTTACGGAAGAATTGATAGCACATTATGAGGATACAAAAAGCAACACTTTTTTTAGCCAATTGGTAAGTCTCAAACAAAAGGGTTCAATAATGGAGCACATTGATGAGTTCCAAAAGTTGAACATAAGGGTAAAAGATATTCCAGAGGAGCATAGGATTGATTTGTTCATAGGGTCTTTAAAGGATAATATCCAACATGATGTGCGCCTTTGGGAACCTGATTCATTAGAGAAGGCATTCAGGTTAGCAAGAAAAATGGAAAGCAAAATTATGGCAACTAGGAAGCATACCGTTCACAACTATAAAGACGGAAGTTTTGTTGCCCATAGTCTTCCACAACCTACAAGGTTGACACCACAACAATTGGAAGAAAAAAGAGCAAAAGGGCTTTGTTACAATTGTGATAGCAAATACACAAAAGGTCATAAGTGTGCTGAGAAGAAATTATTCTACATAGATTGTGAAGACGAAGAAGAAAAGGAGCAAGAAAGGTCAAAAGAAGAGGATATATTCCAGGAACAAAGCCTAGATGAAGAACAAATAAATCCGACCATATCTTGTAATGCATTGGCAGGAATTACCACTCCTCAAACCATCAAGATAGTAGGACAAATCAAGAAGAAAAAGGTAATAGTGTTGATTGATTCAGGAAGCACCCACAATTTTATTCATTGTAGGGTAGCAAAAGAATTGAATTGCTTCCTATATCCAGCACCAGAGTGTCAAGTGATGATTGCAAATGGAGGAACAATAAATTGTTCTGGAAAGTGCCATAATATCAAGCTATCCATGGGAGAATATGTATTGACTAGCCCAATGCTTTCCATTCCAATGGGAGGTGCTGATGTTGTACTAGGAGTCCAATGGCTACAATCCTTGGGTACAATAGCTTTTAATTTTCAAGAACTTTTCATGAAATTTTCTGTGGAAGGAAAGGAAGTTGAATTAAGGGGTATTGCAGGGAAACCAGGAAAGATAATCAGCTCTAATGGCATGACAAAGCTTCTAAAAAAGGAGCAAAGGGGTGTAATTGCACAATTATGTTCGCTAGATGTTTCCACATTGGAATCATCTATTTCTCCAGATCTCCAAAAAGTCCTGGACAATCATTCCAAGGTATTTGAGACTCCCAAAGGTCTCCCACCTATGCGTGATCATGATCATGCTATTCATCTGATTCCAGGAAGTGTTCCTCCAAACATCAGGCCGTACAGATATCCATATGTCCAAAAAAGTGAAATTGAACGTATGGTTGCAGAAATGCTAGAGGCTGGTATAATTCAACCAAGTCAAAGTTCTTTCTCAGCTCCAGTAGTATTGGTGCACAAGAAGGATGGATCATGGCGCATGTGTCCAGATTATAGGGAGCTCAACAAGCTCACTATTAAAGATAAGTTCCCCATTCCTGTTATTGATGAATTACTGGATGAATTGCATGGATCAATTTACTTCACCAAGTTGGATCTTCGTTCGGGATATCATCAAATTAGAATGAAGATTGAAGACATTCCGAAAACAGCATTTAGAACTCATGAGGGTCATTATGAATTTTTGGTCATGCCTTTTGGCCTTACCAATGCACCTTCAACATTTCAAGGTTTGATGAATTCAATTTTCAAACCATTCCTTAGAAAATTTGTGTTAGTATTTTTTGATGATATACTAATCTACAGCAAGTCTTGGAAGGATCATGTTGAACATGTTGACAGGGTGTTACAACTATTGGAGGAAAAACAATTATATGCAAAAAGATCCAAATGTTTCTTTGGAGTCCAGGAGGTGGAATATTTGGGTCATATTGTATCTCATGAAGGAGTTAAGGTAGACCCTAGCAAAATTAAAGCCATTAAGGAATGGAAAATCCCCACATCCATAAAGCATCTGCGAGGATTTCTTGGGTTGACAGGGTATTATCGCAAGTTTGTTAAGAATTATGGGAGAATAGCAGCACCTCTAACAACATTATTGAAGAAAGATTCATTTTCATGGACTTCGGAAGCAACAAAGGCCTTTGAACATCTTAAAGAGGCAATGTGCCAAGCACCGGTCTTAGCTACGCCGGACTTCACAAAAACCTTTATTGTGGAATGTGATGCTTCAGGAAATGGAATTGGTGCTGTTCTAATGCAAGATGAAAGACCCATTGCTTTTGAAAGTCGTCCAATCAAGGGAAAGTTTTTAAACAAAGCTATTTATGAGAAGGAAATGTTGGCAATACTCCATGCACTTAAGAAATGGCGACCCTACCTAATGGGAAGACACTTCAAGGTAAAAACGGATCATGATAGCCTTAAATACTTTTTAGAACAAAGATTATCCTCTGAAGAGCAACAAAAGTGGGTCACAAAGATGTTGGGTTATGACTTTGAAATCATCTACAAAAAAGGGAAGCAAAATGTGGTGGCAGATGCACTCTCAAGAAAGGATGAGGATGTGGAAGCATTGTTGTGTGCCATTTCTATTATCCAACCAGATTGGATAAACGAAGCAAGGGAGGAATGGAAGAACGACGAAGAAGTGTGGGCACTTATTCAAAAGCTACAACAAGATTCCAGTACTTCTGATACATTTAGCTGGCAAAATGATTCGTTATGGTACAAAGATCGCTTATACCTCTGTAAGAATTCCCAGCTAAAACAAAAGATTCTTATGGAATTGCACACTTCTCCCTTAGGAGGGCACTCAGGATTTTTAAAAACTTACCACAGGGTTAAGAAGGAATTTTTTTGGGATGGCCTTAAATCAGATATTCAAAAGTTTGTGGCGGAATGTTTGGTTTGCCAACAAAATAAAGTTGAAACAATTAAGACACCAGGTCTATTACAACCTTTATCCATTCCAAGCCAACGTTGGGAGGAGGTTTCAATGGATTTTATCACAGGTTTACCCAAGTCTGAGGGAAAGAGTGTCATCATGGTGGTAGTTGACAGACTTACCAAGTATGCACACTTTTGTGCATTATCACATCCATTTAAAGCCAGTACAGTTTCTACTGCATTTATGGAAACAGTTCAAAAGCTACATGGAAACCCAAAGATTATTGTAAGTGACAGAGATCCCATTTTCACTGGAAATTTTTGGACAGAATTATTTTCTTGTCTTGGTACTCAGTTAGCTCATAGCTCATCTTATCATCCTCAATCTGATGGGCAAACTGAGATAGTAAACAAATGTTTGGAAGGATATCTTCGTTGCTTTGTATCTGATAAACAGACACAATGGGTCAAATGGTTGCCTCTAGCTGAATGGTGGTATAACACTTCCTTCCATACAGCAACAAAAATGACCCCATTTATGGCACTTTATGAGTATCAACCACCATCCATCACATCATATTTAAGAGAAAATTCTAAGGTTCAGGCAGTGGAACATCACATCGAACATCAGCAACAAGTCCTCCAACTCTTAAAGGATAACCTCGTGTTGGCACAAAATAGAATGAAGCAACAGGCAGATCAACATCGCAGTGAAAGAAGTTTTGATGTAGGTGATTGGGTATTCCTACGGCTACAACCATATAAGCAAATGTCCCTAAAGCAAGCTAAGAAGGATAACAAATTATCACCAAAGTATTATGGTCCGTACAAGGTGTTGGAAAAGATTGGTACTATGGCATACAAATTGGAGCTTCCTGCAGCTTCTCGATTGCACCCAGTTTTCCATGTTTCAAGTTTAAAGAAGGTTATAGGTGACAAGCTCCCAATTCAAACAATATTGCCAGAACTTGACGAGGAAGGAAAAATTATATTGGAACCGGAAGCAATCACAGAAACAAGAACTCGACAGCTACGAAATCGATCAATTTCAGAGTATCTTATCAAGTGGAAGAACTTATCCGCTGAAGATTCCACATGGGAGGATGAGAATTTTATGCAGAAGTATCCAGAACTGCTCAAGCGTTGAGGACAACGCTTTCTGAAGGAGAGGGGCATGTTAGGCCCCTATATTATTAATATAACCCCTTATTTTATTAGTAGAACCCACTTATTATATTGATGTACCCATGTAATGCCCATATTGTTACTATGGCACCCCATAGAAGCCCACTATTGTTATTATTGTGCCCTTACATTATTATTGTTATGTAGGCTCTCATTATGTTATGAGCCCTTAGACTCCTATATATAGAAAGGAGGTCTTTTCATTTGTATCATCCAAGAATTGTTCATTTATGTAATGTAAAGGAGGTTGCCCCCTCGAAGAGGCTGAATTCTAAGGCGTGGATCTCTCTTTTCTATCTTTTTGTGAGCTGGTTTCATAACACCTCTTCTCAGATATCTATGGAGTTTTGTATTCCTGCAGCACGAACTCGTGAAGCTTCTGATCCAACCAATCTTCAATCTCTTTCTTCGTAGGGTTCTAGCGTTCCAACATCAGACATCCCTTAGGCAGATCCCGCTCCCAGCAACAGAACCATTTGTTGGTTTGATGAAGCCTGACCCAGGTTTGGAAGTGTTTTAGCCAAACAAATCCCGCACTACAGGCCCTTTCAGAAATAGTTCGCGGAGCGCGGACTGAAGTCTCACCCGAGGTAGTATGGGAGGGTGCTGGAACCATGTTTCCGCACCTCGAGGATGTCTTGATGAGGACTAGAAGGGTCGCGAACCGATCTGCACACTCGCGCTCCTCTGCACAGCACTCTGGCCTTCACGAAGCTCAACGATGATGCAATTCTTGGATTCTTATTACTAATGTGTTTATTCTAGCTCTGATCTAATTCTTAAGGTCTTAGTCAAAAATTCAATAGTAATAAATAGTGCACGCAACCATAGATATGAATAAAGTTAGAACATAAGTAAGAAAAACACATAGATCTGTGATAAAACGCACAATATTTCCAGAACAACTTATCTCTTATTAACTTTGATCCAATACATTCCCATTCCATCCTGCACACTCAACTGCAGGGATCCGCGCACACAGCTGTGGACTCTACCAGGCCTCTGCGCACACAGCTACAGAGCCTCTATCTATCTACTAACACTCATGACTCGAACTTACAAACTTAGAGCGAATATTGCAATTACAAACCCATAATACATCAGATCTTCCCAAAAAGCTACCTTCTACCCTTAGAGCCTCGCTCTATTTATACATTCCCATGGTCCGCAGACCATGGGCAGGTCGACTCACTTTCTATTATTTTACATTATTTTCGGGCAGACAACCCTTTGACTCAACCTATTATAGTTTGCGCTCCACACACTTTGCAGAACTTTTACAATATCATCACCCTAAATTATGGGCTTTAAGCCCCAAAAACCGTTACGCGGGGCCTCTGCTACCCAACAACCTTCGTTTCTCTTACCTGAATAGTTGTATCTTACCCAACCAACAAATGGTTCCTACCTTGAATTATGGAGTTTAATAGACCAACAATAAAATATTTATGTAACTCTGTTCCCCACCACCTCAACACCTTATGGCCCAGCTCGAATGAAGGCATGTTAAGAATTTCTTCATTAGTCTTCGTAAAGATCATTTCAATTCATATTCATCATGGCTTCCGCTAACCACTCATGTAGGGTCACTTGGCTTGGCAATGAAAATTTCTCATTAATGCTTCCCATCACTCGACCAACTTCAATCATATTCATTTCAACAATTTCATTTTAATTAGCCTTTGTAAAATTTGTACATGGTTTTTTTCATCAACAACTACTATTTGTAGGAATTTACAGGGTAAGTTCCCCAGACAGAACACCAAAGGACACCGCTCACAAACAGATCACAGATCAATACACTAGTATTCTTGATGTGGTTAAAACCCTCAAAGAGGGAAACAGTCCACGACCTGAGCCAACGCGGCCACTTCAAGAAATTTATTAATAAAAGAATGAAAATTTACATAAGCTTCTCTCATGAACGGTTACCCTACAAATGACCCTCCATTCTCTTTAAATAGAGATCGTGGACCAATCGGGTTTTAAGCCATGGATCAAGTGTCGGTAATACCGAGGAGAGAATGAACCGTCAGATCAATTCATGTTTAGAACATATCGTGACTGCCAGATTTTAGGTTACAAAAGTACATAGTAAAGAAACACACTTTACCTAACTCTACACTAGACCAAGTTATACTTAACTATTTCCTATGTGTCGGAATATCCTAACATCCCCCCTTAACAACAACTTGGGATAGGATTTAAGGATGTACATATATGACACACTAGGAGAAAGAAGGAGGCATTAGAGCCCATCCCCCCATAGTGCCAACTTCCTAAACTCCAACCATAAATCGAAATTTAGTAAACTTCACCTCTGTGAGAGCCTTTGTAAAGATGTCTGCAACTTGATAATCTGTTGAACAATATTGCACTTCAAGAACATGGTCATGAATGAGGTTTCTGATGAAGTGCATGTGCAATTCAATGTGTTTGATGCGCTGATGTTGGACTAGATCTTTGCATAGTTGAATGACACTTTGATTATCACACCAAAGTGTAGTCGGATGCTGCTGCTGAAAGACAAACTCTGACAGGATCTAACAAAGCCACAGGGATTCCTTACTAGCTTCTACGACACCACGATAATCTACTTCTGCTAAAGAAAGAGAAATGGCACTTTGTTTCTTGCAATCCCATGTAATAGGTCCTAAACCAAGAGTGAACACATAACCTGCAGTAGACTTCCAATCATCAGGGTCACCAACCCAATCAGAATCAGTGAAACCAACCAATAGAGGAGATGCTTCTGCACTGTAATGAATCCCAAACTGAACTGTACCTCGAACATAACGAAGTATTCTTTTAGTTTCTTTCCAATGACTTTCAAGTGGGTTTTGCATAAACTGAGCAATAAGGCCAACAACAAAGGAAAGGTCAAGATGAGTATGGGTCAGATACAAAAGTTTTCCTACAAGTTGACGGTATAAGGTAGCATCAACTTCAAGGGAAGTAAAAGTGACTGAAAGTTTGGTTCCAAATTTAAAGGGAGAAGGGGCTGGCATACAGTCTTCCATGTGAAAATGGCGTAGAATATCACAGGCATACTTGGACTGGGAAAGGGAAATACCTTCCTTGGATTGCAAGACTTGAAGACAAAGAAAATAATGCAAGTGTCCTAAGCTTGTCATTTCAAACTTCTTTTTAAGGCTGGACTTCACATGGTTTATAAGGTTGGGATCACTACCAGTAAGGATAAGATCATCAACATAAAGAACAAGAATGATAAGAGACTTGCCCACTTTCTTGGTGTAGACAGTATTGTCAGAATGACACTTAGAAAAGCCAATTTCTAAAAGAAAGCTATCCATTTTGGCATCCCAAGCCCGAGGGGCTTGCTTGAGACCACAAAGGGATTTCTTAAGCTGACATACAAGGCTGGAGTATGTTTTTATAAAGCCAGTAGGTTGTTCCATATAGATTTCTTCATGCAAGTCCCCATGCAAGAAGGCAGATTTAACATCCATCTCATGGACTTCCCATTTGAAAGAGACAACAAGGGAAAGAACAAGGCAGATAGAGTTCATTTTGGCAACAGGGGAGAAGGTTTCAGTATAGTCAATGCCTTCAACTTGGGAAAAACCCTTAGCAACAAGACAAGCTTTATGTTTATCAACTTTTCCATCTGGTCCATACCTGGTTCTGTAAACCCATTTGCATCTAACAGTTTTCGTCCCTTTGGAAGAGGAACAAGATCCCATGTATCATTTACCAATAATGAATGATATTCTTCATTCATAGCTGCGTCCCAATCTGGATGACCTGAAGCTTCTGCAAAGGTGTCAGGATCATAATTCACTGAATCTTGATCCAGTAAAGAAGAGGCTCTATCGAACTGAGAACGTGTACGTCGCTGATCTGTAGGATCACCGCAAGAGCACCTGCTGCATCCCGAGTAGCACGAACCCATTTTGGAAGCTGAGGAGCTGAAGGAGGATCCGGAGAAGGTGGAGGAGGATTGTCATCCTCGCTGTCATCATCTAAAGAAGAAATATTTTCAGAAGTAGAAGGGATAGAGAGAGGTGGCACATTCGCCAAACTAAGCTTGTAGGCCAATATATTTTCAGCAAACTTTACATCTCTTCTAATGATAACATTTTTAGACTTAAGTGGAATAAGTCTATATCCTTTGACATCTTCAAAATATCCAACAAAAATACATTTTTCACTCTTAGGTTCTAAAGCTTTATGTTTCTCATCTGGAATATGGGCCCATGCTTTACTTCCAAAAACATGAAAGTGACTTACATATGGTTTAATTGAGCTCCATGCTTCTTCTGGAGTGATATTCTTTAAAACCTTAGTAGGAGTGCGATTTAATTTGTAATTTGCATAGTTAATTGCTTCTACCCAAAAATTAAGACTAAGTCCTTTAGATTGAAGTATACAATTAGCCATTTCCTTTAAGGTGCGATTCTTCCTTTCAGCTACACCATTTTGTTGTGGAGTATATGGAACAATATGTTGCATTTGAATTCCATTCTCAGTGCAAAAGTTGATGAATTTGTTGTTAACATCTCTTCTCCGCCATTATCAGATCTTAGCTTAAGAATTTGATGTCCAGATTGTTTTTCAACAAAGGCCTTAAAGGCCAAGAACATGTTAAATACTTCACTCTTGAGTTTTAAGAAGTATACCCAAGTGCGTCTGGAGAAATCATCAATGAAAGTTAAGAAATACTTGTAGCCAGAGAATGAAACAACTGGAAGTGGACCACATAAATCACTATGCACAAGCTGTAAAGGGGCTGAGGCATGCCAAGAGGCACGTTTTTCAAAACTATCCCGATGATGTTTTCCGAGTACACATCCGAAACAAACACCATCTCTGCAAGATACCATTGGAAGAACTATCACCATATTTTCTTTACATAGATTCTGAAGGGAGCGATAATTTAAGTGACCAAATCGCTCATGCGAAAGTTTGCTCACTTCATCATTATGAGCAACAAATACTGAGGGAATATTTGATGACCCAAAGTTGTTAAACTTATACAACCTTGTAGAATCATTAGCAATGCCAATAGCTAAAATCTGTCTAGGATATCTTAGGTCCTTAATTACAACATCGCGAGGTGAACATTCAACGATTTTACCTTCACCTGAATGAGTTATCTAATATACAGATAGAAGGTTGCAGGATAAGGTTGGAACACATAATAGATCATTAAATTGACCATTGTCTAGATGAACAGTTCCTGTCCCTACAACACTAAGAGATCTATCATCACCAACATATATATTTTTGGTGTTACAATCATTTAAAGAAGAAAACATGGCTTTTTTTTGGCCATGTGATAAGAAGCTCCAGAATCAATGAGCCACTCATGAGAATGAGAAGAAGAAGATACATTTAGTGCATAACTAGACTGAGATGCTTGATAAAGTGTTATTCCTGAAGATGAAGTTGACGTTGAAGAGTGCTCCAAATGGATGTTATGCTTCTTCATTGCTGCTTCCAAGGCTTCCATCTTCTTAAAGGATTTGGATTCTAAGTGGCCATCTCGATTACAAAAGTGGCAATGTCTATTAGTCTTCTTCCCTTTGTTTTTAATTGCCTTATCATTTTTTTGAAATGATTTTTCATTTTGAGACTGAAATTGCTTATGACCCTTGTTTGGTTTAAGACCATTCTTTTTAGAATACTGCTTCTTAGGATTCTTTGAATTTGGTTGTTGCTGGGCGGCTAAGGCTTTCTTAGAAGAGTTTCCAAGATTAAGAAGACCAAGATATAAGAGCTTTTCTTGTTCTCTTATTAAAGAATCACAAAAGGCATCAAAAGAGGGGGACTTGTAGTCTTTTTCTTGAGAAATAAAGGCTTCTCTAGTAAAATGGAAGTTGGAAACAAACACAGAGTAGGCTGGTCCCAACTTAGTAAGAATGGAATAGATAAGGCTACCATCTTCTTTCTTAACCTTAACACCTTCCAAGAGAAGTCTAAGGGTCTTGAACTTGGACAAAAAATCTTCAATGGAAGAAAAATTATTGGGGTCTAATGTAAGCAACTCGTTTTCGAGTTGATGGGCTCTAATTTCATATTTATTTCCAAACACTTTAGTGAGCTGTTTCATTGCTTCATTAGGAGTATCAAGTTATGTGATATGGAATCTAAGGCCTAGAGAAATAGACATCCCTATTAACTCATGTGCTTGATCTTGCCTATTTTCCCATTTGACTGCCTTATCTCCATATTGAGGTTTGGTTTCTTGGCCTGAGGCTATTATGTAAAGACCTTTACTTCTAAGTAAATCCACAATGTAGGATTACCATTGGAAGTAGTTGGTGCTGTCAAGAATAAGTTGGCATAGACTTTCCATTTTTACAGAAACTAAAGCTGTATATGCTGAAACTAAGTGTTCCAATGGAAAGATCTCGAAAAATTATGGTGATTAAAAAAAAAACGGAGCTGAAAACGGCTTCTGGATGAAGAAGTTATGGCTTTTTGAAGAAAAGTTGTTGAAGATGCTGACGAAGTGCGTGAAAGTGCGGAAATGAATGATAATGTTATAACCCCCCCCCTCCTTCCAAACTTAATCTAATTAGCTTATTTAAAAAAAAAATTGTGACTCACTTTTATAAATAAGTGAAAGTTGCTTTTACAATGGTACTTTATGAGATACCCACTAAATCGTAACTTAAATAAAAGATAAAGAGACTTTAGAATTATATGTGACTCACTTTTACATAAAGTAACTTTAAAACATAAGTTACATGTACTTTTTGAAAAAGTAACTCAACAAAAAGAAAGACTTGAACTCAAGACCTCTATTCTCATAAAGTAATTTTGGACCAAGTGGGCTAGTTTAAAAGGTTAGTAATTTTTGGAGAAGAGGAAGTTTTTTTTTTAATCACTGAAGCTTTGGGGTGCGTGCTTACTTGAGAAAGCTCTCTTTTGCCTACAAAACAAAAACCACAAAAGTTTTTTTTTTGTCACTGAAGCTTTGGGATGCGTGCTTACCTGAAAAAACTCTTTTTTGCTTACAAAACAAAAACCACAAAACCCAACATGGGCATACAAAAAAAACAAACCTTACCGCTTGAAGTTAGCTTTAGCCGGAAACTAAATATTTTCCTCAATGTTTCTGATTTTCCAAGATCACACTAAGGTGCATTGGAAAAGAGCATACGCATGAGAAAAATCCTTCCTTTTTGTTTCTGATTTGCCCAGATCGCACAGAGTCGTGGGGCAAAAAGCATACGCAGAAATGAAATGTATAGATCCGGTAATAAAAAATAGAGAGCTAAATAAACCGAAATAAATAGAGAGATGAATAGCTAGAACTACAAATAAAGACTGTATACCTCCAGATCTTTAAAATGGCGTAGCTAGGGCTACCAGAAACCTTTTCGCGTGAAACAAAAGGGGTTCCTCACTGGAACAGATGCTCCTAACACAATAGTGCAGTCCTCTTAGCCTGAAAGCAGTCTGAAACAGTAGATCTAGGAAATGAAAGTCAGATGCAGTTGTACCGGCTTCAGATTTGGATCACCAATGAATGTGGATCTCAAATAGCTCTAATACCATGTAATAATTTACAGGGTAAGTTCCTCATATAGAACACCAAAGCACACCGCTCACAAACAGATCACAGATCAATACACCAGTATTCTTGATGTGGTTAAAACCCTCAAAGAGGGAAACAGTCCATGGCTTGAGCCAACGTGGCCACTTCGAGAAATTTATTAATAAAAGAATGAAAATTTACATAAGTTTCTCTCATGAAAGGTTACCCTACAAATGACCCTCCATGCTCTTTAAATAGAGATCATGGACCAATCGGGTGTTAAGCCACGGATCAAGTGTCCGTAATACTGATGAGAGAATGAACCGTCAGATCACTTCATGTCTAGAACATATCGTGACCATCGGATTGTAAGTTACAAAAGTACATAGTAAAGAAACAAACTTTACCTAACTCTACACTAGACCAAGTTATACTTAACTATTTCCTATGTGTCGGAATATCCTAACACTATTTTTCTTGAATTTATCCATCATATTCTTAAGTAGCATTGCCATGTTCATCATCATCACCTAATAGATGATAACATCCTTGAGGTAGAATCAACATGTTTATAACAACTTTTGCATATTTATCACTAGGTATCTAAAAAACTTGGCTACAAGCCTCATCATTGGTAAGAGCATCATAATTGAGCACTTGAAACAAGAGCTATCCTTTGTGCCCACTTCAAAATGTGAAAAATAATCAAATATCAGGAGACATGTGAATCCAGAACTTAATGTATTGTGGATAATTCTCTGGCAGAGGTAGACATGAAAGACACCAAAAGTAGCACCAATTTGAATTTGCCTTGTGCACATTGTTGACTTGGGTTCGAATCACAGATAATATACATAACAAGAATATCACACATGCATGAGCAATTGGCTTGGGTTCGAATCACAGATAATATATAGAACAAGAATACCACACATATTCACAAATAATATATATAACAAGAATATCACCTTGGCAAGCACCAACAAAGAAAGGCCATGGATAAGTTTTATCAACCTCCAGATTGCAACCCACCTTGGAAATTTAACCTTTGGAGTCATTTGTATGCCTTCATATAGGTATTTTATTTGATGATGTACCTGAAAAAGAGGGATCTCCTTGTCTACAAAATTGTTATTCCTTCTTTTCTTTCCAAATGGCTCTAGAGGCAATCAGGGGCAATGATCTATGTTATTTGAGTGCTCTATCATCAAACAGTCCAACAAGGAAGCCTCCTGCCAAGTACCCTATCCTCAAATAAGGGGAGAATAACACCCCATACCTCCTGAGAAAAAATACAAATGAACACCAACATGTGGTCTATTGTTTCCCCTTCACATTTGCATAGAGTAAAAATACCAGGACCCTACCTTGCCCTATTTTGTAGAACCGCTCACGTCAAAAAATTATTCGTTAGGGCCAACCACATAAAAATCTTGGATTTCATTAAAGATTTAACTTTCCAAACCTTCCCCACCACCAAACTACTACTACTGCTTCATCATCAAAGATAGCCTTGTACTGCAAGCTAGTTGCCAACAGTCATATGGCAGGATCGTTGGACCATACAAAATTCTTGCGTGAAGAAGACATGGAGACAACTCTTTGTTCCTAAATGCAACCAATGTTGAGTTAAAAAAAAAATTGCTTGATTTTGTACTAAGCAACACCAAAATATACAGAATTTCCTTGTGACAGAGTTGCTAAGATGGAATCTTCATCTACAAACATTTACCTATTAGGATGAGAAAATGCAAATCAGATTTCTTTCTTAT
Source organism: Pinus tabuliformis (assembly GCA_031772625.1). NCBI lineage: Eukaryota > Viridiplantae > Streptophyta > Pinopsida > Pinales > Pinaceae > Pinus > Pinus tabuliformis. Next base: position 33,268,471 of record CM062819.1, on the reverse strand, counting down.
TCCATAGAATCCAACTGCGAGAAAAAAAAAAACACATCAAGTTTGTTTACCCCAACACACCAACAAGTAGCAAGCCCCAACTATATAATATAAGAAAGTAGTAGGTATCCCAAAGAACTGAAGGGTATCTAATGGAAAGAAGTGACCGTTGTCAGAAGCCTTCCAATTAATATATAAATATATAAATGTAGATTTATTATTATTTTAATTGGAAATATTTAATTAAATAATAAAATTTAATTACGTCTCCCCCAATCTAAATTGCTTATTAGCATAATTCACTACCTTCATGTCTTGCATTTTTTAACAACATTGTAACATGTGGATTAATTTCCTTTTTGGTACATAATCTACGCCTTTTAGGACAATATGGTGCAGTGGCCCAAACCCTACAGATCATTACTACAAACTAAGAATAAGAGAGAAGATGAAAGGTTGTACAAACCAGCGTATTTTTCAAACAACTAATCCAACATCAGTACCTTAACTTTTTCATGAAGATATCATATTGAGAATGTTTGAAAAATGGTAGGAAATCTGGGTAGCGACCATCTCTCTTCTGAGAGAGTGATGCAGAAAGAGTGATAAGATTTCACTATTTTGAATTTTTTGTTTTGTTAAATCAGAAAAACCAATATTAATGGAGATATTGGTATTTTTTACTAAATTTTGTGAAGTGACTAAATGTAGCTTTAACCATTCACCTTAATATGTTTTTTACAATATAATTTCCTAAGTCTATTTAATATCTTCATTATCATAAAAACCAACCTATATCCATCTTAAATCCACATCTACCACTCTTAGAGGGATGAAATCTATTTATCCCTCTCAGCACTACACTTGGTAGAACTGGAATTAAGATGGATCTAGGCTGATAGCATTTTCCCTTTAAATAGTCTATAAACACATGAATACCATGGTATTACCATGGGTCAATACCATGGGTTATCATACACTTGGAGCTTAAAACCTACTATTAGTAATTTATAAAAATTAATAAAATTAATAATTGATTTTTATTTTTTTATTTTAACCTAGTTAAAATGTTTAAGTGACATTAAATTACAAGATCTATTTTTACTCTTGATCTACCAAGCCCCGAGAGGGATCAAATATTTTTTCATTCTATGCTAGTTTGCATATCACGATATTTGATCCCTCTCAACATTTAGTAGATCCAGAGTAAAGATGGATCTATGCTGGTTTAATTCCCCCTTTAAATAGGCTACATTCCACGTGAATACCATGGGTCAATACCATGTGCCATCTTTATTTTTATTAATACTAATATTAGGGTTAATAATGTTTTTTTGCATGGTATTAATAATAATTTGGCCCATGGTATTTGGCCCATAGGCTTCACCTAAATATAATGCATTTTTTGAGTGTTCTTAAATATAAGGTGACTTATGGAGTAAATATAAAAAAATGTTTTATTTATTTACCATACCTCTCATTTATTTATATTTTTATTAATTTACCATACCTCTTTTATAAATATGGTATTTGGCCCATAGGATTCACTTAAATAAAACTTCTTTTTTGAGCCTTCTTAAATAGAAAGAGGGTTATGGACTAAATATAAAAAGAGGTTTTATTTATTTACCATACCTCTAGTTTATTTATATTTTTATTTATTTACCATACCTCCACTTTATTTATATTTTTATTTATTTACACCCTTGCCATTGATGAAAACCAGATTTGAAAACAGGGAACCGTTCACAGAAGAAATCAGGGCGATTGGGACCAAATACAACCTCCCAAACCAGAAAATGGGTGATTGCAAACAAATTTAACATTGCAAAGCAGAAAATCAGGCGATTGTAATGGAATATAACCTCCCAAACTAGGCGAATCGGGTCAAATGAGTCTTTTCATAGTTTATCTGCCCCTTTTTTTTGGGCTAAAATGAAAAAAATAATTATTTTTTAAATAAAAGTTGGGCTAAATATATGAAATGGGTGTTTTATAAAAAATTTGCCCTTCTAAAATGAAAAACTTTTTAAATTTCGCCCCTAAAATTTACCATGGCGATGTTTCTCTTTCATTTGTTCTTTTCGAATTCCGAAGAGGAGGCTTTCATAAACTTGATGGAACTACTTTTATTTTATTCTTCTTCTTGTGTGTGATGAAAGAATTGAGCTCTCCTTCTTCATGATTATGTATCCTGCCTCTAGAAACCATCCTTGATTCTTCTTGAGCGAGTTTTACAATGAGCTCATTAAATGATGGAAAAACATTGTTATTGCTTATAGTGGTAATGAAGGTTTCTGAAATAGGAGGGATACCTTTAAGAGTTACAATCACCAATTTCTTGTCAAGCACAATTTCCCCAACTCTCTGCAATTGATCTCTAAGACTAGATATCCTCATAATGTAGGATTGCACAGAGTCTCCTTTATTCATCTTCATATCTTTTAATTGATATTTCAAGGAGATGATTTAATTCAAATTCTTGACTTCATACATGTCAACTATCTTATCATACATATCCTTAGACATTTTCAAATTTCCAACATATGAAAGTAAATGATCTTGTAAACCATCAACTACAATTTTCTTTGATTTTAACTCACATTTCTTGTACTTCTTCTTGGCAACAACGAAAGCATTCTTTGGAGACTCAAGTACTTTTCCTTATATGTATTTTGAGGCATCATTGTCATCAACTATGATTTCCAACCTGATCTTCCAAGCAACAAAGTTGGATGAGTCACCCAACTTCTCATTTTCCTTGAGGTAAGAAATAAACATCTTGACTTGATTAGATAAGCTCCTTCAACTTTCCAAAGATGATTTCTTCAACTATTGTCTCCTTTGGGCTTGTCCTTAACCTTGCTATGATACCATGTTAATTTTACCATTGTTTTATGTTGTTTCAATTACTTTAGCCCGATTTAATTAGCAATTAATTATTTTCATCAATCAATAGTAACTTAAGATAGAACAGTAATGTAATAACAATAGGAGACAATCAACAAAATCAACAAGAGACTTAGATTTGGTCAAAGACCAAGGAAAAACCCCACAAGGGGGGAAATCCTTTGTAATTCTTCTTCTATTATATTGTCATAAAATGTTCAACAAAGAGTATAATGAGCCAATACAAAATCATCTAACAAAATAACCAAACAATATCCATAAATATGATCCCAACAACAATACTGATTAGAGTTAACTTTCCCAATTTGTGGTCAATTATGTTCAATGCGGTAACCTGTGAAAATGAAATCCTAAGTCCAAACCACATGGAGGGAGACTCATGCATGCCACTGGAGCTTTGTGGCCACACGGATAGGCCTATATACGTGCGGTAGAAGTCGGAAAATTCTTGTGTCAACCCTGCAGCTAGAAACCAACAACCCTAATCACACATGCAAGCTTCAAACCCTGCAATTTCAGACTTGTACAAAACAAATTCCACTAACCCATTTCAGACTTATGCAAACCAAACTAAAGAAGAAAAAAGAAGAAGATGCTTGATGATGATGTCCAAATGAGGGTCACTTAACTTGTATATCTAGGATTCCAAGGGTGTCGAATTTCCTTTTAGAGTTGACTTGATCAAATGAGCTATTATGGGATTCACTTCAAAAATATACTTTCCCTTATCCAAATCAAGTGCTTCACAGGTCAAAATTGGTCCTCTCGGAAAGAGGAATCTAGTCCAATGATTGGAATGTGTCACTGAGTTTCCAAATTAATATCCTTGACAAAGCAGTCAAACGAGGGCTAGACTGGCAGAATATCACAACAAAGGAAAGGTCCAGAGAGAGGGAGTGTCAGGGGGCCAAGAGAGAGTGGGGCTTCTACGAAAATGCGAGAACTCAATGGTCAACAAATAGAAATTAGAAGCCAAGTGTTAGGACTCCACTATGTATCATTTTTGCTATATATTTTGACACCATTCTACTCTTATAACCATGAACTCCATTATCCTTTTCATCTACTTTATCCCAAGGTATATAGAAACCTCTTCTTTATTATATGTTTAATCTGTTTTACATTTAATTCTGTAATACTCTTATATTTTATCATTAATTGAAGTGTATTGTTGCTAACACAAGTCCAAAGATCACAGATAAGTTATATGCCTTGTTGGGAACAAGCGGCCGTTGCTGAGACAGCTGACTCCGTTGCTGAAACAGCTGACTCCGTTGCTGAAACAGCGGACTCAGTTGCTGAAACAGCCGTCAAGCACGCAAATCCCGTTATGCGTAATTTGCGATTCTGGAAGAACTTTTTGTGGAATAGTAGCAGCAGCACGAAGACACGGTTACCTGGATTATTCTGAAGATAGCACTGTTATGGTCTCTGTTGTAACAACATCTTTTTTTTGGAAGAACAGAATAGTCCTGTTTTGGGAAAGAGAACAGAATTGAGATAATGTAGATTCGCTCTCATGTAAATTGTAAAAGATGTCTCCTCTTTAAAAAGAGGAGACATCATCATTAGAAGGGGGTTATTTTTTTTGTAAAAGCTACAGGAGAGTATTGTGTGAGAACTGGAGCTAGTCTCCATCTGTAATGTATCAGTTACTTTGAAAGATGAATAAAATCTTCTTTTGAGCGTTCCAGTTTAATTCTTTCTCTTGGGGAATCTTGTGAGAAGGAAAGGGCCCGCCTTCCTCACAAGATTCACCCTCTTGGTTCCTGTAGTTTGTTTAATTCTTTGTGTGTTTGCACTTCCCTTAATTCTGTTGTTGGACACTAGTTACACAGTTTAGTAATACTCTGTTTCTTTAGCACTACATGTATTGAATGCATGAATGAATGATGTTGGGAAGCATGTGCTGAGGATTCCTGCATAAAGGAATAGGGTCTTGCTCCCATTGATTGTTTTCCTTTGCTTGCAGTGTGATTAGGAACAAGAGAACAAGTGCTGAAGGTTCCTGTTCATGGGAATAGGGTCTTGATCTCTTGAAGCTACTTTTCTTACAGTGTGATTAAGTGTCAGGCATCAGGTGCTGAAGTTCCTCACTAAGGAATAGGGTCATGTTCCTGCTGTAGTTGATTGATTTCTTTCCTTGTAGATTGATTTTCCTTTGTTTGGATTGTAACTGCAACAGAGAAATCATTTCTGCTATAACTTAATTGACTTCAGCTTTGATTAAGTAGAGTGTGAATCAGTAGATTGATGAGATTAATAATCGTGTGTCCTTCTTTTACTACAACATTGATTCTGCTTTTGAAATTGAGCATATCCAGTGCGCAATTATCTTTGAAATAAAAAGACCTTCTCGGGTTGACAATTTATGTGGAGCTTGAATTGTGAAAACAATTAAAGCGACCAACATTTTGGCGCCGTTGCCGGGGAAGGTAATTATAGATTTCAAAAGCATTCATCTTTTCTTTTTAATGTGCAGATTGTATGAGAGGACGCGGAAACCAGAAGAAAAATAACTGCACAGGTGGCAAAGGCTGGGGAGGACGAAAAACTTTTATCGACGAGATTGTATCAAAGGCTGAATCATCACAAAGATTAAGTTCTCGAAAATCAAAATTTCAGCGTTCCCCTCAGTCAGATTACAGAACAGAGGAAGTTGTGGGTCCTGAAAATACAGAAGAACCAGCAGTCAGCGCTGAAGAGTCAGAGGAAAGTGTTAGCAGATCAGTAGAACACATTGAGGAAATAGTAGAAAGCGTTGGACGACCGGTAGAGAACATTGAAGAGCCAATAGAAGATCTTGACGATCGAGAAAGTGCAGTAGGAGGGCCAACAATGGAAGATAACAATGATGGTTTCTTTGGTGGAGGACGTGCAGGTCCTGAAGAAGAAAGAAGGGATGAAAATTCCCTCTCTACTTTGGGATTTCCTATCAGTGATCTCCCTGCAGGGACAATGAAAAATATTCCATTGTCTGCTCTACCTAACTTTCATGGTTTATCCACTGAGGATCCTGATGAGTTTCTTTTTGAATTTGATATATTATGCAAAAGTTATGATTATGTTACTAATGCTCAAAAGTTGAAACTGTTTCCAGCCACCTTAAAAGGGAATGCTTTAAGATGGTTCATGAGCCTTGGAAGTCAGGTAATCACAACATGGGAGCAGATGAAACAAAAATTTCTGCTTAAATATCAAGACTACTGCCGGACGAGAGAGAAGAAGGATGAACTATTCAATATGGCACAAAAGTCGGATGAGAGTCTGGAGGACTACATAGAAAGGCTGCAGTACAACATACAGAGATCTGATCATCCGGATATAAGTAAGGAAATTCGTAAAACAATATTACTTAGAGGTTTAAGGGATGATTGTTTAAATATGTTAAATATGCTTGCTAAGGGAGATATATCTAAGGAATCATATGATGAGATTTGTGAACTTGCTAAGAGGTGCTCTAGGGGAGCTGCAAGAAACAGAATAAGAGATTCCACCTATTCAAGAGTGCAGAAATCAGCCAATGGAGGAGCAACAAGAGCTGAGATAGGTAATCTACTTGAAGAATTTAAAACTGAAATGTTAAGTTCTTTTGCTTCGCAGATTGACACTTTGCAGGTTAAAAAGAAGCAGGCCGAAGCAGAAGCAACTCTGGCTGTCTTTTGCCTGAAATGCAGAGACAAACATCCACTAAGGGAATGCCCAAGAGACAAAATACCAATTTGCACCCTTTGTGAGAAAGATCATGAGACAGAACAATGTCCATCTCTACCAGGAATAAAGGCAGCATTGCAGCCAACGGAAGAAGAAGCTGAAGCAGTTTACCTGCTAACTCAAAGAAGACAATGGCAACCAAAAGGACAAGGTATGAACTCTAGTATGCCATTTAATCGTTGGAACAATTATTCTGCTTTTGGCCAAACAAGTTACCCCCCCTTTAACCAAATGAAATACCCACCCTTCAATCAAATGAATTTCCCACCCATGCAAATGCAAAACCCTCCCTTTGTCGATCCTTCAATGTGGATTCCTTGGCCTCCACAAAAACCATCTCCTTTCAATCCTTGGAATCCAAATTGGAATAGTCAATCACTCCCGTATCCAAATCAATTGCCTCAATTCCAACAACCACTCCCTCTGCCATCAAATGCTCCGCCAAGTAACCAAATGAGACCCCAACTACCTGTGCAACCAAATCCTAACCCCAATAATAAAGTTGTGCAAGTCATTGATATTCAGAATCAGTCTATATTTCCTACTATGCAATGTAATGATATTCATTTGAGATCTGGAAGAATAGTAGAGCCTATTATTGATGACATAACGTCTTCTGATTCAGATAAAAATGAAACCGAGAAACAAAAAGAAGCACAACCACCTCCTAACAAGAATGTTGAAATAACAGAACCACCATTCCCCAAACGTTTGGTTTTAACCAGAACAGCTGAAACACCTGCTTTTAATTTTATAAGGGAATTGCAAAATTTGTATATTAAAATTCCACTTTTACAAGCATTAAGAGATGTACCAATTTATGCCAGAACATTAAGGGATATTTGTGTTAAGAAACTTGGTAGGAAAACCAAGGACCCCCTTACAGTACATGTGATGGGAGACTTGTCTGCATTAATGTCCGGAAAAGCCCCTCCTGTAAAATATGGTGATCCCGGCCATCCTACAGTCACAGTTCAGATTGGTAAAACAATGATTCCCCGAGTTCTGGTAGATTTAGGTGCAGCAATTAATATAATGACTCTTGAAACTTCACAATTGTTACAGCTGAATAATACAATCAGAGATACACCCACCATTTTAGAGTTAGCTGACCGTTCCACAATTAAACCGGAAGGAATTGTTGAAGATCTACTTATTTCAGTTGAATCCTGGAAATATCCAGCTGACTTTGTTGTATTGCAGACTAAAACAAAGCTGGGGGGACATCCCTTAATTCTAGGAAGGCCATGGCTGGCCACAGCTGATGCATTTATTAGTTGCAGATCTGGCTCAATGACAATTTCTAATGGTTATGAAACAAAACAATTAACTCTTTATCCTCATGCTACACCGGTAGTTAATAATGAAGATTTTATATGGATGGATTATGATGATAATGCTGTTCAGCCTATTCTAACTATAGGACAAGCTTTAACTCTTAAAGACAATACAGAGGATGAGATAATCAATAATTTTATTTGTGAACCTTCTTCTGTTATTGCTGAAACACACAATCAATTAACTGCGATTTTTGAAACTGATGCACAAGAAAAGATTGAATCTGAAGATTCATCTCAGACTTTAACCACGATCTCATCTAAAAGCATAACAGTCGAAATTGAACCCGGCAAGACATTAAACATAAATCCTGATCTAACAGATGTGGAAACACAGAAATTAATGAAGTTATTGCATGAATATAAGGAGGCATTTGCCTGGGATTACACAGATATGAAAGGTATTTCTTCTGAATTATGTACTCATCGAATTTACATTAAAGAGGGATGCCGACCTGTTTGTCAACCCCAAAGACGAATGAATCCTAATTTACGAGAAATTGTTAAGGAAGAACTTCAAAAATTGCTTAATGCAGGATTTATATATCCCATATCTGACAGTGAATGGGTTTCCCCATTAGTAATTGTCCCTAAGAAAAACGTGAAATGGAGAGTATGTGTCGACTATAGAGCTTTAAACAAAGCTACTCAAAAGGATCACTTTCCCTTACCCTTCATTGATCAGGTGTTGGACAGTCTTGCAGGGAAGAAATTCTTTTCTTTTCTAGATGGATTCAGTGGGTATAATCAGATAAGAATTGCACCCCAAGACCAAGACAAGACCACTTTCACCAGCCCCTGGGGAACTTTTGCCTATAGAGTTCTTCCATTTGGGTTGTGCAATGCACCAGCAACTTTTCAAAGAGCTGTTATAGGAATTTTTTCCGATATGCTGAATGATTCTATGGAAATATTTATGGATGATTTTACCCCTTATGGTGTGTCTTTCGAAGAGGCATTACAAAACCTTGAGAAAGTACTTAAAAGATGTATACAAGCTCACCTCTCCTTAAGTACCGAAAAATGCCATATGATGATGAGTGAAGGAATAGTGCTTGGACATTTTATTTCATCTCAAGGTATTCAGGTAGATCCATCTAAAATTTTGGTCATTCAAAATCTTTCTGTTCCTAAAACTCAAACTGATGTGAGAAGTTTTCTAGGACATGCTGGTTATTACAGGAGATTTATTAAAGATTTCTCTAAAATAGCTTCTCCATTATTTGTATTGCTTATGAAAAATGCTGAATTTAAGTGGACTAATTCTTGTCAGAAAGCTTTTGAAGAACTGAAGCATCAGTTGTCTACTGCTCCTATTTTGAGGGGGCCTGATTGGAATCTTCCTTTTCACATATCTTCTGATGCTTCAGACATTGCTATTGGAGCGGTTTTGGGACAAGAGGAAAATCATCTTCCTTATGCTATATACTTTATCAGTAAGAATATGACCCCTGCTGAGCTTAACTATACAGTTACCGAGAAAGAATTTCTTGCAGTAGTCTATGCCATTAATAAATTTCGACACTATATCACTGGTTATTCTACTTTTGTGCACACTGATCATTCAGCTATTAAATATTTAATGAACAAATCTGTCACGAATGCTAGAGTTACCAGATGGCTATTACTATTGCAGGAATTTGATATCACAATTGTAGATCGGCCCGGTAAAGAAAATGTGGTGGCTGACTTCCTTTCACGGTTAAAAACTGACAATGATATTCCAGTAGATGATAGTTTTCCTGACGAATATTTGTTTGCAGTTTCTGCTCACTCTCCATGGTATGCAGATATTGCTAATTATTTGGTTGCAGGAAAACTACCAGCACACCTGTCATATAGAGAAAAGAGAAGAATTGTTCAACAAAGTGCCAGGTACAGCTGGATAAGCGGGTGTCTTTTCTATACTGGGCTTGATCAGGAGATCCGAAGATGCATTAGAGAAGATGAAGTGTATGACATATTGAAAGCTTGTCATGATGGCCCTTGTGGAGGCCATTTCGCTGATAAGAGAACAGCACATAAAATTCTGAGGATGGGTTACTATTGGCCCTCATTATTCAAGGATGCAAAGAAATATGTAAGGGCTTGTGACAGCTGCCAGAGAATGGGTCAACCCAATCATAGAGACCAAATGCCATTAAACCCCCAGGTAGTTTCTGAACCATTTGAAAGATGGGCCTTGGACTTCATAGGACCCATTAACCCTCCATCCAATCAAAGAACCTATATATTAGTCTGTACAGAATATATGACTAAGTGGGTGGAGGCCAAAGCACTTATTAGAGCCAATGAGGAGGTTGTCCTAGCTTTCTTATTTGAAGAGATTTTCACTAGATTTGGAATTCCTAGAGAGCTAGTTACTGATGGAGGACCTCCATTCAATTCTCATGGTTTTAAATCTACCCTTCACAAATATCATATTCAACATAGAATGACTACACCATACCACCCCCAGGCCAATGGGCAGGTGGAAAGCACAAACAAAGTTTTAGAAGCCATTCTAACTAAAACAGTGAAGGACAACCGAAAGGATTGGTCCCAAAGGCTCCCTGAGGCATTATGGGCTTACAGAACTACTTGGAGAAATACTACAGGTTTTTCTCCCTATGAATTGGTTTATGGTAAAAATGCTGTTTTTCCTGTGGAATTTGAAATTAAAACTTTAAGGACTGCTTTAGCTGTTAATCTTGATTTGACTGATGTGCAGACAGCTAGATTGCAACAGCTTCTGGAGTTGGATGAAAAGAGATTAGATGCCATTCATCAAACAAACATGATACAACAACAAAGGATGAAGTGGCATGACAAAATTATCAAACACAAGCAGTTCCAAAAAGGTAATTGGGCCTTGTTGTATGACTCTCGGTTTGAAAATTTTCAGGGTAAGCTACGTACACGCTGGCTTGGACCATATGAAGTAGATGATGTTTTTCCAAACGGAACGGTAAGACTTGTAACAATTGATGATGCTAAAACACCTCTACTAGTCAATGGCCATAGGCTCCGTCTATATAAGCGCCCTGTTTCTAAAGAGGATTTCAAGACTGCTTGCATGACTGATATTCATTATCTTTTTCTAGGGGAGTCTTCTGCTCCTCACAGCATTTAATTTTCTGCACTATATTTTTAGTATTAGATTAGATTTAGCACTAATAATCCCTGTCAAGGATTGGCATATTACAATTGAATTTTGCAGATTCTGGAAAAAGCAATAAGGAGGACAGATTCATCATGAGAAGATCTGAAGCTTTAATCACAGAAGATTGTTCCCATCATTTTACCCTTTTTCCTAAGCAATATCCCTCCATATCCACATTATTTCCATTATTCCCACTCCCACCATCCCTGCAATATCCTCCTTCAGTCAGTATTTCCCACCCCTTAATGCTGAAATTATCCCCTATCAAATATTTCTCCATTTACAGACCTAAGTCATTTATCCCATTTCTCTGATTTTTCCCGTTGCTGAAACACCTGTTTCAGCAACGTATCATTGATTTTTCCCGTTGCTGAAACACCTGTTTCAGCGACGTATCGTTCAATTTTCCGTTGCTAAAACACCAGTTTCAGCAACTTGTTATCATCAAAACAGTATTCCTCTTTGCTGTTATATGAGCTTTTTGGTTCTCCACGATTATACTTCAGATCCTTTTGGCGAAAAATTATTCAGCACGTACCAGATTCAATTACACTCCTGTTCTAAACTTCAGAGAAAATCTACAGATTCTTCCATGTACATTAAAGCTATTTTGAAGCAACCGACACTTCGAATTATTAAACCAAAGGTAAAATGTAAGGTATGAGGTTTTAATGTAATTCGGTTAAATCATATTAAAGAGAGGATTTCATTTATAATGATTACATATCTTCACACGCCCAATCATTATTACACCATACGTAGGGGGGGGAATTCCAAAAATAGAACAATCATTTCGCATTAACCAAGCCTCCGTCCCTTGTCATATCTATTCCTGCCGTCATTTAGACCATGCAGCCTCTGTTGCAACAACTAGCGCGATCAGGGTCTGTGTTTACTGTGCCAGTGCCTCTGCGGATAACTCAAAGCTACAGCCATGGGAGGGTCGACCGTTAGACATGAGCCCGGCTCCATAAGTCTTCTTCAATTGTTTCCCGAAGTCTATCAGATTTTCCACCAAGCGGGATGGATAGTATATTTTGAAAGGTTGGGGGAATTTAACCAGGAACAAGTCTTAGAATTTGCACAAAACCTTCAAGACGATTTTTCGGTGGTCCAAGGGGTTCGCATTTCAGTGACAGAGGATAACATAGTTCAGGTATCAAGGTTGCCAGCTGAGGGTACTCGCTGGTTCAGCAGGAAGCAGGTTGTTCTCAACGCGCAGCAAGAATTTCTGCACCTAGATGAGCAAGTGGAACCCAGAGGCCGCAGGGTTAGTCTGCACTCACTTCCTCAACCATGGCCATCAGTGGCAGAGTTCATCAAACACTACTTAACGTGTGAGGGGCGTTATCAGGTAGTGTACAATCATGATTTTGTTTTGATGAATCATTTGAGGAATGGACGACTGATTAATATCCCCTATTATCTGCTTGTTTGTATTAAAAACATGTCTTATTATTGTAAACGAGCTAAATTCCCAATGTTATCCCTTACCCATCATCGTTTATGCCAGCTATTGATACAGAGGGGTTTTGCTCAGCAAAATCCCCCTCTGCATGCCCCACTCCCTATTCCCCAGCCGCCGGAAATTCCTCAGCAGGCCCAAACGCCCCAACCACCCGAAAGTTCTCATGATATTCCGGAAATTCCTCATGAAGAACAACAGGAAGAAATTCCACATTCCCCAGTTGACCCAACCCCGAGCTCGCCTCATTTAGCAGAGCCAACTGCCCCCACTATTTCTGTCCCTAGTGACGACTCTCTAACACCCCCTTCCTCACCCACTTATAAAAAGAAAAGAACCCCAACAGTCGCAGTCTCCAGACCACAGACAAGGTCTACATCTCAAATTCTTACTTCTTCGAAAAACCCTGTCCCCAGAAAGAAACCCTCCCCTTCAAAGAAAAGGAAAGGCAGTGATTTTGCTGCCTTCCTACCAAAAAGAAAAATGAAAATGACTATTGAGACAAAACTCACCTCTATTTCCCCTGACCCTGCCACTATTCTATTAAAACCTTTATCCCCATCTCAAACCTCCCAACCCGTCTCGTCCGGAGGCACTGCCACACAAGAACCAGCGCCCCGGGATAATACGACATTGTTTATGGCTCAAGAAGTGACTGTCACACAAGAACCAGTCACTGGGGCACAAGAATACACCAAGCAGGACAGTAGTGGGAAATCAGCAGTGACTGTCACACAAGAACCAGTCACTTGCCTAGTGGCTGAAACACAAGAACCAGCCACTGTGGCACAAGAACCAGCTACGACTGTGCATCAACAAAATACCCCAACAGAGTCAACCAGTACACAAGGTTTACATACTATGACATCTCTATTGGAGGAGAATGAATTCCTGAAGTCTGAATTAGAAGCTTACAAGAAGGAACTAACCATGGCTCGAGAGGCTTTTGAAAGAGAACTGAATCTCCATACATTAGCACACGTAGCCTCAATGCAAAATAAGGAGCCATGCAAAGAATACATGTGCCAGGAGTGTGGCAACATTTACCAGAATGCAGGCTACAAACTAGTTCAATTATCTGAGGCATCTACATCAGCTGGAATAAGAGAGGGATGTCCTACTGCTCCACAAGAACCAGTAGGACTCTCTATAAAGCAAGAAGAAGAAATCAAACCTCAGATATCCCGTCCTTTGCAGGTTGATGCAGCCATCCAGACAGAGGAAACAACGTCCCAACCCACTACTTTTGATGCAGCCATCCAGACAGAGGAAACAACGTCCCAACCCACTACTTCTGATGCCAAGACACAGACTCTGCCATGGAATCAATTGGAACAGATGAACAAATGGAAGAAGCAATATGCTGAAGAACAAGATATAATATTACGACAACATAAGTTACAATGGCAGAACCATGTATATGCCAACTGGGATAGTTGGGACCAAATAATGCAAGAGCACAGGGAGTATAAAAAGGAAGCCAGAGAATCTAAGGCAAAGATAGCCTTGATGTTTTCATTAGTCCAGAAGTTGATGGCTACGCGCAAACCCTCTGTAAACTACTCTCTCTTTCTTTCTGAACGCTTAGTTTATTTCCAATTAAAAGCAATAGCAAATGGCAGACCATATGAACTAATGACTTCGGAGAAATTTGTTGAGACCTTTAAGGAGGCCCTTGAGAGTGACCAGCATTTTCTGCGAACTCTACCTGCATAATGAGGCCATTCCCGAAAATAGGAAAGATAATATTATTCCAATTGCAGGAGATATACAAATCAGGGCATTTGCTTCATTTTTGTCTAACCAGCTCACTTGGCAGACTGCGTTTACTGCAAGCAGTCATAATGAGGAGAATAAACTCCTGTGGATTAGACCAGAGCCTTTAAGCCCAGCCATGTTCATCGCACAATATTATGAATTCTTGCAGAAGCCAGGAATGAATGAGTACATGCAGCAATTACAGGCTTCAATACTCTTTAAGTGTCAACAACACATTAGAATGAAGGGTACTGCTGCATTGAAGGCCAATGATATGTTTTGGCAGCAGTCATGTAAGGAAAGACAGGATTATCACCCTTTTAACCCTCTCAATTTTCAAGCTGCATTATCCAGGGTCCCTAAGTACATTGATTGCATTCAACATTGTGGAGTAAACTGGATCGGGTATCACTTCCGTTTTCCAATTTTATGGTTGCCTTCAGACAAATATCAATGTCATTACCAGTTGACTGACAGAGATGAAGCCTTGGCATGGCAACATTTGCAGAACAACAGCGGATTCCGAGCTCCTACAGATGCCACCTTCTCCAGCTACTGCTTGAGTAATTTGCATGCTCAGTCCCAGTACTCAGACTCTGATTCAGACTAGGGGTTGCCTGAGGACATGAAACATTTTTAACTGGGGGGGATGTTAGGACTCCACTATGTATCATTTTTGCTATATATTTTGACACCATTCTACTCTTATAACCATGAACTCCATTATCTTTTTCATCTACTTTATCCCAAGGTATATAGAAACCTCTTCTTTATTATATGTTTAATCTGTTTTACATTTAATTCCGTAATACTCTTATATTTTATCATTAATTGAAGTGTATTGTTGCTAACACAAGTCCAAAGATCACAGATAAGTTATATGTCTTGTTGGGAACAAGCGGCCGTTGCTGAGACAGCTGACTCCGTTGCTGAAACAGCTGACTCCGTTGCTGAAACAGCGGACTCAGTTGCTGAAACAGCCGTCAAGCACGCAAATCCCGTTATGCGTAATTTGCGATTCTGGAAGAACTTTTTGTGGAATAGTAGCAGCAGCACGAAGACACGGTTACCTGGATTATTCTGAAGATAGCACTGTTATGGTCTTTGTTGTAACAACATCTTTTTTTTGGAAGAACAGAATAGTCCTGTTTTGGGAAAGAGAACAGAATTGAGATAATGTAGATTCGCTCTCATGTAAATTGTAAAAGATGTCTCCTCTTTAAAAAGAGGAGACATCATCATTAGAAGGGGGTTATTTTTTTGTAAAAGCTACAGGAGAGTATTGTGTGAGAACTGGAGCTAGTCTCCATCTGTAATGTATCAGTTACTTTGACAGATGAATAAAATCTTCTTTTGAGCGTTCCAGTTTAATTCTTTCTCTTGGGGAATCTTGTGAGAAGGAAAGGGCCCGCCTTCCTCACAAGATTCACCCTCTTGGTTCCTGTAGTTTGTTTAATTCTTTGTGTGTTTGCACTTCCCTTAATTCTGTTGTTGGACACTAGTTACACAGTTTAGTAATACTCTGTTTCTTTAGCACTACATGTATTGAATGCATGAATGAATGATGTTGGGAAGCATGTGCTGAAGATTCCTGCATAAAGGAATAGGGTCTTGCTCCCATTGATTGTTTTCCTTTGCCTGCAATGTGATTAGGAACAAGAGAACAAGTGCTGAAGGTTCCTGTTCATGGGAATAGGGTCTTGATCTCTTGAAGCTACTTTTCTTACAGTGTGATTAAGTGTCAGGCATCAGGTGCTGAAGTTCCTCACTAAGGAATAGGGTCCTATTCCTGCTGTAGTTGATTGATTTCTTTCCTTGTAGATTGATTTTCCTTTGTTTGGATTGTAACTGCAACAGAGAAATCATTTCTGCTATAACTTAATTGACTTCAGCTTTGATTAAGTAGAGTGTGAATCAGTAGATTGATGAGATTAATAATCGTGTGTCCTTCTTTTACTACAACATTGATTCTGCTTTTGAAATTGAGCATATCCAGTGCGCGATTATCTTTGAAATAAAAAGACCTTCTCGGGTTGACAATTTATGTGGAGCTTGAATTGTGAAAACAATTAAAGCGACCAACACCAAGACTCTACCAGGAGCTAGCTTCAAGACAAGAACACCAACATATAAGGGAGCAAGAAAAATCAAGGGGGTGAAAAGAATCAACTTGCCATAGAATATGGCTTCCCAGTTGTCAATAAAATGCATCACTATAATAGTATGCTCAAGACGATTCCAAGAAGCTAGATAGAAAATTTTCCAATGGTGGCTATTGAGAGAGGATTCGAGTTGCCAGTCAGAGTTGAGAAGGGAAAGTGTCAACTCCGTGGAGTAAAGCTTGCTAATGAGTTGGCCTTCCTTTCCATGAATTTCACAAGAAATCCAAGAGATTCAAAGTGTTGTATGCGACAAAGAAATTAGTTATTTGAATTACCAAATCTCTCTAATTAGCTATTTGACGCGCCTAGGCTTGCGGGATAACCTTTTGGTCATTGTTGTCGTTGGGATTGGTGCATTTAACTATTGGTACCTCGACATTGAATCCCATTCTTGATGGAAACATATTTCACTTGGTTGCACGAGGCAAGTAGGTCAGGCAATAAGATGTTGAGGTTGTCTTCCAGATGCGATAGATTTGATAGAGGTTTGGAGAGCCAAGGCGGTGCTATATATGTAGAGTGATGGACAACATATGGGTGATGTTTCCCGTGCCATAATCACTTTGCATGGTTAAACAATTAAGGGGGCATATTTCCATGTACCCCATTCGTATGGCTAGGTGGGATGATGGGAACTCACCCCCCTTTGTCACACGTGCAAAACAACCCATCTGGGGTTAAAATAATAATTTTAGCTCTAAATGTTTTTTATTTTTATATTTAATATTTTTAATCTCTCTCTTTTCATTGTTTTAGGAAGGCTGTTTAGAAAATTTATTTATTTTTTAAATATAGTTATTTTTTAAAATTTAATTATTATTCTTTATTATTGTCTCATGTTTTTTATTTGGTTTTATTATTTTTAAAATGATTGTTTCTTATCCTAAATTATATATATATATATATATATATATATATTTATTTATTTAATTTGTATATATTAGTTTGTAGATTTGCAACTGCTTATGAAGTTTTAATCAAATCTAAAGACACAAACCTACTCTACTGCTCTGCAGACATTAATTCATAATTTAGAACAAAAATCTCAGACATGAAATAAGAACTAACACACATGCAACAAGTATTTTTATATGGGGAAAGTAATATGCTAAAAAACCTAATTCTTGCTTGCGTTAATCAAATTAATAGAGATGTATTATGATTGCTTTGCTCGACTGAGCTCACCCTGCAAGTGCACAACCTATCTCTCTGCTCACTGGAGGCCTTTGATCCAGACTAAGTCAAAATTTTCCTCAGCTTGAGATCCTATTTTCTCGCGTTGTTCCTTGAGGAATTATCGATTATTGAGGAAATTCCTCTAATTGAATTGTGCATTTCCTTAGGCCGATCATCTGACTGCATGCAACACCTGTACACTCAAGACTAGTCTACAACTGATGTTACACTGCCTTGGAATCTCTACCTGAACTAGGTAACTCGAATTCTCTGCATGCACTAGCTAATTTGTTTTTTCTAGTTGATCAATTAACTGGATGATCACTGAGTTTAACTGAAGTCCCACTACTTAACTGACCTTCCACTAGTTGCTCCAAAAGTTGGAACTAATTTAACTGAAAACAATCCGAGATAACCAACCTTGATTGCTACAAATTAGAAATCACACATGTAGAACTGAACTATAACTCCTCCAACTCTAATTTACTGAGTAAAATGGGTGACACAAGCCATGTCACACAAGTTAACATCATCCAAGTTGCTTGCTGAGTGGAAATTCAAATTTCTCAATTTAATCAAGGCAAAATCAAATTGAGAATTTCTTGCTGCAAATTTCAATACTCCCTCTCAATAAGAAAGGGACTATCAACCACCCCTATCATGCACCTGTGGAACTCGAACTTCCCTCTTAACAAGGCCTTTGTCAAAATTCCAACATCTTGTTCCTCTGTCAGAATGTACTACAGCAACATTATTCGCCTCTGCACACAATCTCGTAAATGATGATACCAAATATCTATATGCTTAGATCGATCGTGAAAAACAAGATTTTCAGAGAGCTTAATGCAAATATGATTATCATAGTAGATTACAGTTGGATTCATCATCTGTCCAAACAATCCAACAAGTATCTTTCTCATCCATATCACCTCACATGTTGCTTGATTGGCAGCCATGTATTCTACTTTTTCCGAGTTGAGTGCCACAGATCTTTGCTTCCTACTATACTAAGAAACCGTTGCAGACCTAACACTAAAAATTACACCTGATGTGCTCTTTTGGTCTGATGGACTCCTCGCCCAATCTGCATCTGTGAAACCACATAAATTCACTCCCTCTATCTATCTATACCATAGTCCAAACTGGGTAGTACCTCTGAGGTACCGTAAAACATGCTTAACTACCCTCCAGAATAATTTGGTTTGCCTAACCATAGCTTGGCTTAAACTAGTTGACTGCATAGCACATATATGTTTGTGTGTTCACAACATACATTAGTGAACCCACCAACTGCTGGTAAACAATAACGTCCTTTTCCTCACCTAAAGTGGCATCCTCTTTCCTCCAGTTGGTCACTAGAGGTGTATCCATGGGTTTGCAACTATCCATGTGGAACCTCTGAAGTATCTCGTTGGCATACTTTCCATGAGAGACAAACAGTTCCCCATCGCCTTTCCATACTTCTAATCCAAGGAAGTAGTGCATGAGACCCATGTCCTTCATTTCAAACTCTTTTGCAAGGTCCTCCTTGCAAGATCTGTTCAATTGCTCATCACCAGTTAAA
The DNA here is from genome assembly GCA_031772625.1 of Pinus tabuliformis. Taxonomy (NCBI): domain Eukaryota; kingdom Viridiplantae; phylum Streptophyta; class Pinopsida; order Pinales; family Pinaceae; genus Pinus; species Pinus tabuliformis. The sequence goes on along the minus strand of CM062819.1, from coordinate 33,249,264 downwards.
ATCAAGTCATTAACATATAAGACAATAATAAACAATTTACCTTCTGTAGGGACCAACCCTATAATTTTTTTTTAAAACTAAGAATACAACCATAAGAAACTATCATTGGGAACTCAAAAATATTAAGCACTTATATAAAACATCCTTGAATTTCACTGCATTAAACATATCATTTATTTTATATGTTATTAACTAAAGTCATAACGAAGTCATGTAAAAGAACATTATAATCACATAGGTACCATTCACCAGGAGACGAGAGTCAATCTTGACTTGCCACTACTTTCGCTCTTTTGTTGTCGATCGCCTCCAAGCGTGAATGTTGACGTGCTTAATCCGAATGCAGTGACTCACCGGTTGACCTCACAGCCTACTCCTTGGGTACTCTCCTTCCCCGCAGACCCTCGAGCTGCAATGAGGTTGTACAATGGAGGAAATATATTAGCTGGTAGAGGAGATCACTCTTTGGCTCAAGAGTCCCCTCTCTAAAGTCCTCTACCTCACCAAACTCACTATAGCTCGTAGTCACTACTCTGACATAGTCTCATCTATACAACAACAGGGTAAAAGAAAAGATCCATTCTCCCATGACTTGCCCTTTCTTTTATAGGAGTCATCATAGGTGACACTTGGCATTTCATGCATAATTAATTATTTTTTATACTCTCATCAAGGATCTCCAAAATTATTTGCTTCAATTTTTAATTTAAAATAATCTTTTTCCTCACCTCAACAAGATTCCTATTTCTTCTCCTAGTTGTCTCTTGATTCCCCCTTTTTACTCTGTTAATTTGTGCTCATTACTAAAGTCAATTGATACTTCAAGATTTGATCCCCTATCTACTCCCTAATTTAAGTCATCTCTTAGATTGATATTCTTAGGTTGGTTGTTGCCACATGGAGGTTCTCTAAATTTCTCTAAAATTTAATTTATTAATATTATTTTAATTTACCATCCTCTTCTCTTAATTAGGTTTAACTATTTTAGGATTAATATTTATCCTTACATTTATGTCCCTCTTTCCCCTTTTTACCTAATTAAACTACATTACCTACCTAATATTTTCCAACATGGGAAAGGTAGAGTTTTTAAGATAAAATATTTTATTTTTTCCTATGATCCTCTTAACCCAAGTTTTATTCTTGATTTAATTACCTCGGTTTATAACATCATTTACCCTTGACGTGAATTTACTTGATTTTCATATCTTGATTATATTTATTAATTTATTTATTTTTAAAGATTCCAAGGGTGTCAAGTTTGGTCGTGCCCTTCAAGAACTTCCCTTGAAGTTCTAAGGGTGCCACGCTTAACAATTTATTTGTGATGCCAAGGGTGCTAAGTTGGTTGTTCCCTTCAAGAAATTCCCTTGAAGTTCCAAGGGTGCCACACCACTTGCCCTTCAAGCATTCAGTGGCTACGAGGGGAAAGTATAGGTGCAACAACAAAGACCACTATCATCTATTATGTTGCTTGCTATAGTGAGACTAATGGTGTCGGGGATCAAGGAATCCGCCTTGATGCGCGCTCCCCAGTAAAATCCTCATGAGCGAACAAACTTTGGGGCCTGCCCTCATGACATCGTGATCTTCAAGGTGAAGGTGTTTCAACCTTTCCAACCCAAGTCACGACGGGAGTGCTAGTGGGTGAGATCAGGGACACTGTCCCACTCCTCCCATGTAGTTCCAGCCAATTGTACAACCCCATCACCCATATGTGAGTTATTCGGCCAAGCAACTAATTTGTGCTTGCAACCACTAACATATCATCAGAATATAGATAAACATATATAGCAGGTTTCAAAATTGACTTAGAATTTCAAAGATAAAATAATATAAATTTTCATCAAACCAGGTGTCGTCAACTCGTCATATGCGAGTGCCTCTGGTGATTTCCTGCCATACTCAATAATCATCAGTAACAAGGTTTCTTAGTGTTAGCCATTGTCATAATAACATCATCGCCATCACCTAGTCATTCGCATCATTGTTCATTGTGAACCAGAACTAACACGAGTAGGTAACATAGGGGACACATCCATCATGGCTATCATCATCATAACATCAATGGAAACATACATATCCATCAAAGCTATCAACATCGTAACATCAATAGAGAACATACATATCCATCAAAGCTATCATCATCATTATATCAATATAGAGCATACATATCCTTTAGTGCTATCATCATCATAAATTCAATAGAGAACAAACATAACCATTTATGCCACAATCATCATAATATCAATAGAGAACGTGCATAACCATTAATGTTACAATCATCATAATACCAATAGAGAACATACCTAACCATTAATACTATCATCATCATAATGTCAATGGAGAACATACATAAACATCACAACCACTAATATCACAATCACTAATAATAGAGTCATGTGTCCGGATCCTCAACTTGAGGTCCTCAAAGAATAAAGTATCTAAGATAATGTCATATTAGGGTCAGGAAACTAGAGTGGGCACTACATACACCCCCTCTTAACAATGGACTTCGTCCCGAAGTCCTCAGAACATAAAGGAAAAACGACGACACATATCCTAGGAATCCTTCCTGAAACTCTTGCTAACCTTCTAGTAATAGGTATCTATGATTTTTAAATTAAGCAAATTTTCTCTAATGAATTAAAATCAATCAACAAAATCGTTTTCATCTTTTGGATTAAGTAATTTTCTCAACAAATTTATTTATTTATTTATTAATATTATTATTTTTACCTAATTAGTTCTACTAGGCCCTCATGAAACATTGTCATAAAATCTAATGCTTCTCATTTTCATTCCTTTAACCTCTTGAATATTCAAGAATGTCTTTCTAGTATAGTTCCTTCGAACATGAGCTTGAGATGTAATGTCCAACAATTGTCCTTGTTATGATCATCCTTCATACTATGTTCATAATGCAAGTCCTTTTTTTTTCATCAAAAGTTTGCTCCCCATTTTCTTCATTCTTGTTGGCCATTTCTCAAGGAAATTAATAGTAGGTACACAATCCCTCCAATCTAAGCTCACATTGGTCGACGTCATAGTTATCTACCATTTTAGTTTGACTTGGAATCTGAATATGGGTTATTCCAAGAAATAATGACTCTTTAGTAAGTGAATATCCAGATTGATTTACTTTCTAGTGGGCAGGTTAGAATTTCCCAAGGTATCTATACCATGGATTCCATTATAAACTAAAGGACTATATCTGGTGATCATTGCAACCCACAATTATTTATGTATTAAGAAACAACAAAACAAGAAGCAGGACAATCACAATCAATATTTATCTCATGGTACAATTAATATATGATGCATTCAACCAAGTAAAGTCATTCACACACTGTACTCCTGTAGCTTCCAATTATAGTAGTTCATTTCAAACTACGTCTACATGACCCTATAAGTGACAATGTCAGGGACAATATGGAACAAAAAGTGATTTGTATGATCATCATTGCATATGTTAAAGTTCACTGTCATAGATGTTGCAATAATATTGTCGTAGAAGAAAAGAGCATACAAATTATTTCAACGAGTCTTTGAGATTGTTTTTTTTTTCTTCTCCCCTTTTTTATTTTATTAAGTTGTTCATATGTTCTATATTTTCAAAAGTCTTAAATTCTAAGTTATCCCTTATGATAATTCTGCAGTATTTTCCCCAATATCTCAATAAGTGTCATTTTGGACCCTTATCAGTATATTCCCTAAAATGATATTTATAGTATTGCATTTAGGCCATAGGCAGAAAAAATCGAAAGAGGTGGACAATTAAGAAGAAGAATTTCAAATGGCGAACTTAATCTCATGAGTTTGCAAAAAGATGAATGATTTTGATGTCAAAAGTGCTAAAACTTAAAACATCTTTAGTAGCAGTTGTAAATAAATAAATAAATAGATACCGTACAAATCAAGTGATTGTGCGTCAAGATGTAGTGTTTAAGGAATAGTTCCTATGAGTTCAGCCAACCAAGAAACTCTTTGAAACATCACCACATTAATTGATTATAGATAATATCCTTGTTACACCAACTAGTAAGCGATGATGTTAGTGTCTCAACTAGTTAGAGATGATGTGACACATGACCTAACAATTGAAGGATCTAATCATGCAGTTGATAATATATCGAGCATTGAATTGAGAAATAAACAAGAATACTCTAAATAAGGAACTTATGCCAATCAAACGAAAAGCATACTTCCCAATCCAAGGAAGTTGTCTTCTATTTGCAAAGGTGGGAAATTTTTTTTTTAGCTACATAGAAACTATTGAGATGAATCAAATTGATTATAACATCTACCATGCCTCACCTATAAAGAAAGAGATAGTGACATCCCTTGCTATCACTAAAGTTCATCCCAAAAGAAAAATCACAACCTCTCTCAAAGAAAACCCAAGGATACTATCATAACTTATGACCAGTGACCACTCCACTTCCCTCACTCATACATAAATAATTAAATAAATTGCTAAATTATCATGACAACACATTAAAATCATTATATTCAAATTGTAATATATATTTATATCAATAATTATGTTTATGAAAACTATGATTTTATTCAAGTTATTATTAAAATTTTCAAAACAAATTAATTTAATAATATTTTAAAATATACTCATAACTTTTCATGTACGCATGTAAAAAAATCCTTTTGAAATGAATATTTAATTATTGACTTCTCTTTAATACATACCATTATATAAAAATTCTATACAATTGATGTAAATATTAAATTTATTAACCAAGATATTACTACAAAAAACATAATTTCCATATGTCAATCTATAATGTGGCACTTATAACTCGTCATTAATTTTTAAAGAATGGCTTGATTAGTGTTAGAGCATTAAAAATTTTCACATCCAACCACTCATCCGATTTCAAAGCCTAAACCAAGAAAATTAAAGGTCAAGATTAAGTTTTTGGTATTATAGGATGAAAAAGACAACTTAGTGAAATGAGATGGAACTAGTTTCATTAGTCAAACTTATTTGTATGTTTTATTTTATCCTTATTATTTTCTGGTGATTGTTAATCATTAAATTATTATAAATATATTAAGCACTCAAACATCCTTAGCTGTCATAAAACATGTGCATTAACCAGTTCATTTTAAGGATGAGTGCTTCTCAACTGTATGTTTCATTACCACCCTAAGCAAAGTCTCTGATTCTTTAACTTTAGCAGTTCAATATGTGTATTAGAAATTGTAAAATAAATTCCATAATCCATTAATTCATAAATAAAGCTTCTTTCTTAATTGGTTAAATTCATTGAAAGGGTCCCATTGGTACTTGCCAGTGATATTTAGTGTCTTCATAGATTTGGTCCAAATTTTTATTGACTTTTAATAAATGATTTTGCAAAAATCAAATACTTTTATAGAATTAAATTTGTAATGTTTATCTAGAAAGCTTCTCACTCTTGGAATAGTTTTCAAATTATAGTAGTGTTGATCATGAGCCATTTTGGCATATCTTAATTAATGTCAAGAAAGTTGATGTAATTATGGGCAACCAAGGTTTGTGGATGACTTTGTGCTCTTCACATAGCAACCATAAATTATATATATATATATATATATATATATATTTCTTTTAATTAACAAATAATGTTGTCTTACAGTGAGATTTGACTGTACCAATCTGGTGTCAAAATATCTTTGCGACCAATATTTAATTGGTGTAGATAATGGTGAACGAGATCTAGAATCACTCCTCATTATCAAGGCCAGGATCCAATGCTCAGAGTGGCAATAAATGTTGTAAATGGTGCAATCTATGTTATAAATGACATTGTTTACAATATTTAAACTTTATGCCAAAATCAACTATCATAGATTTTTTGTTATATATATCTATATTATACCAAGGTAAGCTCAGGTTTAATTCAAATAAATCAAAACCATTAATTTAACCATTCAGAATAATTGATTTTTATTTGGTCATAAAATTACACCAACAATCTAATGTATTGATTTTTTTAATTTAATCGTAAGATTACCCAACCAATGTAATGTATTCAAACCAAAGTGAAAATCAATACCTTTGATCTCTTTAAACTAAAACTGAGCTTGGTAAAATATGAAGAAACTTATGTTGAAAATGATCAAAGCTTTATACATTTAAAAAAATCAATGTTGATGATTTTTAAACGAAGCCCTTTTAAATTTGGCCACACTTTGATTCTAAAATACAATGACAGAGATAAGGAGAGTTGCCGTGATTTTAATTTTTTTAATCAAAATGGTTGGACATTATTTCAATTTTGTTTTTATTATATATATATATATATAATATTGTTGATACTCTATGGCTTTCGAGCTTGTAGCCGCTCACTTTCAAATTAAACCTCAAGGATGTAAGATTTAATCTATTTTGAAATAAATGAAATAGTTGAAGGCAATGGTTTCAAACACGGTTCTCAGGTTGAAATTTTATCTCAGGAAGAGTCTGAAAGAGTGCAGAGCGAACTGTTTCCTTACTCTTCAAAGAAGTCATCGGCATTAAGAAAATACTGAAGAGTAAAATACTGGAGTTGGAGTTTAAACGCCTGGTGGATTCTTATCTTATTTCATAAAAAAATAATGTTAATATCAACAAACCTTCCTATATGTCCCTCATCAAATATGATATGAGACTACCGCTTTCTCCTGGGAATATTGACTGGCTGTTATTCAAGTGTCAATTAATAAATTTGATCAGAAAGAAAAATTAATGTACACGGATTGAAAGTCACCATCTGCATCACTTGCAGTACATTCTAAAAGACAACAAAAATCTCTTTGCGGGTCAAAGCTAAGTTGACTAATATCACATCTCAGTGCGTGCATGGTAGTGTTGTGTTGGCCTTAGCAGAATATATATAACTATTCGCAGGATCCGTGGCAAACAATGTAACACTCGGTGATTATTGCCCACCTCGCTATAATATCCAAAAGCGAAAAGGAGAAGACAATAGTAGCATGACTATCATAGATGGGTTGTTCAGTCGAAAGAAGCAATATTTTGGCAAAAAATAAAAAATATATAGTGACTTTGCACTGGTTGCAACAGAAAAGAGCAAATAAACAATGTTTTTGGCATGCGTCGAAGTGATCGTAGAGAAATAACATGAGGATCATTCTCTACACTGAGGATCTGATTCCATAGCAGCTGGAATGTCAATCCCATAATTAATTACGTTAACAAATAAGGGATTATTTAATTACGATGATCGATAATATTTAAAGAATATTCTTAATGTCCATCATAATGATAATATCACTTAACAAGATCAATTGCGCCAAATGTCAATCCAAGTTGGAGTTTATCAAGTAAATCGGTTTCCACCCTGCCAAAAGTAATTTCCAAACGAAAAATGTCAACTACCACGATTTGATCGAGCCAAGTGTAATTTCTGAGATGAAGTCTGTTAATTACTCTGAGTTCGACTGCGCCAAAATTTACAGAAAAATAAGAGTTCAGAGATAGATATTGAGAGTTTCCAACAATTAAAGATACCATCTGTTAATAAAATGATTCCACTTGGAAAAATGATACACAGGTACATTTGTGAATGAGTTCAAAAGGATTAAATGGTCATAATTAAACTTGAGTTTAACATAAATGTTTTGAAAGTCTCCAAATCGCACTCTATCCCGCTAGCTACGACCACATCCCGGTAGCTCCATTGCTTGGGTCTGACAGCTTGTAAGCTAATGATCATATTACGTGGGAAGTACGCAGCAGATCCCTCAGGACCATGAAAATAGAAGAATTTGGACAGTCTTCAGATGATCAGAAGAATAAGAAGGGATCGAGAAGCAGATTCAGGAAGAACAGAAGGAAGACAATCTGAAATGGGTCTTGGAGGCTCACCTTTTTAGTCGAAGGCTGGGGAAGTGCATCGGGCATTCCCATTGGATTTTTTTTTAGTTACTAAACATAACCTTTTTAGACGCTTCCACCCAATAGCTACCTGGTCTTTACCCATTTAGAACAACTGGCTACAGGTGAATATTTCTTGGGCAATTTTTTATTTTTATTTTTTTCAACATATATGTTAAGTTCACTACTTAAGTCATTCAAACCATGATCCTTAGGTACTTTCGCTGTGAAAAGTTTACAACATGATGCTCATTACTAGACTGTGGTTCATCAGATGGCCTAATGCAAGGGAATTGTTCGATATCTAAGCAAGGATTGATTTCAGATAGCTCAGTGCGAGTCAACCGAAAGCCCTTGGAAATTAATAATATCTCCATTGTGTGAAGGCATAGAATGTACATGAGAAGACAAAGAAAGCTTCTCTTGAAGGAATTTTTCTCCATGGTCGCACTCTAAAGCCCTAATCTCGTTATTGTGACATCTTGTCTGCGTTTTCGGGAGTGAAAACCCAAAAACTTTAAAGTACACCTCCACACCATTTAGCAATGAAACCATGAATGTGGGAAAATGGGGCTGCCGTGACATTCAACGTTGAAACCGTTGATTGGAAATGAAATGTGTGGAAACATGGTTCCTATCTCTTCGTTGTTGAAACAGTTTAATCGGTGAGGAGTGGATAATTATAGTTGTAATGTTATTGCTTAACGGTGAAGGTAAGTCAAAAGAGTTTGTTTGTGCAAAATATTCACTGTTGCGGGAAGGCTAGTTCCTTCGTATATGAAATTTGATAAAGAAATAACCAACCATTCCTAGACTTGTTTACAACTATATATATATATAGATTTAGCCTATTTCTTAGTGAAAGGGCTACGACAAGAAATGAACTAATCGCTGATTACAGTGCACTGAGGTTAGGAGATAGTTGGGAAATGAATGGATGATAGCCATAACCAAAATCATACAAGCGAATTTCATACAGGTTCAAATCTTGCATACTTGGCCTAAAGACTATATAGGCTCGTTACATTTATGTTCTTAATCCACAACTAGAGAAGAACAATAAAAATCCTTACTAGACATTCAAACTTGGGCCCATAGGCCTCCAGGGTTCAAACTTGGCTCTGATACCAAGTGTAGGGACCAACCCTATAATTTTTTTTTTTTTTTTTAATTAAGAATACAACCATAAGAAACTATCATTGGGAACTCAAAAATATTAAGCACTTATATAAAACATCCTTGAATTTCACTATATTAAACATATCATCTATTTTATATGTTATTGACTAAAGTTATAACGAAGTCATGTAAAAGAATATTATAATCACATAGGTACCGTTCACCAGGAGACGAGATTCAATCTTGACTTGCCGCTACTTGCGCTCTTTTGTTGTCGGTCGCCTCCAAGCGTGAATGTTGACGTGCTTAATCTGAAATGCAGTGACCCACCAGTTGACCTCCCAGCCTACTCCTTGGGTACTCTCCTTCCCTGCGGACCCCCGAGTTGCAATGAGGTTGTACAATGGAGGAAATATATTAGCTAGTAGAGGAGAGCACTCTTTGGCTCAAGAGTCCCCTCTCTAAAGTCCTCTACCTCACCAAATTCACTATAGCTCGTAGTCACTACTCTGACATAGTCTCATCCATCCAACAACAGGGTAAAAGAAAAGATCCATTCTCCCATGACTCGCCCTTTCTTTTATAGGAGTCATCATAGGTGACACTTGGAATTTCATGCATAATTAATTATTTTTTATAATCCAATAGTTTGATTATTCACCCACCCATGTGTCATTCTCTCATCAAGGATCTCCAAAATTATTTACTTAAATTTTTAATTTAAAATAATATTTTTCCTCACCTCAACAAGATTCCTATTTCTTCTCCTAGTTGTCTCTTGATTCCCCCTTTTTACTCCCTTAATTTGTGTTCATTACTAAAGGCAATTGATAGGTCAATATTTGATCCCCTATTTACTCCCTAATTTAACTCAAGTTATCTCTTAGATTGATATTCTTATGTTGGTTGTTGCCACATGGAGTTTCTCTAAATTTCTCTAAAATTTAATTTATTAATATTATTTTAATTTACCATCCTCTTCTCTTAGTTAGGTTTAACTATTTTAGGATTAATATTTATCCTTACATTTATGTCCCTCTTTCCCCTTTTTATCTAATTAAACTACATTACCTACCTAATATTTTCCAACATGGGAAAGATAGAGTTTTTAAGATAAAATATTTTATTTCTTCCTATGATCCTCTTAACCCAAGTTTTATTCTTGATTTAATTATCTCGGTTTATAACATCATTTACCCTTGACGTGAATTTACTTGATTTTCAATTCTTGATTATATTTATTAATTTATTTATTTTTAAAGATTCCAAGGGTGTCAAGTTTGGTCGTGCCCTTCAAGAACTTCCCTTGAAGTTCCAAGGGTGCCACGCATAACAATTTAGTTGTGATGCCAAGGGTGCCAAGTTGGTTGTTCCCTTCAAGAAATTCCCTTGAAGTTCCAAGGGTGCCACACCACTTGCCCTTCAAGCATTCAGTGGCTATGAGGGGAAAGTAGGTGCAATAACAAAGACCGCTATCATATATTATGTTGCCTACTATAGTGAGACTAATGGTGTCGGGGATCAAGGAATCGGCCTTGATGCGTTCCCCCCAGTAAAATCCTCATGAGCAAACAAACTTTGGGACCTGCCCTCTTGACATCGTGATCTTCAAGGCGAAGGTGTTTCAATCTTTCCAGCCCAAGTCACGGCGGGAGTGCTAGTGGGTGAGATCAGGGACACTGTCCCACCCCTCCCATGTAGTTCCATCCAATTGTACAACCCCATCACCCATGTGTGAGTTATTCGGCCAAGAAACTAATCTGTGCCTGCAACCACTAACATATCATCATAATATAGATAAACATATATAACAGGTTTCAAAATTGACTTAGAATTTCAAAGATAAAATAATCTAAATTTTCATCAAACCAGTTGTTGTCAACTCGTCATATGCGAGTGCCTCTGGTGGTTTCTTGCCATACTCAATAATCATCAGTAACAAGGTTTCTTAGTGTTAGCCATTGTCATAATAACATCATTGCCATCACCTAGTCATTCGCATCATTGTTCATTGTTAACCAGAACTAATGCAAGTAGGTAACAGAGGGGACACATCCATCATGGCTATCATCATCATAACATCAATGGAAACATACATATGCATCAAAGCTATCAACATCGTAACATCAATAGAAAACATACCTATCCATCAAAGCTATCATCATCATGATATCAATAGAGAGCATACATATCCTTTAGTGCTATCATCATCATAAATTCAATAGAGAACAAACATAACCATTTATGCCACAATCATCATAATATCAATAGAGAACGTGCATAACCATTAATGTTACAATCATCATAATGCCAATAGAGAACATGCCGAACCATTAATACTATCATCATCATAATGTCAATGGAGAAGATACATAAACATCACAGCCACTAATATCAAAATCACTAATAATAGAGTCATGTGTCTGGATCCTCAACCTGAGGTACTCAAAGAATAAAGTATCTAAGATAATGTCATATTAGGGTCAGGAAACTAGAGTGGGCACTACACCTTCTACCAAGATATGATAGAGGTTTGCATTCACTTCACTTTTGGTGAAGTCCAAACCGGTGAGATAGCTATTGATCCTGGTGTACAAAGCACGAGGTTCTTTCTTGAGACCGTACAACCCCCGCTTGAGTTTACACACATGAGACACTCGATCAAAAGTCTCGAAGCCTTCTGGTTGTTTGATATACACCTCCTCCTCAACAACTCCATTAAAGAATGTTGCTTTTACATCCATCTAGTGGATCTTCCACCCCAGCTGTGCAACCAGAGCAATAATCGATCTAATGGATGAGTACCTTGCTATAGGAAGGTCTCCTCATCGTAAATCCCCTCAACTTGAGAGTACCCCTTGGCCACAAATATGGCCTTGTACCATTTTATGTTTTTGTATTCTGCATGCTTTACCTTGAAGATCCATCTTGATCCCATAATTTATTTGTTTGCTAGTCTTGGGACCACTTCCCAAACACTGTTCTTTACAATGGATTCCTATTCCTCCACCATTGCATCAACCCATATCAGTTGCTATACTTCTTCCTCGAACGAGGATGGCTTAGTCTCTACAAGCTCAATCATTATAGCTATGTAGCGAGTGTATTGATATGGTGACCTTCTCTTCCTGCATTGATTTTAAGGAGAACCCACATTCTTCCTCACATCCCGCACAAGTCTCTCAACTTCCCTCGTCCTTTTACTGCCTTCTCTAGATGGTTTTTCTTGAGTGGTTGTTTCCACTCTCTGCTCCTCAAATTATGGCTGCTCCACAACTTCTTGAGGTTCCTCCTTTGCAGCTAAAAGCTTCTATTTTGGTGGGATCTGAAGCTCCCTCTCAAGAGAGCACCACATCGTTTGTCTTCATCAAATTTTACATCCCTTCGTACAAATGTCATTTTGATAAATGGAAAGTACACACAATAGTTGTGGGGAGTTTCTGTGTAACCCACAAATACCCCTAATTCTACTATCGACTCTAGCTTCTTCCTTGATTCTTTGGAGACATAGCTGTAAACAGAGGCTCCAAAAATATTGAAGTGCGACACATCCGACTTTCTCCCCGAGAAAGTCGGATCCTGTGTAATCATGCCTAGAATCTGATGAGGACTCTAGTTATGCAAATAGACTGCTATGTGGTATGCCTCAGCCCAAAAATGCAGACATAGGCCTAGATCACGCAACATCGCCCTCGTTTCTCCCATAATGCTACGATTATTCCTCTCATCCACCCCACTCTATTGTGGGTTGTTGGGTGTTGTCAACTCTCACCGAATGTCTTCTTTTACACATAAAATTTTAAATTCATATGACATGTACTCACCTCCATTATCTCTCTTAACAACCTTCACCTTCTTGCATGTTTCTTTCTCAACCAGTGCCTTGAATTATACGAACTTGGAGAATGTTTCATCCTCTTCAGCATGGAGAAGATTCAACACTTTTGAGAGAAGTCATCAATAAAATTGACAAAATATTTGTGTTTGCTAGTGGAGGTTATTGAGAAAGGTCCTCAGACATCAGAAGGATCCTTTGAAGGACTACATGTGCTTTGTTGTCCTGATCATGGAATGTGGATTTTATGTACTTCCCCAAAGTACATCCTTTTGCTCAAGTTCTCTTTTGGGGAGGCCCGTGGTAAGCTATTGCATGATCTTCAAAGCGCCATGATGCAAATGGCCAAGTTTTCTATGCCAAAGTTCACCGACATCGCAACTCTACACCTTCTTTGTCTTTGTGTTCAATGTAGCACAATCCTCCACATCTAGCTTGTATAGGTTCTTCACACGAACCCCGATCTGCTTCACTTATCCCATGGCTATGTGTCTCAGGAATGCCTTTCCTTTGCTCAAGATCACATCATAAACATGGTCTTCCAAAACTGCAACAAAGATGAGATTTTTCTTTAGGCCCGGAACAAACATGACATCGTTGATCCTGAGGGGGGAGATCGACTCCCTCTGAAAGGTGACTGTACCAATATCAGTCGCACTATACCTTCCATCATCCCCCATCTCGATGTGCATATGAAAATATTTTTCTTCTAGGTCACTAAAAAAGTCTTTATCCCCCGCCATGTGGAACAATCCACCTAAGTCCAAGTACCACACACTCCCCATAACTGTGCTAGCCATGCATGCAATGAGGGTAAAGTCAAGCTTGAACTGTGAATCCAAAACTTCACCTACTGCTCCTCCTGAGGTCTTCTTGCTTGCCTTCTTGTGTGGACACTTCGAGGCATAGTGCCTGAATTCACGACAATGGAAGCATTTAATTTTTGACAAATCTTACTTCTTCCCCCTTGAATGGATTCTGGTTTGGATTGGGATTTCTTCCCTTTTCCCTTCTTTGCCTTTCCATCCAATGCAAAGTTTTCTTCATCCTCGCCCTTGGATGAAGTCCCACGTTTTGTATTCTTCCTTATTTATTCTTGTACCAAATTATATCATAAGCACTCCCAATTCGGTAGTTTCTCCCTCCCGTTCATCGAATCTTGATAGCTATGCCAACTCTTGGGAAGGCCCAAAAGGGATAGGATTACCAAGTCTTCTTCAGGGACATTAACACTGACCCTGCCAAGTTCATCACGACATTGTGTAAACTTGCTTAGACACTGTGGAATTCTGTCATTCTTCTACATCTTGATACTTTGAAGTTTATCCTTAAGCGGAAACTTCTTGTGGTCACTACTATTCTCGAACAATTCTGTCAGTGCTTTCCATATTGCGAACAAAGTTTCTTTTTCGTAGATATTCGAGACAATATGATCCCGTACTCCCTCCAAGATTATTCTCCTCGCCTTGGCTACATATTTTGTCAGTGCTTTCCATATTGCGAACAAATTTCTTTTCCGTAGAGATTTGAGAAAATATGATCCTGTATTCCCTCCCATATTATTCTCGTCACCTTGGCTACATCTTTCTTCCACTGATAAAGGTTTTGGGCATTAGATGCTTGAGTTTTTGAAACATATGCCTTGATGTATTCTAGCAATCCATTGTCATCTAATATCGCCTCCATGTGATCCTTCCATGCAACAAAACTATGGGTGCCTTCCAAGGCATACTCTAGCCTTAGTCCATTGAAGGCCATCTTTTTAGCTCTGAAAATATATTGCTACACTGATCTTCAAATTCGAACCTTTGAGAAATAATTTTGAATTTTCTGATCTAATGTGAATCCTGCTCTGATACCATGTAGAAATTACGCTGTAGACTTGCAATCTTGTTGCTCTTCTTGCTTGTCTTGCTACTCCAAGTCGCTCCCTCATACCAATTAATATTTATGATTACAAATTACTGAGAGGGGGGGCGGGGGGTGGGGTGAATCAATAATCTCCAATCATAAATATCAATTCCAAGTGGGTGTCAAACCTCGTCTCTGTTAGAAAGAAGAATGGGGATATCCGAATTTGTATTGATTTTAGGAATTTGAATAGAGCTTCCGAAAAAGACAACTTTCCTCTGCCTTCGATGGAATAAATATTGCAAGTTGTTGCACTTTATGAGCTTATGTCATTTTTAGATGGTTTCTTAGGTTATAACTAGATCCTTGTTCACCCTGCAGACATATTAAAGATGACATTTTGGACCAAATGAGGAACCTGTGCTTATAAAAAAATGTTGTTTGGCTTGATTAACGCTAGAGCAACGTTCCAAAGAGCTATGGATATTTTTTTTGCTAAATCAAGCGTAGTTCCTTCTATTCCAATTAAAAGAAAAGATACATAAAATACAAAAAGGCGCAATTTCCCAAGCTAAAGCCAAGCCCAAGCTTCTGACCCACAAACCATGCCTCGGGCCCACAAACCAAGCCTCGGGCCCAGATAGGGCCATTCGATCACGCCCCACAAATCTAACAGCCCAGGTGAATATCGGGTGAGCAACATGCCCACACTTTAACGACAAAAACATACCCGAAAATATAATAAATCGTCATTACTTCATATTGGGTTTGAATGGGATGATAACCTTCGAGCAGTTTATCCACTCGAAATGCACCAGATGCAAGTGAACACAAAAAGCCTCTCTAACTAGAACGACACTTATCTGCGCCTTTAGACCCGAAGCCTTATAGAGTCAAATCTGAAATACATTTCGGGTCCGAATGGAAGGTTAACCAATGAGCCATTTGCCGCGGAAAATGCATTGTATTTCCGTGATTATGCTGACTTGCCCACTCTTTAGTGAAGTTCTCGGCACCAAACATTAAAAGGCTTTGAAGACTTGTTCTGTTACTAGTTTCTCGCCTGTTAAACTGAAGACTTGTTCTGTTAATAGTTTATCGCCTGTTAAACTGATAACTGTAGAATTCCTCTGCCAAATTCCCTTTCGATAGCCAGAGTGAACCCCTAGTATCACTCTTGACCTCTTGCTCAAATTTTTCCTCATGTCGATTAAAAGTCCTCTGAACATGAAGAACACCCTGCTTATACATCATCCTGTTCATTTCCTCTGTCCTGGCTGATCTCCCTATCCACTGATGCCTGTTTATGGCACTCATCCCTCAAACGACCCTGAGGAGTCTCTGACCATTCATATATTTTATTGCTTTTGGTACATAGAATGCCCTCATTAGCCATAATGTCCACTAACCTATTGGATGTTCTTCACACATGAGTGAAACTAAGTGTTCTCATGGTGCGCAGGTGGGATTGAATAAGATGATAGACTTGCAGTGATCTCTAGTGTTTCGAAATGCTGTCTGGCATTGAGCCACTACATATTTTCTTCATTGAGTTGATTATCAGTTCAGAATCAAATTCAATTATGGTATTATGTAAGTTTGAGTCCTTTAAGATTCCTAGGCATTGCTCTAGGGCCATGAGCTCTGCCATATTATTAGTGGCTTTACCCAGATGATTGTGAAAGATGGTTTATCAACCCCTGGTCACCCCTTATCACTCCTCCATAACCACCAATGCCAGGGTTTCCTTTTGAGGCCCCATCTATATTGCACTTCATATACCTAAGGGGGGGGGGGGGGGGGGGGGTGTTGCCAGAGATCCTTATCAGGTGATAATTGACTTACCTTCTTGGTTGTTCCCTGAGGGAAGATCCCTTGAACGCCCAACTGGATCAGAATCTGCCTATCCTGTTCATGAGGTTGGTTCTTGGGGGGGTTTTTATAAGGCTACCAACAATGTCTTTTTGCTGTCCTATGATCTGATCCATAATGCTCTGGGCAGAACCACTCCTGTTCTTGAAGATTCTATTGTTGCGTTCTTTCCATACATCCCAAATTAGAAAGCTAGGTACCAATTCCCAAGCTTTGTTGAGAATTTCATTAGCAGAGAAATTACTCCTCCAATTCCTTAATGTGCTTTTGATGTTGCCAATGTCCCTGTCAAAATGTCTGAAGATTGAAGCTACCCAATTCCACAAGGTAGAGGTGAATGGGCATAGGTTGAGAAGGTGTTACATAGTTTATTCTTGTAATTTGCAAAGCTGGCATCTTGATGGCCCAATTACACCTCTTCTCCGCAGTTTTTCCCAAGTTAAAATCTTTTTGTGTTGCACCAACCACATGAACAGTTTGATTTTCACCCAAATTTGATTCTTCCATAGGTCCTTCCAGACCATATCAGGGTTTGGAAAGTCAAGCCCAAGGGCTATTCGCTTGGCCTCTTTAAGGTTAAAGTTCCATTCATTGTTCCTGCCCCATCTTAGTTAGTCTGAAGATGTTGAAATCAAAATCTTTCTCTATTCCAAGATAGCTGTGAGAGCCTCTACCTGGGCCTTCAATGGAGAGTCCTCACTATAAAAAAGATTCTTCCATACTCTCCATTTTCCTTCGTTTCTGTTTTGCTCCCAGAAGTCATTTACCCTATGTAACCCTTTGTCATCGGTATCCTTCTTAAGATTGTCAAACTCTTCTCTCAGTAGTTTTGGCTCCTGTTGCCAATTATCTTCCCAAAACCAAGCAAGGTTTCCATCTCCGATTTCCTAGAAACTATGTTTTTGAACAATAGCTCTATTCTCCCAAGCTTTGTTCCAGATGTGGGAGCCTTTGATTATTCTAGACATTCTGATGTGCTCCCTTTCTTGCCAATTGTTTGCATATTTCTATTTCCAAACCTTGGCCCAAGGGGCATCTGATTCCTTTAGCCATCTCCACCAAAGTTTTGCCCCCAAAACTTTGTTTAAGATTTCAGGGTCATCAAGTCCCAAACCTCCATGTGTCTTAGGTTTATAGATCTTTTCCCAGGCTACCAGAGCCCATTTCTTTTTCTCTTCCCCTTTGCCCCAAAGAAAATCTCTTTGAATATTTCTAATGTGTTGCATCACTTCTTTAGGAGCTGGAAGTGCTAAAAACATGAAAATAGGAACAATCTATAGGATGGCTTTTGTAAGCACTAGTCTTCCTGCCAAATTCAAAGCCCTTTTTGTCCATTTCCGGATTCTATCATGAAGTTTATTAATAATAGGTTCCCAAAATATCTTGCTTAGAGGTTTGTATGTTAGAGGAACTCCCAAATATTTGGAGGGTAACATTTCTCTTTGAAAACCTATAATTCTGGTGAGGTTTCTCTATATAGCCATATCAGTGTTAAAAAAGAAAATATTTGATTTGGTGAGGCTTACTTCAGTACCTGCAGCCAAAGCAAAGTCTTTCTGAATTTGTTTGAAGGCGAGAGCTTCTTTGACCGTAGGTGTATCATGCAGCATGGTGTCGTCCACAAATTGTTGGTGAGTCAAAGCATCCCCATTCATGGTGAGTTTGAGCCCTTGAATTTTGCCTTCTACTCTGGCAGCTTTGATTACTTTTCCCAGCCCTTCCATCATGAGAATAAAGAGGAAGGGTGAGAGCAGATGTCCCTGTCTAAGACCTCTTGTAGGCTTGAAGGTTTTGGATGGTGAGCCATTTAGTAGAATTGAAAAGCTTGAGGTGGTAACGAGAGACATTACCCATCTTATCCAGTTATGGTCAAAGCCATATGCTTTTAGAACTTCCCTGATGTATGCCCATCTAATATTGTCATAAGCCTTTTCAAGATCAAGTTGTATGATCATGCCTGGCTGCTTATTGCTCTTCAAAGAGTGGATCACTTCGTGAGTTTGAATGATATTATTTAGAATTTGTCTACCTTCCACATATCCCATTTTCTCCTTAGACACTAGAGTTGGAAGAAGGGGCTTAAGCCTATTTGCTATTATTTTGGAAATAATTTTGTACACCACATTGCATAATGCTATGGGTCTGAATCTATTTGGTGTCATAGCATTTCCCTTCTTTGGGATCAAGGCTATGAAAGAGGTGTTGAGCGCCTTCAAAACATTTTTGTTTTTCCTTGAGTCCTCTACCACATCCAAAATGTCTTGCTTGACTATGTTCCAGCATGATTTGAAGAAGTCAACATTGAAACCATCCGGGCCAGGAGCTTTCCCATTTTGCATTTCTTTGATGACTTCACTGACCTCCTATTCATTCACTGGCCTGTTAAGATTATAATTATCTTCTCTTGTCACAAGCCTAGGAATGTGTTTAGTGAAGTCATTGATGAAATGTGATCTGTCTATGAGGGGCTCCTCTGCTATGCCTTGGAAGTGTTGAACTAGAGAAAATTCTATTTCTTTGTGGGTATTGAGTTGTTTTCCTTGCGTATCTTTCAGTTTTAGAATCCTGTTATGAGATCGATGATCCATAGTGGACTTGTGAAAAAACCTTGTATTCCTGTCTCCTTCCTTTAACCATTGAACTCTCGATTTTTGTTTCTAGAAGATTTCCTCTTGCTTACATAAGCCTTCCCAGTCCTGATGAAGCGAATCAGCTTGCTTCTTACCCTCCTCGGTGAATCCCTCTATGATGAGCTCCTGGTTAATTTCCTATAGCTTTCCCTCAACTATTTTTTTGGCTTCGAAGATATTACCAAACTCATTCTTATTCCAATCTTTAAGCCTGAGTTTGATGTGTTTCAGCCTCCGCTGCAGAAGGAACATTTTAGTTCCCTGAACATTCAAATCTTTTGTCCACCATTTTCCAATATTGATGTTGAATTCCAGATGGGTAAGCCAAATGTTTTCAAATCTGAAAGGTCTATTTCTTGGCGTTCCTATACAAGATGCTTCTAATTGAATGGGCTAGTGGTCCGAGCCTCCAAAATGGAGAATCATAGCTGACAAGTCAAGGCCTGAGAGGATAAGGTCCTCAGAGATAATGAATCTATCAAGTTTAGAGGCCACTTGAGCAACCCCTCCCCTTTTATTGTTCCAAGTGAAGATACCATTGTAGGTTTCTGTATCTACTAGCCTCATGTTGGTAATGAAGTTCTGAAAAGCTATGGAATCTCTGCCTAGAGATCTAGTCCCACTTTTTTTTTTTTTTTTCGTAAGAGATTTGATCATATTAAAATCCCCTCCCAGAATCCATGGGATGCCCATATGTCTTTCTCTTAGCTCCTCCAAAGAGGTTAGAAGCCTGAATTTATCCTCAAGCTTTTGTGGACCATAGACATTCGTGATCAAATAAACTTCCTTGTCCCCCAAAGGTTGGATGACCACCGAAAGGTAGTTGCATCTAGGATTCCAAGTTTCTGAGGGTTCCACAGTGTAAGAATTCCCCCTGATGCATTGTTTGCTTTAACTTCTAGATATTCATACTTACTAAGCCACTTGCTGTGTATCTCTCTTATTTTGTCTACAGAACATTTTGTTTCCTGGATAAAAACCAAATCTGGTTTTTCTTCCTTCATTCTATTGCTGAGATTTCATTGTTTCCTTTTACTTCCTAGACACCTAATATTCCATGTTGTAAGCTTCATTAAGAAAGATTTGTAAACGAGTAACTAGTTAGGTCTTTCATCTTACCTAAGTTGATCATGAGTTTTCCACATTCAATCAACAGCTCATTTTGTCTTTTTCTTCCTCTTTTTCTTCCTGGGTTCTTGGGAGCTTGTCCCTCTGTTGCCTCCATAGTTTTGACCCCTCCGTTATCCTGACTATCATGGTTTTTTTTAACCCCAAAACCCTTTTCCTGTGTTCTCCAGAGGAATAGTTGTTGCACTCTGTTAAATTCCTCTTGAGGTAGCGAGTCCACTCCTCTGGTGGTTCCTTCCTCCAGGAACTTTTCTAGATCGAGGTGCTCCCTTTCCAGAATGTCCCGCAGTTCATGCTCCTCCATTCCCACTTCGCTCGAGGTCATCTCTTGGTCCCTATCAAGTTCCATTGTGCTGGGCTGATCCTCCTTTTGTTGGCTTTTTTCAGGTCTATCCTCCATGCTGTCGTCCTTTTCCTTCTCTACTAGATTTTCCTTCAGAACTTGCTTCGCTCTTTCATCCCCTTCTTCTTCTTCTAATATCTTGAACCTATTATGACTAGGCTACTTTTCCTCATAGCTTTTTTTTGGTTCTTTCTTCCTCCTTTTCCTTTGTCGCCCACTTTGGTAAAGCTTTCAGTCTCTTTACCTAGGGTTTCTTTGAAACTGCTCTCCATTTTATTTAAAGGGCAGTCTCTGAAGAGGTGCCCGTGTTCATGGCATTTCCTGCATATGAAGGGTATATCTTCGTAGTCCACCGCTTGCACCCAATCTTCATCATAAACTTCTAGAATTATTTCATCCGGCAGAGCCCCAGAAAGGTCCATTTCCACGCATATTCTGGCAAATGAGGTATATTTTCTGCGCAGTGTGGCCTCTGATATTTTTATGAAATGCCCTAGTTTATCACCTATGGCTTTTAGTGACTCCGATAGCCAGTAATATAGAGGTAGGGAATAAATTCTAATCCATACCGGCACCGAAGTAAATGTTTCTTCGCATATAGAGACCTGCAGCCGCATAGAAGTAGGGTCCTCCTTCAAATATCCTGTCCCTATCCTCGAGGTTTGTAAACACAACAGTGAAGAAACCCTTGGATCCAAGGTGCAGATCTATATCTCCCTTAGGTTTCCAATGGTTCTTTATCCAAGCATGTAGGGCCTTCTCTGTTGGCCATAACCCCATGAATTTGAAAATCATTGCATAACTCGCCATGTGCTCCCTGTGTGCTTGTAGCGCTGGGTCACTTAACACCACTCGGGGTGTAATGGAAGCCCTGGGTTTACATGGTCCTGTCTGAATTCTGGGGTCAGCTTTCTAACTGTCTGATTTTGTACGTATCTCCCTTCTAACTTCCTCCTGCGTTTTTGCCATCTTCTATGCTCTGCTGTTTTCCTGTTTTCCTCTTTCTGTATACCTGGTTTCCACTTCCATGGGCTTCTTGAAATGATTAGAGACTACATGACTATAGGAGGGAGTAGAACTCCCCCCTTATTGCCCCTCCATGGTACCCAACTCCGAAATTCTTCTCCAAACCCTAGTTCTGTGCGTTTTTCCTCCTGCTTTGATATCCAGTTTTCTCCTCCCCAATCAGTTATCCCAAGAATTATCATTCTGGTAAAAGAGATATGGATATTGCTTTCAAAGGTTCGATTAATAAATCGGTAGTTGTTTATTTAGACGATATCACAATCTGTTCAAATAAAAAGAGTAATCATCTTAATGACTTAAAGGAAATCTTTGAAAGGTGCAAGAAATTTGGAATATCTCTAAATCCTAAAAAACCATTATTTTCTCTTAGTGAAGGAAACCTTCTAGGATTTATTGTTTCAAAAGATGGAATCACCATAGACCCAGAAAGAGTCAAAGCCATCTTAGAAATTCCCATGCCTCATAACAAGAAGTCGATGCAATCTTTCCTTGGGAAAATCAATTTCGTTAAACGTTTTGTCCCTGATTTTTCTCAGATTTTCATGCCTTTACAGAACATGATTAAAAATAAGACAATTTATAAATGGGGACAATATGAGAAATTTGGTTTGAATATATTAAACAAGCTACTATTGATGCTCCTTCGTTATCATCTCCTGATTATTCCAAAGATTTTTTTATGTATACTTTCCTTTAATCATTCGTAAGCAAAAATTTTAACTCAACAAAATATAGAACAAGTTGAAGCTCCTATTGCTTTCTATAGTTCCACATTACAAGGAGCATAATTAAATTACTCAGAATTTGAAAAACAAGCTTTCACAGTCTTTAAATCAATTAAACATTTTAGACCTTTTCTCTTAAAATCACACACAAAAGTAATTGTACCTTTTCGAGCAGTGAGACAATTACTTATTCAAAAATAATTAGGAGAAAAGAGAGATAACTGGGTCACAACCTTACAGGAATATGACCTTGAAATCAAACTAGCTAAGATTGTTAGAGGTCAAGGTTTTTGCAGGTTGGTAGCCGGTGCATTTGAGAATACATCTGAAGATGATTCAGGTAATAACATTGAAGTATCAGAGGTATGTCTTAATGATACCAAATCCCAATATGATGATTTGATTTTCTATTTAAAGAATATCTATGCACCAATTGAACTAGACTTCAAAAAGAAAAGTAGCATTGAAATTGAAATCCAGTCAATATCAACTTGTTAATGATGTTTTGTTCATAAAAAGTTGTGATTTTGTCTTGTTTAGATGTTTAGAAAAGCCTGAAACTGAAAAGGTGTTGCAGGAATTACATGATGGACCAGATGGTGGGCATTATAGTGGAGACACTAACACTCATAAAATCCTCCATGTTGGATAATATGGGCCAACTTTTTTCAAAGATACACATGCGTATGTGATAAAATGTAAGATCTTCCAGAACACTTCAGGAAGAGAAAAGAAAGCAACCTTGCCTTTAAAACCAGTGAATATTGAAGAACCCTTCGAATAGTGGGGCTTAGATATCATAGGTGAGATTGTTCCACATTCTTCTAAGCAACATAGATATATCCTCACTGCCACTGATTATTTTACTAAGTGGGTGGAGGTAGTGCCTTTAAAGGTGGTCAATTTTGAAGTTGTTATTGATTTCATTGATCAACACATTATTACCAAGTTTGGCCTTCCTAATGCTCTTATATTTGATAATACTTCGTACTTTTCTGGTAATATAATTACTAAATTTGCACTAAAAAGGGGTTTCAAAATTAAATATTCTGCAAATTATTATCCCCAAGGGAATGGATTAGCAGAATCCACTAACAAAAACCTCTTAAGAATTATAAAGTGAACTATAGACGAAAATCAAAAGAATTGGCATAAAGCTTTAATTTTTGCTCTATGGGCAGATAGAATAACTCACAAAGCTTCCTTAGGGACCTCACCTTACTATCTAGTTTATGGAAAAGAAGTTGTGTTTCCTCCTAATGTATCTTTACCTTCATTAGCCCTGGTGAAATCAATTGAAGAACAACCTTGTTCTTCCCTTCAATTAAGATTATCTCAAGTATTGAAATTAGAAGAAGGGAGAGATAAGGCAAAGAAGATTCATGCCAAACATCAAAACATTATTAAGTCTTGGTTCGATGCAAGTTCAGTTGGGAACAAAACTTTTGAAGTTGGAGATTTGGTTTTGAAATGGGACAAGGCCCATGAGGAGAAAGGTAAACATACAAAGTTCTAGAAACTTTGGCTTGGACCATTTCATATTGTGGAAAAACTTGGCCCATCTACTTTTATTCTTCAAGACTTACAAGGTAGGAAGGAAAACCTCCCCGTAAATGGGTTAATCTTAAAAAAATATTTTTCTTGAGAACTCATGCTTTGTTGTAAATATGTAAATAATCATATTTAATTACCGGCATGTCGTTAGGTTATTTTTGTTGAATGTTGCTCTCTTGAATTTGTACTTAGGATTTTATATCTATATTGTCTAATTATTTTATGAAATTCATATAAAATAAAAATTATTAATAAAATGATTATTATGTTGTTATTCAAAATTTCATAAATAATGTAATCTCTAATTTTGTTTCCATTATTTTGTGAACTATTCATAACCCGAGTATTTAAAAATACTATTTTGTCTTATGACTAGTCCTATTCAAGAACAATTAATGAAATAAGTAAAGACTACAAAAAAGTTTAGCATCTTATGACTCTAATTGTCATCCACAGCTCTTAAGGAGAAGATTTACCTCCCCACCCACTAATTAAATATTTTTAGAGTGTAATTAAGAAATATTAAACTTGAAAGATAAGGGGTTTCATTAAGAACCAACTTACCATGATGACGGGGAAGTTGTAGGGACCAACCCTATAATTTTTTTTGTTTTTATATACTAAAATACAACCATAAGAAAACTAGCATTGGGAATTCAAAAATTATTAAGCAATATATAAAACTTTCTGGAAATTCTCTTTATTGAAGATATCATTAAATTTGCATGTTGTTAACTAAAACCATAATGAAGTCATACAAAAGAATACTATATCAACATAGGTACCGTTCACTAGGAGACGTGATTCAAACTTGACTTGCTGCTATTTGCCTTCCTTCGCTGTTCGTCGCCTCCAAGTGTGAATGTCGACGTGCTTAATCTGAATGCAATGACCCACCGGTTGACCTCCTAGCCTACTCCTTGGGTACTCTCCTTCCCCACGGACCCCCGAGCTGCAATGGGGTTGTACACTGGAGGAATGTAATTAGCTGGTAGAGGAGAGCACTTCTTGGCTCAAGAGTCCCCTCTCTAAAGCCCTCTACCTCACCAAACTCACTATAGCTCGTAGTCACTACTCTAGCATACTCTCATCCATCCAACATCAGGGTAAAAAGAGTCCCTTCTCCCATGGCTTGCCCCTTCTTTTATATGAGTCCTCATAGGTGACACTTGGCATTTCATGCATAATTAACTATTTTTTGTAATTCAATTGTTTGATTATTCACCCACCCATGTGTCACTCTCTCATCAAAGATCTCCAAGATTATTTACTCAAATTTTAATTTAAAAATAATATTTTTCCTCACCTCAACAAGATTCCTATTTCTTCTCCTAGTTGTCTCTTGATCCCCCTTTTTTACTCCTTAATTTGTGTTCATTACTAAAGTCAATTGATGAGTCAAGATTTGATCCCCTATCTACTCCCTTATTTAACTCAAGTTATCTCTTAAATGGATATTCTTATGTTGGTTGTTGCCACATGAAGGTTCTCTATATTTCTCTAAAATTTAATTTATTAATCTTATTTTAATTCACCATCCTCTTCTCTTAATTAGGTTTAACTATTTTAGGATTAATATTTATCCTTACGTTTATGTCTCTCTTTCACATTTTTACCTAATTAAACTACATTATCTACCTAATATTTTCCAACATGGGAAGGGTATAGTTTTTAAGGTAAAATATTTTATTTCTTCCTATGATCCTCTTAACCCAAGTTTTATTCTTGATTTAATTACCTCGGTTTCTAACATCATTTACCCTTGATGTGAATTTACCTGGTTTTTATTTCTTGATTATATTTATTAATTAATTTATTTTTAATGATTCCAAGGGTGTCATGTTTGGTCGTGCCCTTCAGGAACTTCCCTTGAAGTTCCAAGGGTGCCACGCCTAACAGTTTATTTGTGATGCCAAGGGTGCCAAGTTGGTCGTGCCCTTCAAGAAATTCCCTTGAAGTTCCAAGGGTACCATGCCACTTCCCCTTCAAGCATTCAGTGGCTATGAGGGGAAAGTATAGGTGCAAAGACAGAGACCAATATCATCTCTTATGTTGTCTGCTATAGTGAGACTAATGGTGTCGGGGATCAAGGAATCCGTCTTGATGCGCGCCCCCTAGTAAAATCCTCACGAGCGACCTAACTTTGGGACTTGCCCCCATGGCATCGTGATCTTCAAGGCGAAGGTGTTTCAACCTTTCCAACCCAAGTCACGACAGGAGTGCTAGTGGATGAGATCAGGGACACAGTCCCACCCCTTCCATGCAGTTCCATCCAATTGTACAACCCCATCACCCATATGTGAGTCATTCGGCCAAACAACTAATCTGTGTTTGTAACAACTAACATATCATCAGAATATAGATAAATATATATATATATATAGCAAGTTTCAAAATTGACTTATAATTTCGAAGACAAAATATAAATTTTCATCAAAGCAGGTGTCGTCAACTCGTCATATGCGAGTGCCTCTGGTGGTTTCCGGCCATACTCAATAATCATCAGTAACAAGGTTTGTTAGTGTTAGTCATCATCATAATAGCATCATCAACATCACCTAGTCATTCACATCATTGTTCATTATGAACCAGAACTAATGCAAGTAGGTAACATAGGGGACACATCTATCATGACTATCATCATCATAATATATATCCATCGAAGCTATCGACATTGTAATATCAATAGAAAACATACCTATCCATCAAATCTATCATCGTCATGATATCAATAAAGAGCATACATATCCTTTACTGCTATCATCATCATAAATTCAATAGAGACCAAACATAACCATTTATGCTACAATCATCATAATATCAATAGAGAACATGCATAACCATTAATGCTACAATCATCATAATACCAATAGATAACATACATAACCATTAATGCTATCTTCATCATAATATCAATGGAGAACATACATAAACATCACAACTACTAATATCACAACCACTAATAATAGAGTCATGTGTTTGGATCCTCAACCTGAGGTCCTCAAAGAATAATGTGTGGGCCTTAGGGCTAAATAAATGTTAATGTCATATCACTGTCAGTCAACTAGAGCGGGGCACTACATACACCCCCTCTTAATAATAGACTTTGTCTCGAAGTCCTTGGAATAGGTAAGGAAAATGGTGACGCATCTCCTCAGCGTCCTCCAAAGTAGTTGAACTGGGACTATAGTTGTCCCACTAGACCTTAACCTGGTCCACTAACCATCATCTAAGATGCAAGGTTCGTTGGTCCAGTATGCGAACTGGTTCGGCCATTACTGTTCCCTCGTCCAAAACCTGCAAATGACCAAAGTCAATAACATGCGAAGGATCTGAAATATAATGACGCAAAATAGAAATATGAAACACATCATGCATATGTGCTAAAGATGGAGGTAAGGCAATCCTATATGCCACCGACCCTTTCCTTTCTAAGATTTCTAAAGGTCTCACAAGCTGTGGAGACAATGTTTCTCCCTTTCCAAATCTTATAGACTTTTTTTTTTTTTTTTGGTGCCTTACTCTCAGGAACACCCTATTTCCCACTTCATAACTTCGGTCTACCCGATGAGCATCAACATAGCTCTTTTGTTGATCTTGTGCATCTTTTCGCCTTCCCCTAATCATAGTTATTTTAATTCACCATCCTCTTCTCTTAATAGGTTTAACTATTTTAGGATTAATATTTATCCTTACATTTATGTCCCTCTTTCCCCTTTTTACCTAATTAAACTACATTATCTGCCTAATATTTTCCAGCATGGGAAGGGTAGAGTTTTTAAGGTAAAATATTTAACAAGTTTTTAATATTTAGTTTTTAAATATGTATTAATTAAAATATAAATATGTTTATTTTAGTCAGGAATTTTACATAAATAAGTTCTTAATATTTAATTTTTAAATATGTATTAATTAAAATATAAATATGTTTATTTTAGTTAGAAATTTTACATAAACAAGTTTTTAAATATGTATTAATTAAAAAAAAATTAGGGAAGAGATTTTATATTGAAGTTTTGAGTTTTGAAAATCAAGGAAAGGAAAAGTGTGGTTTTCTTTGGTAAATTGTAATTGTAAAAATAATTTTAAAATGAATGAGAAAAAAATGAACAATATTTGTATGGAAAGATTCTTCCGAATTTTTATCGTATCGAATTGGAATTTGAACTTGGTAACTATGGTATCTTCCAATCTTCTTTTTTCTTCTTCTTGTGATTGCCTTACATTTTTGAAAATTGAGTATTTTGATTTTAGAGAAATACCCACATATAGCTTTGGCAAATTCAAATGTCTTAGAACCTGTTCTCTTTTACGTTTACATACGACTGATGTGTTGGCATTATGATGTATGTGTTGTACTTGATGGCAACCCACTTGTAGCAGAACAACTCACTTGTATATGGTGACTAGATGAATCTACAAAAGAGATATCAGATGTGACAGAGTGCAATATAGGGCAGCTTCAAGGAATCAGAGTATAGCAGACAAACAAAAAAGAATTACAGATCAGTTTTCATAGAATGAAGAGAGAGAGGTATACGCAGGTTCACCATTGACCAAGCCGCGTATACACGCAGGTTAACAGAACAAAAGGAGCGTATAACGTACACACGCACTTTCACAGAAATAAAAGCGCGTATACCTTGGAAAACTAAGTTTTGGTCCGAAGTATTTGGTCCATGGTATTTTGATCCATAGTATTTGGTCCGAGGTATTGACCATAGGTATTTGATCCAAGGTATTGGTCCTAAGTGGTTTTGGTCCATGGTATTGAGAAAGACCTAAAACTATAAAAGGAGGAGAAGATCATTAGGCCAAGACACACAAGCATTGAATATTTGATGAAGTGTGAGATCTAGTATGCAGGGTATTGGGTTATGGTGCATTGCTGGATCTGAACCAAGGAGGAACCTTAGCGATTGATGGAGGATAAGATCTAATAATGGATCGGGATCTTAAGGTGTAAAATTAACTATCATGATGTGTTTTAGCTCATGAATATTCTAGATCTGAATACTGACGCATATATTATTCTGTAAATGATATGATCTGGGTATAACTGAAGTCGAGTATAGTTGCAGAATTATGAATTAATATTTGCAGATGTATACGCTGGTTGGCTTTGAGGAAAGCGCGTATACACGCAGGTTCGACACATGAAAGTAGTGTATACCTTATAAAATATGTTTTAGTTGCTGTTGTTTGCTGTTGCAGAATTCTCGTTTCTGGTCTGAGTTTTGGTTACTGTATTCTGAATGATTAGATTGATGGGTTGTCAAAGTGATTGATTGTTTCGGTTGTGGTTGGTTCAAAAGGTGATTGGTTGATGCAGATATATTTGATGATTGAATTACACTTATGATGGTGTTGATGGATCCAGTCTGAAAATTCATGAAACGTGGTCCCTGGAAGAAAAAGAGAAGGTCGTAGCCTTTTGTAGGTCAGCGCCTACGTACTAAGCAAAAATACTGACTAGTACAAGAGCTAGGGGATTGTAGCTCCCTTCCAGCAGAAGCTAGAGAACGAGAGAAGGTTGTAGCCTTCTGCAGGTAGAAGATTGCACCAATACAAAAATTGTAAACAGAATTTTCTTATTATTAAAAGAAGACAGAAACGCTAGTAGCAGGTGGTTTCACCCACATTGGGTTTCCACCTTATATCTTGTTGTTCATGTGTGATGCTTTAATCTGTTTTTACTGCACTGTCTAATGAATTCCTGATATGCTGATTAAATTTCAATACATGATAATTTGGGTAAATCAACAGATCTCTGCATATATGCTGGTTGCATTAAGTACAGTTGCATATACATGCTAGTTCACTGAGCTGAAGTAACGTATACAAATCACTGTTGAAAATTAAATTATTGATCTGATAATACTGATTCACCCCCCCTCTCAGTATTATTTCCAACATGATGCTATACTTGAGTATCTTGTAACAAGATGCCCTCTTCTTGAAAATTTGCCGGTCTAAAGTTGTAATGGGCTTAATACGAAAATTTCTGCAGTGAATCTCAAGAATTTAGACTTTACAGACAATAACTGTCCAAGCTCACTGACACTGAACTGCCCACAGATGATGCGTATCGAAGTACAGGGTTTTCACCCTATATCGAGGTTTGAGCTTAATTGTTGTGGGTCTTTACATTTGTCCACAACGAAGATTCAGTTGCTTGAAGGGATTTTGAACAGGAACCTGCTGAGAAAGCTTACCCTTTGTCGATTCAGCAAATACTTGTCTTCTCACAGTTCTAAATAGTTTTCCCAACCTTGAAGAGCTCTTCATAGAAAATATTTCCCCATCTAAAGAATTTTTCAGTATTTCCCATCTTGAAGGACTTTCGTTTGAAGAGCTCTTGCAAGAACATTTCATTTTTTTTTCTCTTGAAGAACTCTCCATGCAAGTTAATAGTTTTTCCAATCTTGAAGAACCCTCCATGGAAAACAAGCATCTGAAGAAACAAGGAACAAACTTGGTGGGATCAAGCTCAACTCTTTCACTAAAAAAAATGAAGAAAGTGAATTTCAGGGTTTCAAGATTTAATGGAGAGGAAATTGCTCTGCTCAATTCTCTTCTCAGAAGTGCTCCACTGCTGCATAAAATGACAGTTATTCTACCGAGATGTTCTCAACATATCTATGTGCAGAGATTCGTGAAGCATTTTGTGGATTTGAAAATACTATATGATGAAGTAAGTATAATTATAATAGAAAAACATGACAAGGACTGCGGGGATGCGTGCCTTAAGATGCCAGATGGAAAACATAATAGCTTGAGAGAAATATATCCCAACAGTTTTGAGGAATGAATGCGTATTTCAGGTTACCTTCAATCTTTGGATGCTTTAGTCGTACATTGTGATGATTATTTTCTTCTGTTATTTTGATTTTCTTTACAGTCAATGTAGTGCAACATTTTATATGTATGCAAAGACAACTTTGTTTTAAGATATTTTGGATTATGTTTTATGAATTGGTGAATTATCACGTACAATAAAGGAGAAGATTAAAAAAAAAATGAACACAATACCGATAAATACCAATACACTCAAAAAAAAAAACCGCTATTGGCAGCATGTGAAGATTCCTATTGAATCGTTTTTAGTAAAATTGCCAAATCGTATGGTGAGCACTTTCTTGAAACAAATGTGAATTTTTCTAAACATTTGATGTACTTGTAACATGTGTAACGTGCTCGAAAATATATTATTTCTATGTTTTGTTTTTATAAATAGTTTAGGAACTTTTCTAAACATAGTCGCTCCTTTATCATGGGAATTTACCCATCACAGAGATGCACAAATGGAAATCCTTATAAAGAATTTTAGGGTCTATGACCCAGTTTTTAGGAATGGATTGGTTGGAACGACATGAGGCACTTCTAGACTGCAAAGACAAGATTCTACATTTCATATACGATGACAGCCAAAGAAAATCATTAAGGGGAAGGAACCGAGGGGTGTCCCTGAGGTTCATCTCCTCCACGCAACTAATGCAATTTAGGCGAAAGGGATGTCAAATGTTCTCGGTGTTAGCTCTAAATGATAAGGGTGATTATGAAAACCTTGATAAACATCCATTTCTTGTTGAATTTAAGGATGTATTTCCTGAAGAACTACCCAGGCTACCCCCAAAAAGGGAAATTGATTTCACCATTGACCTTAAACCAGGCACTGAGCCTATTGCAAAGGCACCCTATCATATGTCAGCTCCAGAGCTAAAGGAATTGCAGATCCAATTAAAGGAACTGTTGGACTTGGGGTTCATACGACCTAGCATATCTCCGTGGGGAGCCCCTGTGATTTTCGTTAAGAAGAAGGATGGGTCTTGGCAACTGTGCATTGACTACCGCCAGTTGAACAAAGTGACGATAAAAAAACCAATACCCTCTGCCAAGGATAGATGACTTGTTTGATCAAATGAGGGGGGAGACTATGTTTTCAAAGATAGATTTGAGGTCGGGATATCATCAGTTGAGAATCAAGGAAGAAGATATCCCAAAGACAGCCTTTAAGACAAGATTTGGGAATTATGAATTTGTAGTTTTACCCTTTGGACTGACAAATTCCCCGGGTGTGTTCATGAGTTTGATGAACATAATATTTCGGGATTACATAGAAAGTTTGTACAAGTATTTATCAATGACATTTTGATCTACTCAAAGACCCCAGAAGAGCATGATGAACACTCGAGGATAGTTCTACAATGTCTTAGAGAAAACCAATTATACAGGGAGTTGTCAAAGTGTTCCTTTTATCAAACCGAGATTCATTATCTTGGGCACATTATCTCTGGGGATGGTATCGCAGTAGACCCAATAAAGATAGAGGCCATCATAGAATGGCCAAAACCAACCAATGTTCATGAAATACGAAGTTTCATGGGCATGGCAGGGTATTATCGTAGATTTGTCGAAGGGTTTTCGAAGATAGCAAGCCCCATTACCGAGCTCCAAAGAAAGAACAAGAAATTCATTTGGAATGAAAAATGTGAAGAAGAATTCCAAAGGTTAAAGGTGTTATTAACGACAACACCAATTTTGAAGGTGCTAGATATGGAAAAAGAATTTTTGGTTTGCACTGATGCCTCCAAGAAAGGGCTCAGTTGTGTGTTGATGCAAGAAGGAAGAGAAATTTCTTATGCATCAAGGAAACTCAGAACCCATGAAGAAAACTACACAACCCATGATCTAGAAATAAAAACAATTGTTTATGTACTAAAGATTTGGAGACACTACCTTCTAGGAAGGAAGTTTGATCTTAGGACTGACCATTGTGGGCTACAACACATATTCACTCAAGAAAACTTAAATGCAAGACAAAGACGATGGTCTGAGCTAATTAGTGAATATGATTTTGATATCACTTAGATAAAAAGAACGGTAAATAGTATGGCTGATGCTTTAAGTAGGAGGCCTCAGATATTTTTAATGATTCCCTTAAAAACAAATTTGAGGGAGAAACTGCTTGATTTACAAATTAAAGACACCTAGTACCAGGAGGTTAGAAAAAGTTTGAGGGAGGAAGAAATGAGGGTCCCAAAATATGAAGAATACTCCCTTGATAATGATGGGCTACTATGATTTTGGGGAAGGATATATGTACCACCGAATGAATATATATGCCAATTAATCTTGAATGAAGCACATCGTGCAGTATACATGGCACACCCTGGTGTTAAAAAGATGAGTGCAGACCTGAAACCACTCTTCTTTTGGAAAGGGATGAAGAAGGACATCGTAAACTTGGTAGAAAGATGCTTAGAGTGTCAACGAATAAAAGCTGAACACAAATATCCAGCAGGATTATTGCAACCCCATGAGATACCAAAATTAAAATGGGAAGTTATATCAATGGACTTCATTGTGGGACTACCAATGACCTCAAGAAGACATTATTCCATATTTGTAGTTGTGGACACGTTGACCAAGAGCACCCATTTCATACCAGTTAAGACTACATATAAGGCACCGGAAATAGCCAGAGTTTTTATTGATGAGATTATGAGATTGCATGGAGTGCCTAGGAAGATCATATCCGATAGGGGGCAATGTTTACAGGAAGGTTTTGGACCAATTTCCAAGAAGCCTTGGGAACCCAGTTGAACTTCATTACTTCTTATCACCCTAAGACAGATGGGAAGAAAAAGAGGACTAATCAAATCCTCGGAGACATGCTTCAGATGTATGTGATGGACCAACAAAAGAGATGGGAGGAGTTTTACCTCTCATGAAATTTTATTACAATAATAGTTATTAGAGTTCCATTAAGATGGCGCCATTTGAGTTCTTATATGGAAGACCTTGCAGAACACCTCTCAGTTGGGACCGACTAGAGGACTGAGTATTAATAGGACCAGAAGTGGTGCAAGAGATGGAAGAAAAAATAACTTTGATTCGGGGAAGGCGAAAAGATGTACAAGATTGACCAAAGAGCTATGCTGATGCTCATCGAGTAGACCGAAGTTATAAAGTGGGAGATAGGGTGTTCCTGAGAGTAAGGCACCAAAAAAAAAAGGTCTATAAGATTTGGAAAGGGAGAAAAATTGTCTCCACGACTTGTGGGACCTTTTGAAATCTTAGAAAGGAAAGGGCTAGTGGCATATAAGATTGCCTTCCCTCCATCTTTAGCACGTATGCATGATGTGTTTCATACTTCTGTTTTGCGTCATTATATTTCAGATCCTTCGCATGTTATTGATTTTGGTCATTTGCAGGTTTCAGACGAGGAAACATTAATGGCCGAACCAATTCGCATACTAGACCAAAGAACCTTGCAGCTTAGATGATAGTTAGTGGACCAGGTTAAGGTCCAGTGGGACAACTATAGTCCCAGTTCAGCTACTTGGGAGGACACTGAGGAGATGCGTCACCGTTTTCCTTACCTATTCCAAGGACTTCGAGACAAAGTCTATTATTAAGAGGGGGTGTATGTAGTGCCCCGCTCTAGTTGACTGACAGTGATATGACATTAACATTTATTTAGCCCTAAGGCCCACACATTATTCTTTGAGGATCTCAGGTTGAGGATCCAAACACATGACTCTATTATTAGTGGTTGTGATATTAGTAGTTGTGATGTTTAGGTATGTTCTCCATTGATATTATGATGAAGATAACATTAATGGTTGTGCATGTTATATATTGGTATTATGATGATTGTAGCATTAATAGTTATGCATGTTCTCGATTGATATTATGATGATTGTAGAATAAATGGTTATGTTTGGTCTCTATTGAATTTATGATGATGATAGCAGTAAAGGATATGTATGCTCTCTATTGATATCATGATGATGATAGATTTGATGGATAGGTATGTTTTCTATTGATATTACGATTTCGATAACTTTGATAGATATGTATTATGATGATGATAGTCATGATAGATGTGTCCCCTATGTTACCTACTTGCATTAGTTCTGGTTCATAATGAACAATGATGCGAATGACTAGATGTTGTTGATGATGACTAACACTGACAAGCCTTATTACTGATGATTATTGAGTATGGCATGAAACCACCAGAGGCACTCGCATATGACGAGTTGACTGTTGAGCTAATTTATTAACACAAATATTTAATTATCAATCCAGGTTTGTAAAACTTAGAGGCAAGTCCACAGTGTATGGATATCAGATGTAGCCAAGCTTAGAAGATAAAATTTGAAGAGTTAAGGAAGTACATATTACAAATATAAACCTATTTTAACAATTTCTAATTCATTTATGTAATATGTGAGGGATGAGGCTCCTAACTTAGGAGAACCAGGTTGTCCTTCCCTACAATACTACTTTCATGGAGATAAATCCAAATCACTAATTAACAATGGTTTATGATGCAGAAGATGTAAGAGAAGAGGCTCCTAACTAAGGAAGACCAAATTGTCCTTCTTCACAATTCTACTATATCATAATCACCATTGCTTCAAACCAGAAATGAGAAATAACTTCAAATAAGAAAAATAGAATGAAATTCAGTTTTAGTTCAAGATCAAATAGAAGGGGAATTTAACTTAAATTCCTGTGTGTCCCTTCATATGTAGATTAGAATTAAACCAATATTCATTCAACAATTATCACACATCTAAATACATTTGAAACAAGAACTAATTTATGAAAACTATGAAAATTTAACCAAGAAGTGCACTTAGCTTGGTGTGCGGGCCCCCACCCTTGCCTTGCACATTTGAAGAAATCTCAGCTACAACAACTTCAGTAAATCAACCAAGCATGAACAACAAATTGAAATGAAACAGGTCCTTCAATTATCTTTCAATATTCAAAGAGTCTCAAAATCAAATTCTACATAAATTCTCCATTACATAAGCCTTCAAAGTTTTGGCTTAAATAGAAGGTAATGAAACAAACTGATCTACAGTCTCTCTAAAAACTATATATATTCATATCCATCTATCCAAGTCGAATCAATCCAATCTATCACTAGAAATATGGACAATCCCATGAAATCATAAAACTGCCCTATTTCCTAGGGATTTTCTAAATGACTAGTCATGTTTGACCAGCCTTGACCGGGCCTGATTTAGCTTGTTTTGATCGAACCAATTGGAATTAATTCAGTCCTAGTTCCCAAGATTTCCATTCATGTATCTAGCTCGAGCCCAAGTGTCCTGCAAATATGTCATCCACATAGCCATTACGAGAGTTTCTGATTCTGTCCAAAAATACTCTTAAAACCCAATTTTTGCAAAAATATCTAAAAATTGAAAAACATAATTTATTTGCTTGAATATGCATAATAAGGTCAAAATAAGGTATATATGGATGGTATATGGTGGAAAATGATAGAAATTAGGTGGATTTTAATAAGCAAAATTTGATAAAAAACGAGGGCCAACATTGACGACCCCTGGTTTGATGAAAATTTATATTTTGTCTTTGAAATTATAAGTCAATTTTGAAACTTGTTATATATATGTTTATCTATATTATGATGATATGTTAGTGGTTGCAAGCACATATTAGTTTCTTGGCTGAATGACTCACATATGGGTGATGGGGTTGTACAATTGGATGGAACTGCATGGTGTAGAAATTTTGAATAATATGACACTTATTCACAGAGATTATCCCGATTATACACTATTGCGGAATACATGCATAATACATAACCTCCTCTACGTTGATCATAAATTTAGCAGCATTAAAAACAATGAAACATCAATCGCATGTGCACATTAACACAGTATGTAACCCGGGGGAAGCATATAGCTGAAAACCCCACACTATCTGTATATTCTAATGATAGAGAACATCTAACAATACATAGTACAATACTCCTCCCAAGTACTCAGTACTATCTCCACCTGTTACACACAAACTAGCTCAGATCTGATGCCTCAAATCTCCTCCACTGTTTTCCTGCCTCCACTGCGCAATCCTGCAAGAGAATCAATCACTATGTGAATTCGAATTCCCTTGGTTATACTACACAAGCCTCATTGGCAATCTCCATCCATGCATGTGCAAATCTCATGCACAACTATAGTCACAACTGATAGCAATCTCAACCTCTAACACTTGTCTCCACTGAACTGTCCATGCACTGAGTTAACTGATGTATTCTTCAGTTGCTTTATGAGTTAATAATTACTGAATTAATTAATAATTAATTCACACAACTCATCACTAGTGTATTATTTAGTTAGACTAAAATACAACTAGTTTAACCAAGTCAAACTGAAAACAACTCCATCAACTCCACAATCAATTCCACCAAACTCAACCACATGAGTTCTAACTGAAGTCCTGCATGCAATAGCTCAACTGACCCACAAGAAAAGTGTATTTCCTTATGACAGCTGCATGTGCCACATCTATAGCTCAAACTAAAGTGCTCCAAGAGGATAAGATAATGTTTATAGTCCAAATATTATTATGAGCTAATAATATTCGACTGTTCTATTTTTCGCCTGGCAGTCTAAAAATAGAAACCGCCCATATGTCTAAAAATAGAAGTCCATCTATTTTTACCAACATGACCAATCATCCACAAATAGCATCCTGCAACTCATAGACCATGATCCATATGTCTAAAAATAGACATAGTCTAAAAATAGACTTTGCGCCAAAAATAGCCTGCGGGCCCACTTAGTGAAGGCGACTTCTTTCCACTAAGCTCCATCATCTTGTTGCATTCTCAACACTCCCTCTCAACAAGATATGGATTATATCAACAACCCCTATCCTGCCTCGGTGGTATTCAAACTTGCTCCTGGTGAGCGGCTTCGTCAAGATATCAGCATCCTGATCCTTCGTTGGAATGTATGAAAGTAACATGATTCTCCGCTGCTCACAATCTCTGATATGATGGTACCTGATGTCAATGTGCTTGGATCTATCATGAAATACTATATTAGCAGAGAGTTTAATGCAACTCTGGTTATCATAATAAATCACAGTAGGCTCCAAGTATGAACTGAACAACCCGACCAGGATCTTCCTCATCCATATAGCCTCACATGCAGCCAAACTAGCTGCCATATACTTGGCCTCTACTGAACTGAGTGCCACGGATCTCTGCTTCCTGCTGTACCAATAAACTGCTGTCGACCCGATACTGAAGACCCCTCCAGATGTGCTCTTTCTGTCCATTGGACTCCCTGCCCAATCTGCATCCGTGAAGCCACATAGATTCACCTCATCCTCTTGTCTGTACCACAATCCATATCCCGATGTGCCTCTAAGATAACGCAATACATGTTTGCCTGCCTTCCAGAAGAGCTTGGTTGGCTTAACCATAGCTTGTGAAAGCTGGTTAACAGCATAGCATATATCGGGTCGTGTATTGACCAAATACATAAGCGACCCCACCAACTGTCGATAAACAATGGCATCCACTACTTCCGCTGAAGTAGCATCCTCCTTCCTCCAACCTCCAGGAAGAGGAGTATCAACAGGCTTGCAGCCATGCATGTTGAACTTCTCGAGTATCTCCCGAGGATACTTACCCTGAGAAACAAATAGTCCATCATTGCGCTGCCAAATTTCCAATCCCAGGAAATAATGAAGGAGGCCCAAGTCCTTCATCTTAAACTCCTTAGCAAGATCATCCTTGCATGAAAGTATCAACAGCTCATCACTTGTTAGAATCAAATCATTTACATAAAGTACAATGATAAGCAACTTACCCTCAACCACAATCTGGTATAGGTTAGGATCCGCCTCACTCTTGGAGAATCCAAGTCCGGTGAAATAATTGTCTATCTGTGTGTACCAAGCACGTGGTGCTTGTTTCAACCCATACAACACTCTCTTGAGCCTGCACACATGTGACTCGCTGCTGAAGATCTCGAAACCTTCGGGCTGCTATATGTACACCTCCTCCTCAATGACTCCGTTGAGGAACGCAATCTTCACATCCATCTGATGAATGTGCCATCCCATCTGCGCTGAGAGAGAAAGAATCGTCTGTATGGAAGAATACCTTGCGATAGGTGCAAAGGTCTCCTCATAATCGATCCCCTCTATCTGTGAAAAGCCTCGGGCAACAAATCTTGCCTTGTACTTCTCCACACTCCCGTCAGCTGCTTGCTTAACTTTGTAGATCCATCTCGAACCCACCACTGATTTCCCTTCCGGTCTTGGGACAATCTCCCATGCACTATTTCTGACAATCGAATCATACTCTTCCACCATGGCATCTACCCATGCGGGATCCTCCACAGCTTCCTCGAAAGAGGATGGCTCAGTCACAACACATTTTCTCACAAGAGCCATGTATCCAGTGTACCGATCAGGTGACTGTCTCTGTCTACATTGAGCTGTAGGTGGTCCTACAACCTTCTCTGCATCTTGAGCCAGTCGCTCAGCTTCTATCAAGCGCTTTCGCCCTCTGATGGTTGGCGCTGCATGAGTGGTCTCTTCCACTCCATGAACTTCGTCCTGTGGCTGATCCACGTCCTGAAGCTCATCCTTAGGAACTAATAGCTCCTCATCTGCATGCAAGTGTGGCTCCCTCTCAAGCGAACACTTCATGGCTTTCTCCTCCTGAAATTTTATATCCCGTCGCACAATAGTCTTACCACTGTCTGGAAAATACACACGATAGTTGTGGGGCGTATTAGTGTACCCCACAAATATCCCAACCTCTGCGGTCGGCTCCAGCTTCTTCCTGGCATCCTTTGTCACATGCTTGTAAACATTAGAACCAAAAATCATCAAACGAGAATATCAGTCCTCTTACCAGAATAAGCCTCCTCGGGTGTACTCATGCCAGGTATCATGTGAGGACAACGGTTCTGCACATATA
This sequence comes from Pinus tabuliformis, assembly GCA_031772625.1. Classification (NCBI taxonomy): domain Eukaryota; kingdom Viridiplantae; phylum Streptophyta; class Pinopsida; order Pinales; family Pinaceae; genus Pinus; species Pinus tabuliformis. Next base: position 33,209,530 of record CM062819.1, on the reverse strand, counting down.
CTGCAGTATTGCATGCTTCCGCCCACAAGTGAAGGGGTAGGCTCTGATCATGCAACATCGCCTGTGCAGCACCCACGATCGTTCTGTTCTTCCGCTCAGCAACCCCGTTCTACTGTGGGTTATGGGGAGCTATGAGCTCTCTTCGAATCCCTTCTGCAATGCAGAAGTCCTTGAACTCGCCAGAGATGAATTCACCACCATTGTCGCTCTTAAGAGCCTTCACCTTCTTCCCCGATTCCTTCTCGACCAGTGCTTTGAACTCATAGAACTTAGAGTATGTCTCGCTCTTCTTCTACATGAAGAAGATCCAACACTTTCGAGAGAAATCATCAACAAATATCACATAATACATGTGTTTTGCTATCGAAGCTACTGAGAAAGGTCCACACACGTCTATGTGAATTCTCTCAAGGATCGTCGTGGCGCGACTATCCTTCTCGTGAAAGGTGGCTTTCACAAACTTTCCCAAAGTACACCCCTTGCACTGATCTGACTGCGCAAGAGTGCCTTTAGGAAGCCCAGTAGTAATCTGCTGCAGTATCTTCAAGGCTCCATGGCGAAGGTGACCCAATCTCCTGTGCCACAGCTCGCCATCATCCCGACTCACCAATCCTTCTGCCTTGCATGCCATTGTTGCGCAACCATCTACATGCAACTGATAAAGGTTCCTCACTCGAACCCCTATCTTCTGGGTTTCTCCAGTTGTCTTACTGCGCAGGAAAGCCTTTCCCTCACTGAAAAAAACATCATATCCCTTGTCTTCTAACATCGCCACAAAGATAAGATTCTTCTTCAATCCTGGAACATGCATCACTTCCTTCAATACGAAGGGTTTACCAGACTCCCTCTCAAAGGAAATGGTACCAATACCAGTCGCACTGTATCTACCATCATCGCCCATCTCGATGTGCACTCCAAGATCTTTCTCCTCCAGATCAGAAAACAAATCTCGATCTCCTGTCATGTGAAAAGACACACCACTGTCCAAGAACCATACCGATCCCATCACACTTGATACCAAGCATGCGATCAATGAAAAATCAAGCTCAAACTGCGAGTCTAAGGCCTCTCCCACTGCAGATCCAGCAGCTTGCTTATTTTTCTTCTTCTGCGGACAATTTGTGGCATAGTGTCCGTGCTGGTGACAGTGAAAGAACTTCACCTTGGACATGTCCTGCTTCTTGCCTTTCGCAACGGAATGAGAAGCTTTCTTGTTCTTCCCCTTCTTTTCTTTGGCAGCCAAAGCGCAATTTTCTTCATCAGGTGCCTTTGATGAAGATTCGTCCCTGGTATTCCGCCTGATCTCCTCTTGCACAAGATCTGACCAAAGTCTCTTCCATCCTGGCAATTTCTCCCGACCATTGACAGAGTCCTGATAGGAATGCAAACTCTTCGGAAGACCAAGGAGAACCAAGCTCACCAAGTCCTCATCATCGACAGTCACCCCCACACTTCCCAGCTCATCCCTGCACTAAGTGAACTTCGTGAGATACTTGGGCATACTGTCTCCCTTCTCGCACTTAATGTTTCTGAGTTTATCCTTGAGCACCAACTTCCTCTGGTCGCTCTTGCTTTGGAATAGATTTGTCAACGCTTTCCACATCAAGTATGGAGAAGCCTTTCCATGCAGGCTGGACAAAATGTGATCCTTCACGCCCTCCAACGGAATCCTTCGACACTTTGTTGTCTTCTTTTGCCAAGCATCAACTTGCGCAGTATCAGTAGGCTTTGGGACCTCAGCCTCTATGAACTCCTTCAGCCCATTATCATTTAACACCACCTCCATCCTATCCTTCCATGCAATATAGTTCGAGCTGCCCTCAAGAGCATACTCTAATCGCAATCCGTTGAAAGACATTGCAACGTTGACACCAAGAAAACACTGCTGCAAATTCGAATTCCACCAGCTCAAAACTCAACCGCCTCTGATCTAAAATTCGTGAGAACAAAGTATTTCTCATACAGAGATTGACTATATGGGCTTTTACCGGATATCTCACCTTCCAAAGGAAGGATGAATCCAGAGGCTACCTGGCCCGATTACAGACTCTGCCTGAAGAAATAAAATGTAAACACTTTCTGAATAATAGATCTGATGATCAACAGCTCTGATACCATGTAAAATTTTTGAATAGTATGACACTTATTCACAGAGATTATCCCGATTATACACTATTGTGGAATACATTCATAATACATAACCCCCTCTACGTTGATCATCAATTTAGCAACATTAAAAACAATGAAACATCAATCGCATGCGCTCATTAACATAGTATGTAACCCGGGGAAAGCATACAGCTAAAAACCCCACACTATCTGTATATTATAATGATAGAGAACATGTAACAATACATAGTACAATACTCCTCACAAGTACTCAATACTATCTCCACCTGTTACACACAAACTAGCTCAGATCTGATGCCTCAAATCTCCTCCACTGTTTGCCTGCCTCCACTGCGCAATCCTGCAAGAGAATCAATCACTATGTGAATTAAAATTCCCTTGGTTATACTACGCAAGCCTCATTGGCAATCTCCTTCCATGCATTTGCAAATCTCATACACAATTATAGTCACAACTGATAGCAATTTCAACCTCTAACACCTATCTCCACTGAACTGTCCATGCACTGAGTTAACTGATGTATTCTTCAGTTACTTTATGAATAAATAATTAGTGAATTAATTAATAATTAATTCACACAACTCATCACTAGTGTATTCTTTAGTTAGACTAAAATACAACTAGTTTAACCAAGTCAAACTGAACACAACTCCATCAACACACAATCAACTCCACCAAACTCAACCACATGAGTTCTAACTGAAGTCCTGCATGCAATAGCTCAACTGACCCACAAAAAAAGCGCATTTCCTTCTGACAGCTGCATGTGCCACATCTGTAGCTCAAACTAAAGTGCTCCAAGAGGATAAGATAATGTTTATAGTCCAAATATTATTATGAGTTAATAATATTCGACTGTTCTATTTTTAGCCTGGCAATCTAAAAATAGAAACCACCCATATGTCTAAAAATAGAAGTCCATCTATTTTTACCAACATGACCAATCATCCACAAATAGCATCCTGCAACTCATAGACCATGATCCATATGTCTAAAAATAGACATAGTCTAAAAATAGACTTTGCGCCAAAAATAGCCTGCGGGCCCACTTAGTGAAGGCGACTTCTTTCCACTAAGCTCCATCATCTTGTTGCATTCTCAACACATGGAAGGGGTGGCACAATGTCCCCGATCTCACCCACTAGCACTCCCGCCGTGACTTAGGTTGGAAAGGTTGAAACACCTTTGCCTTGAAGATTACGATGTCATGAGGGCAGGTCCCAAAGTTGGGTCGCTCATGAGGATTTTACCGGGGGGCGCACATCAAGGCGGATTCCTTGATCCCTGACACCATTAGTCTCACTATAGCAGGCAACATAAGAGATGATAATGGTCTCTGTCGTTGCACCTATACTTTCCCCTCATAGCTACTGAATGCTTGAAGGGAAAGTGGCGTGGCACCCTTGGAACTTCAAGGGAATTTCTTGAAGGGCATCACCAACTTGGCACCCTTGGCATCACAAATAAATTGTTAGGCGTGGCACCCTTGGAACTTCAAGGGAAGTTTCTGAAGGGCACGACCAAACATGGCACCCTTGGAATCATTATAAATAAATAAATTAATAAATATAATCAAGAGGACTTTAGAGAGGGGACTCTTGAGCCAAAGAGTGCTCTCTACCAGCTAATACATTCCTTCATTGTACAACCCCATTGCAGCTTGAGGGTCCGCGGGGAAGGAAAGTACCCAAGGAGTAGGCTGGGAGGTCAACTGGTGGGTCATTGCATTCGGATTAAGCACGTCACTTGGAGGCGACCGACAACAAAGGAGGGAAAATAGCAGCAAGTCAAGTTGAATCTCATCTCCTAGTGAATGGTACCTATGTTGCTATAATATTCTTTTGTATGACTTCATTATGGTTTTAGTTAATAACATGTAAATTAGATGATATGTTCAATAAAGTGAAATTCATGAAAGTTTTATATAATGCTTAATAATTTTTGAGTTCCCAATGCTATTTTCTTATGGTTGTATTTTTAACATTTAAAAGAAAAGAAAAAAATTATAGGGTTGGTCCTTACAGAAGTAATGGTATTGACATTATCAAATCTGCTCACCAAACCAAGGTGGTTTCTTATAGCCAAAAGCTGTAATACAAGAGGTCTCATCACGAGACGACTTGTTCAATATCATTAATACTTGTGAATGACATTGTCAACATCTGGTTACCAAGCCAAGGCAATGACTTAAAAAAAAAACAAAATTTAAAAGTCTGAACTTGATGTCTCTAAAATCTGTTCTAGTGGATGGGATACTGGTATTTCTTGGTTAAATGGTAACCATGTCAACGCTATGGATGCCTACTGACAACAGTGTCACTACCAGTGATAACTGAGTCCATTTTAATTCAAAACTTCAAATAGTCTTTATTTCATCATTATAACTGATATTATCAAATGACCATAAGAGATAAATAAATTCTTTCATACCAACAAGTTGTGAAGTTTATAAGTAATGACTTATTTTATTCAGATTTTTTTTTATCAGAAATTTGGATTTCAACATTCTAATATTTTCATTTTTATTCCTTTATTTTTAAAATTTCATTAATATATTCAAAGATAATTGTTTTGCCTAGTGCATCACCAATTGTTGTAGTAAACAACAATCCCCCATTTTTACTTAGTTTCTAATAAATAATGGAGACCCTTTTTATTTTATTTAGTTTTTCAATTAAAAATATTTTGCTTTTATTCGATAAAAGGCAATAGGGAAATAAGTTATAAGTTCACTTGATTTTTTTTTATTATAAAAACTTAAAGTTTTTCCTTTATCAGAGAATATATCATCAAAGTTCCTTCATCAGAGCTTATTTCTAAAAGGTCATGAAATATAAAGTTGTGATGGGTCCGCTCTTCCAAGTTCCCTTTATACTTAAGTTATGCCATTGGGTCATCCATGTATCGGAACATATCATTTCATAAGTTTTATTTTAAATATGCTACAAAACTATTTTTCTCTTAAGTCTGACCCCCGATGTTATTATTTAAATGTTTCTTTATATCGGAACTTATGATATCGTAAGTGGAACTAAATTGAAACTTCAAAATTATATTCCCGATGTTATAATATCAGGCCCATTCATATCAGAACCTTTTTAAAGAATGCTCTGAAATGCCATCTTCTAAGTTTCAAACCCCCGATACTTTATGTTTAAAAGAACTTCAATTTGGGGAATTTTATTTCAAAACTCTACATTTCGGAAACACTATTTTTAAAATACTTGCGAAAACTATTTATTTCATATCATGAATATTCATTTCAAGATTTTCTATTATCAGAGCCTTTTGGAATTTCAGAGCTTCCCATTTTGAAGGACCGCGATATCAGAAGTTCAATTCAAATTGTTCCCCAATATTTCACTCCTGAAAATTTGACGTGGCCTCCTTCACATGGTTTCCCATTATATTTCTTATTAGATTTAAAGGTGATTTGAATGCGTCTAGAAAGAATAAATGATTTACATTTAATTCACTTTGATATTATTAATTCATTTCGAAAAGGGGATTTATTATTGTAAAGTTATTTTAACCAATGCTAATTTATTGATAGTTATTGTTTCTACTAAGTTCCTGTGCCTATCTATTACAGGTAAACTCTGATTCTCAACATTACGAAGACATGAAGAAGGGAGTACTGGGAAGGATGAATTGAAGAACAAATCAGATAAAATTGTTGTAATATCTTCTATTCCAGATAAGAAGGATGTTGAGGTTATTCTTGCTTTTCCCACCTCCGAAGTGATCCTAAATGTGGAAGAGATTCCTCCTCTAGACATTTTTTATAGTCCTCAACATAAATTTGTGGTAAAAAGAGGAAGGAAAAAGAGAAAGTTGGATCAGTCTCAGTCATTGATTTCTGATAAGGCCTCTTCCTTTGAAGTCTTATGGAGAGGATCTACTGCAACCCCAACAGATGAGTTGGGGAAATTGACTCAGTTCACTGATGCTTATGCATCAACTACCATTGATAAAGCCATAGAAGTCCAGGAACTTCTGAAGAAGAAAGAAGAAAGGATTTCCTTGCTTGAGCAAACTCATGAGGTTGAGAAACAAAAGGTCAATGAAAAATGGCATAACTAGGTGACAAAGTTGCAATAGAATCTTAATTCCCTGCAAATTCAACATGAGAAAGAGACGTAGATGAAAGATGATCAGATCAAGGGAATGCAAACAGAATTGAATAATTACATTTCAATCCCCAACTATCATAGTTCAAGAAGGAAGCCAAAGAATTAAATTCTTTGCTAAAGTATCAAAAACAAATGTTTTGCAATAAGCTTACAACAATCCAAGGTCAATATAAAACTGCAAATTGTTACGAATAAATATATAGGAAACAATGTAAAATAATGTAAATGATAATAACCATAAATAATTATTAGTTAATTAGTAATTAGGCTGAAGAGTCATGTATAAATGAGACATGACTCTCCATGAAGAGACACTTGCTTGGTATATAAGCAAGCCTCTCGTTCTCATTATAAATCATTCTCATTCTTATTCACACATTTAATATATAATATTTGTATCCTCATGGATATATTGATATCCCAAGTCTTTTGGAGTAATTAATCTCAGAATGAACTTTGTTCGCTTCATTTGGTATCAAAGGAGTCGATCCTTTGGCCGCTTTACTGCTGCACAGAGCTCGTTCTCCGGTCACCAGCGCTTGGCCATCAATAGTCATCAACCTTGTTGTTGTCATAGTCAAAGCGTTTCGCTACACATTGGAAGATTCTCCAAAAAATCAGAAAATTAAGTAAAAAGGAAAAAATAAGTATTAAAAACCATTATTCAACACCCAAGCCAACACCTCCGTCATAACATCCCTTGCTGCCGCCAGCAGCCAGCCATCCATTTGTTGCACCCACCACTGGAGCCCTAATCCCCATCGACAACGCTCAGCAAAATAGATACGTTGTCGCTATTCCATTAACCCTTCATTGTTCCATATGCTCGCTCCCCTATCGACTACCTGTACTACCATTCCTACGCTTCTTCCATTGTTTCCCATTCTCCCACGTTGTTGCTTCTACTTCCTCTGTTCCACAACCAGCCACCAGCATCACAGCCGCAATTAACCCTGTCAACGCTTCTCCCGATTGTGACACCGATCAGAAAGACAAAGAAATTTCGCTTCCCTGCTACTGCTCTAGCCTGTGTCCACGCTCACCACCTTCACGACCTGCGTACACAAACTCCTGCGACATCCCCGTCCACGTCCACGCTGCCTGGTCCACACTTTGTGTCGTGCTCCTCTGCCCCATCCTCGACCTCTTCCGCTATATTCCCATTTCAAAATAAAATCCACATTATCCATCCACATTTCAAAATAAAATCTCTCACATCGATTGGAGAATCGATGTCACCGTTTCATTAAAAACTATAGCTGCCTCTTCTGTGGGTAAGTCAAAAATTCATTTCCATGTGCATGAATTGAATTCTAAGTGGAACGATAAAATTCTAAGTGGAACTATTGAAGTATTAAAAGTATTAATTTTAAAGTTCAACTTAAAAAGAATTATAAACTAATTCCAAGCTCACTAGAGAAAAAAGTTAGAAGGGAGTAATTAAGTATATAAAAAAGGGACCAATTTATTAAAAAAAAAAATGAAAAATCAACATCTCAAAAAAAAAAATTAAAAATTAAATAATATTTAAAAAATTAAAAAAATATATAAAATTTGGAAAAAAAATATACGAATTCATATAAAAAAAAATGGAAGAAAAAAAAAATTGAGAAAAAACAAAAAGAGCAAAAATGGAGTCTAATACAAAAATGAAGGCCATAAGATTCCTAGAAACCTTACCCAAAGACGGTAAAGCGTTATTTAACATTAAAGGAAATCTCACAGGAAAAGATGTTATTATTTCTATTTCTCCGGCAGAAGATGCAAATTATATAACTCCTAAAATCGCAAACCAATTAGTGAACCCGGAGTCAAATATAACTGAAAAATTAGACTTTTTTCGCAATAAAATATATGACATAGCCAATTTACAGTTAAACATTGAAGATTATATATTTGTATCGCAATTATCAGTTCAGACCCTATGGAACAATCAAGGTGACATTATTTTGGGATCACCCTGGATGGAAACAGTAAGATCTGTCATCTTAAACACGAAGAAAAAGTTTCTAACATTTTCTTACAAGAAGAAGAAAATAACATTCCAAGATGTTACACTGAAACCAAATTCAGTAACGCCAGAAGATATATCAGATATTTCAAAAGTAATCTCTCAAGAAGGTAAAAAAGTATTACAAAATATGCAAAATGAAATTGACAAAATCACTATTGACAAAAATGAAGAAGTTTCTCGACTTAAAATCCATAGTGAAAAATTACTGAAGCAAATTAAGAAACTTAAGAGGGATAAGAAGTCATTAGAAAACAAGGTACAACAACTTATCGAGAAGGAAGCATCAAATGTAAGAATTCAAGTTGATGACAAAACAACAAATACCGATCCAGTGAATATCACAACTCAAGAAGAAGACAAGTCAGTTGAAGAAACAACACACTTAGATGTTGCAGTTCAGACAATGAATATCCGAAGTGAATGTTTCATAACCAACTCAACAACATCTTTGTCAGAAGAAAATATAAAAATTATCACATTCCCAATAATGGAAATTCAAACCAAAAAAGTTCCATATTGGCATCTGAATCACGAGAATATAAAAATCAACCACACTACATATCGGGACCATTCAAACCAGAAACAACAAACTAATGTTCCAGAGAATTGTGATGTAACCTCAATCAAGTCTTATGATGACAAGTCGTTACAAAATTCCAGTGATCATAATATTACACGGAAGATTAATCTGGGATGGTCTGATCCCTTCTCAGTGCGACAATTTTGTTTGTCACTTAGAAGATCATATCAACATGTATCGACAAAGATGACTTTTCCAAGACAGAAAGACTTTCGAAGCCAAAAAAGAGATCAAGCCTTTTTCATTAACAAGCTTTGAGGACAAAGCTTTTTGAGGAGGAAGACAATGTTACGAATAAATATATAGGAAACAATGTAAAATAATGTAAATGATAATAACCATAAATAATTATTGGTTAATTAGTAATTTGGCTGAAGAGTCATGTCTAAATGAGACATGACTCTCCATGAAAAGACACTTGCTTGGTATATAAGCAAGCCCTTCGTTCTCATTGTAAATCATTCTCATTCTTATTCACACATTTCATATATAATATTTGTATCCTCATGGATATCTTGATATTCCAAGTCTTTTATAGTAATTAATCTACATAAGGAACTTTGTTCACTTCACAAATTCTCTAACTGATTAGTTGTCGAACATGAAAATTTATTCTAAAGAAGTAAATTAACAACTTTATAATTTCTTGAACTGACAAAAAAGTGTTGAAGGCTCTGCAAACGAGCCTAAAATGGCTGAAACTCATAAAGTCATAATCTTTAGAGAATGGGAAATCAGAATGAAGCAAGCTCAAGTTGTTGTGCATGAAGCTTGAGACATTTCCAATTCAATCATAGAAATAGTCAATGATACATTGTTGTTATCGAATCTCATTCCCAACTGCTCCGAAGATTTGTTGCCAGATGCCAAGTTATTACTGAATACTTGGCAAGAACATAGTGCAACAATGGCATAAAGGATTGAACAATTATCTAAACTACATCTAGAGAATAATTGACAATTCTTGGTCAAGCCACATAGTCAATGGCTAGTTCTTTGATGCCTCTCAAATGCTTCCTCTCATATGTTGCCATCATTAAAGAATGATATTTTTACAAGTCAGATAAGGATTGAACCCAGGCACCCTCCGGAACTCACTATCTTGTCAGATATCTACAAATCATGACAACTAACTCTTGGAAAATCTTCTTCCTAAGCTTGGAAAGTTGTTGTAACTATTTCTCAATTTGTCTATTATTGTTGTTTTGTTTGAAGAGTTGTTAGGATAGCTTATCTTTATCTTTTGTATGTAAAGTTATAAATTCTGTCTCCGAGATGGAGAAGGGGTTATGAATTTTTGCAAGAACATACTTAAATTGCACTATTGTATTTAAGTTTTTCTTAATATTAAGCTGAACCACTTTCATTTCCGTGATGATCAAAGCTACAACGTATCAGGTGCTACTATCCTATTTATTTGTGTATTTTCATTGAATGGAATTGTTATATGTTATCGTTCACATATATATGTGTAAGTCAACGAGATCTGCAACGTGTGATGTGATAACAAATTAATTTAATTAACTATTTAATTAAATTAATTTTCTTTAATTGTGTTAATATCATGATTGCATAATGATCTATATTATTGTGTTAATTGTGAGATCTTTGTAGCACATATGTCACCATCTTATTGGGTGTAATAAGTACTTTATAATAGTTCTTATTTCAATTATTATTATATTTTAGAATACATTATCACCTTCCATCTCACTCCATATAATTTTGTTTAAGGGAAACCGGTCCCACAATTCCAGTCGGAGCACCATTCCAAATGGAAAAGGGTCTGATTTAAGATCCTGCTCGGGTAGTTTTCCCCAATGTTGATGAAGCCATTTAGGACCATCAACATGTTCTTAACCTCTCTGACAAAAATCAAGACTACAATACCTGTATGATGCTACAAAGCCTAACATTGTCAAGTTCTCTATAAAAGTGGTCAATTTCATTTCATCTACCCGAATTGTGTTATGTTTTACTTCTACTATGCTAGAAATTATTTGTCATGGAAAATTGTTCTTATACTACTTCAAGTCCTATACTATATTATTCCATTGTTGATAATCCATCTTTTTACTTTTAAAATGCTTGGTCCTATCTTAGGCATTTTTGTATTTTTAGAGAAAAAATGAGTATCACTCCAAAAATCGAGAGGTGATATTTTGATAACAAGGAATAACAAATCATAGATTGCATCCATAAAGAAAGAATTGAATAAGACTTTTGAAACGAAAAACATGGAACATATTCACTACTACTTGGATATTGAAGTAACTCAAAATTGAAAGCATGTATTCATCTCCCAAAAGAAGTACATTGAAGAGTTGTTGAATACACTTGGCTTTGTTGATTGTAATCCTAGCAATAGCATAGACTGGTTTTCAACTTGAACACCAAAATATTGATCACATCTTTACACTCAAGGGCATCATTGAGGAAGTTCATCATCACTCTTCAAAAGTTTATTGTTGTTTTCTACACTCTTAGAAAGTTTTGAGTCTCTCCCTTGTTGAGAAATCTAGGGTAGCTAGATTAAGTGATTTCTCTTACTTTGATAATTGCTTGTGATGTATTTTTACTTAACTTGATTAGCTTCTTCTTTCACTTGATTATTATTATTAATGTTCTTATCATCAAACAACTACCAAACAATGAAGGAACAATGAGACAAGAGGACACAAGATATAGGCTATTAGCCAAGACCAAAACCTCTCCTATTGAGAGGAAAACCCACAAGAACTCTTCTCTTCTTATAGAACTTCAAATGGTGAATTCGAAGACCTGTGACCATTGACCAAGACCAAGTCAAACTTCTCCTTTGAAGAAATTTCTTCTAGCAAAGTCAACCCAAGTCAAACCAACTTCACATTTGATGCAACTCTGTTCTTTGACCTTAACTTCAGACCTGCAATTTATGATTGCAATTTCAGCGACTGTAGAAACCCTAGTTTCTGCACGTGTGGGAGAATATAGTGTTTTTACCCTTCTCTCTTCGCTTGAGATGGCTTCTTCTCCTAGGTAATTCGACTTGCAAGGGAGATGCTTTTAGAGACAAATATCTGCTTCCTAGTGTGACTAAAATTCTGTACTTGATGCAGCAAGATTGATGCCCTAACTTCGCATGTGTGAGGAAAGAAATCCCAAAACAATCCTTGAAATACTTCGATTTACCTCTCTTCTTGTCTCCTCCTCCTCCTTCACTTGATATAGTACTTCTTCTTACCTTTGTGATCAAACTTCTTGATGAATGATTGATGTCCTTTGAATGAAGCCGAGTGCTTCTATTTATAGGCTTCTTTGAGTGCCCTAATAGGTCGACTTGTTCCTCGTGGAAGGTCGACTTGTTGTAGCACCATGACAAGGTCTTGGAGGGTCTTTGATTCAAATTTTAATAAATTTTCTTTACAATATACAATATGCCCAAAAAGGGTCTTCCATACATGACAATGACTCAATTGACTTGTTGAATTAATGAAAAGCCTTAAAAGCACTCAATGGGTGCTTGACCTATAAATCAAATAACCTTGAGCATGAAACCCATGCCTCAAGGATGATAATAATAATTTTATTTTTCTCTTTACATAAAATCATGATTACATATGTCATTATGAAGACTGAACCTAGTAACATATTTCAACACTCCATCTTAACTAGGGAGGTATTCATAATCCATACAAGGTACTTGGACACTCTCATACTGAATAATTCTCATAAGAAGAGTCAGATTGGCAAGCCATCTCATAAGCTATCTTATCAACTTATACTAGTGCATTTAATTATATCAACCAACATTGTCACATATCAAGGCTTGATTAACAACTCTCTCTCTCTCTCCACAAGATCAGAGCACAATGTTGGCGAGACCAATCACTGATATACACCATCATCATTGTCTCTCAAGGAACATACCCCACCTGGGTGTTCAAAGGGTATATCCTTTTAGGAAAATTCCTATCTAGAAATAACATATCCTAAAGGAATTTCCTCTTCGACTACTCTTGCCTATTGGATGCCCTACCACATCCTCAAAGAGTATCGAAATCAATCTCAGATGCTTAACCCATCCTCCATTATTTCTTCATAAAATGAAGACAAGAATGATGTGTCTATCTCTCCCTCTCAACTAGGAAGGATATACTCATTCCTATAAAAAGGATTATACTCAAGCTCCCTCTTAACTAGGGTCTTGTTTCAACAACAACTCTCGGCTCTTTGGTGGATATCAAGGTACTGTTAGTTTCTTGTAGGGCTCCTCTTCCCAATGTTATGAACTTGAACTTTTTCATCATGGAGCCTTCATCTTTTAGATGTTCTTTGAAGGGCATCAACCATCTCTTCATCACTTTCCCTTTAAGGAACCATGGTGTTAAACCAATAGCCATGTCATCCTTCTTTTCATCAGAAAGTGATATTTTAGTCCACATTTGGCTTTTCTTCATACAACTACCTCTTCCAAGTCATGTTTCTTTCAGGATCTTTTATCCAATCACATGAGTGCTAGTTGTAGGTGACATCTACAACTCTTTTTTGGTAGCCCTGTAACAACCTAACCAAACGTTTGCAAAAATAAAAAAATGAACATAAAATCAAAATTACCTTTTTATGATGGTCTTTCATCACGAAATTAGCTTTATGCAACATCAATATCTGCACATGTATGACTCTATCTCCAAGACATTCAATATCAAGAGTCTCCTTTTTTTTTTTCTTTTCAGACTTCATCAAGGTCTTCATATCTTCTCTATGGAGATGTCATGGCTAATTCTTCTAGTTATTGGATGTTGATCACTTATCATATCTTACTATAGTTTCGTCTTTTCACAAACTCTTCTCAAGAACTTTTTTTTTTCCAAGAAAAAGGCACAATTTTCATTAATAATAAGAAAATTACATGTTGTATCTTCAACATGTGTGATATGCAGTCACCAGCAAATGGAAAAGGCATTCAGTTCAGTACAATGTCATAGTACAATATTTACAATAACAACCTTTCTCAAGAACTTTTATACATAGTTCCTTCATCATAGGAACCATCATTTTCAACCACCTCATCTTCCATATGAGGTCATATTATGTTGATTTCATCTTTATCAATATCTAGAAGAGTTTAAGGCACATTATCTATATGCCTTCATGCTTCATTCGAATGGAAAATATCCTTCTTCTCCGATCATGCTCATGAGATCGAACATTCAACCATGCTATCTACAACTATATGATGACATGACACATACCTTTTCCTTCTCTTGGTCATCTAGACTTCCTTCTAGCAACTTCCTTTCCTTGCTTGAAGATGAAAGTACTTCAAATAACTCAACATGTTGCACATCTTTGTCATCATACCTTACTAGTCGACCCCAGACAAGGAGGATCATAGATTATCAACGAGACACTTTCTTCTTCCAAGTCAAGGTGAACCTTCTAATGAAGATTCCAATGGAGGATCTTGATTATCCTCATCCTACAAGGGCTCCTTCCTAATGATGATGATGGTGTCTTTTTATCTTCTATGCTAGATGACATTCTCTAATCTTATAGATTACTACTTTAGTTGTCCTTATATGATTCCAATGGAGATGCCATGAGCTACTTTCTTTCTATCACGATGACTGCCACAACCATGTAGACTTATTACTTCAGCTATACTTCCATGCTTATGATGATGTCATCTCTATTTCAGCTCTAATGCATCCTATCATTCTTGTGATGCTTCCTATCATGATAGCTATCTTTTTCAAAATTGAAAAGAACTAAGTGAGGGAGATTATCTTAGTCATAAGTAGAGATCTTTCACTTGCTCCTCCTTTGATTTCTTTTTTTCATATTCTTCCACTTCTTCGGTGATATGGGCTCCATTTCTTTCCTTTCTCTTCTTGTTGTCCTTCTTGAGTTTGGGACAATTCCTTTTAAAGTGCCCATATTCGTTACATTCATAGCATTGTATCTTTGACATATCGATCTTCTTCTTTTTCTGAGGACCAAACTTCCCAAACATTCCTTTTCTCTTGCCCATGACATCATATGCTTGAACTTGTTCGTTTGATCCAACATCGCTCTTTGCCTTCAACCTAGTTTCTTCAATCTTACATAATGACCAAAGTTCACTAAATGGAGTAGCTTCATGCTTATGATGATGTCATCTCCATTTCAGCGCTAATGCATCTTATCATTCTTGTGATGCTTCCTATCATGAAAACTATCTTTTTCAAAACTGAAAAGAACTAAGTGAAGGATATTATCCTAGTCACAATAGAGATCTTTCACTTCCTCCTCCTTTGATTTCGTCTTTTCATATTCTTCCACTTCTTTGGTGACATGGGCTCCATTTCTCTCCTCTCTCGTCTTGTTACCCTTATTGAGTTTGGAACAATTCTGTAACGAACAAGGTTCGTTCTTCACGTTAAATACTCTAGAAGACTTGGAATATATAGATCTCCATTGAGATACAAGAATATATATTAAATGTATGAATAAGAATGATAATACAAATGAGAGGGATGATCCTATATATATAGCCAGGTAAGTACCCTTTCATGAATAGGCATGTTTGTAGAGAGATGCCTCTTTGTTCAACTAATTATTATTTAATTACATATTATTATGATTATTATTTATTATCTTATTTTTATTATTTTTAGATAAATTATTTCATAACATTGCCTTCCCCTTCAAAAAGCTTTATCTTCAAAGTTTTGTGGATGGAGGAACTTGATCTCTTGTTCTGTTACAAATGTATTCTTGTCTTGGGACAATCATCTTTGTCGATACAAGTTGATATGATCCTTGGAGTGATATATAAAATTGTTGCACAAAGGAAGGATCTGACCATCCTAAATTAATCTTTTGCGAAATTTTTTGATTAGTAGAGATTTGTGATGAATTATTATCACTGTACTGAGTTGTGCGCACTTCAGTATTCTTTGGAACATAAGTTTGTTTTTTTATGTTCTGAGTGATACAAATTCGTATATAGATTGAAATGTTTGTCCTTGTGATTTGGATGTAGATAAATAGTTATCTTGGTTTCCCTTATCATGTGTGTGGCAAGATTCTGATTTACTTCAGGTTCCGATGTCATCGAGTTGGTTACAAAAGCTTCACTGGAATTTCCTTCATTTGAACTGCAACATCTGAATATGTCTTAACTTCTATTGGTTTCTCATTTTCTTGAGTTGTGATATTTTCTAAATCGGTATTCGTTCCTCTTTCTTCCACTTGGGCTAAAGATTTTGACACTTCTTTTGTTATAAGTTCTTGTAATTTGTTTTTCAATGATTTCTTATCGTCCTTAAGTTTCTTAATTTGAGTGAGTAGACTTTGTTTATGGCTTCTGAGACATAAAAGTTCCTCATTTCCTGAGTCAACTTTATTTTAGTATTCAAATTTCTCATCCTTTAAACAATTTGTTCTAATAATGTTTGATTAAGGTTCTTTAAATGTAAATTTTCTTCTTCTTGTTCCATCAAGTGTTTCTTGAGTTCCTTTTTTATGGCCTTAACTTTCTTGACTTGTTCAAGTAGTTTTTTTTTGTGATCTCTGAGATGTGAAATTTTTGTCTTTACTGCAGATGACTTCTTCAAGCACTTTTTGCTTCTTTGATATAGTTTTTTTATTATCTTGAAATATCAATTCTGAAATATCCGTAAAGTCTTCTAATGAAGATGTTATTGATTCTGATTTGCTTGTTATGTCTCGAAATGTGACCATCTTCCCCTTACAAGGAAACGTCAAAATTTGTTTCTCTATTTTTAACATGAATGTACCCAATTCCTTAAACCAAAGTTGACCAAGAACGATGTCAATCTTTCTATTATACATAGTTACAACACGAAATCGAGATATGTATTCATAATGACCTACTGTCACTTGTAAATCACTAATTTCATACTCTTTTTGGCCACAAATATCTTTTCTTTCACCAATGTTTGGCTCTAGAATTAATCATTGATTTACCAAATTAATGTTGATATAATTTTCCTCGTTGCTTGTGCTGATGGCAATATTAATTTCTTTTCCTTGGATACTTCCTTTTAATGTAATTAATCTGTGATCCACAACTGGAAGACTTTTATAGGAAAATCGTCCTTCCTTCAATTATGACTTGGGCCCCATGTTGTTTGTCAACTTTTCATCAAACAATATTTTGACTATGTTCACCAAAATTCATATTATTTCACTTAATCTTTAAACCTTTTATAATTTTAGGTATTTATTTATTTAATACCTTTTTTTTCTCTTTCACTTATATCACTATTATCCAAAAAAATATCTCTATAATGCTTTATATGTATATATGCCTTGGAAACTTTTTTTAACTATATGTCTTATGATTTTTCACATAAATTTATTATAACCCCTTAAACTCTTTAATAATTGTCGTGTTTGTTTTTTTTTTTAACTCTTTTAAAAATAAATTCTTAGAATGACTTCATTATTTTCTTTGTTCACTTTTAAACTACAGGTATTTATTTTCTTTCAATTTGGAAACAATACTTCTCCTCTTTTTTCCTTTTGATTTTATAAATACGTGTAAGTTTTTTTTTTAATCAAATACGTGTCATTATCAAAAGTTGCAAAGTTTGAATTTTCTTTGTTGTTCCTCTTCGAATTCGATTTAGAGAGTCTTAACCCGTGGTTAGATGGTAGAAAACTTTGGTGGAGGGAGTACGAAATCCGGTCGTGGATTAACAATAAGGATGGATGGTCAGCTGGAAATCAGCAGAGAGGTCAAGGTGTCAGCATTCAACAAGGCGTAGGGGTTCAATAGTGACGATAGTGCTAGCTTGTTTAACACCGTAGAGTTGTGGTTCACGATGTGAAAGGGAGATGATGGATTTGTTGGGAAGGGATGCAGACAAGAATGGATTGTTTGGTGGCGGAAATGTGCAACCGGTGCGGTGGATAGAGGCCTAACAACAGATATGGAGAAGGTCGGTTACAACTACAGTAGTGGAGAAGGCTAGTTGCGGCTGCGGTTTGTTGGACGCGCTATGTTGTCAAGGTTGTCTCTGGTGCTACATACAGGAGCAACGATCTAAAGGGAAGTTGTTGTTGTTGTTGTTTTTAATATATATATATATATATATATACTAAATTCAATTATATTTTTTTCTCTCTTTAAATGGCCAAAGTCCTTGTAGAATGGAGAATCCCCAAGATATGTAGTGAAACACTTCGATTATGATGACAACAAAGTTGACGAAAGATTGATGGCCAAGGGCCTAGTGATCAACTAATGTGGCTCTGATATCAATGTAATGAACAAGATTAGTTATTCATGTTAAATACTCCAAAAGACTTGGAATATGTAGATCTCCATTGAGATATAATAATATATATTAAATGTTTGAATAAGAATGATGATACAAATGAGAGAGAGGGTCATGTATATATAGTCAGGTAAGTACCATTTCACGAATAGAGATGTCTATAGAGACATGCCTCTTTGTTAACTAATTATTATTTAATTACATATTATTATGATTATTATTTATTATCTTATTTTATTATTTTTACATAAATTATATTCATAACAAATTCCTTTTGAAGTGTCCATATTCGTTACATTCATACCATTATATCTTTGACATATCGATCTCCTTCTTTTTTTGAGGACCAAACTTTCAAAACTTTCCTTTTCTCTTGCCCATGGCAGCATATGCTTGAACATGTTCATTTGATCCAACATCGCTTTGTGCCTTCAATCTTACATAATGACCAAAGTTCACTGAATGGAGTAGCTTCCTTCTTTCCATAAATACTTGATACAAAGTTACCCCATTCATTAGGTAGTGCATTGAGCACAATGGTGGTCATTTCTTTGTCAGACATTATTTCCCCTAACTCTTGTAGTTGGTCTCTTATTTGTGACACCCTCATAAGATATGAGGCTATCCCTTCTTCCTTTGATACCTTCATCTTGTATAGTTCGGTTCTCAAAGATATAACTTCTCCTGCAGTGCTTACGAAGAACAATTCTACCAACTTATCATAGATTTCTTTCGATTTCTCCAACTTTGCTACATAAGGGATGAGGGGATCCTTGATTGATTCTATAAGGATTCTTTGAGCCCTTATTTCTCCTTTCATATACTTCGACAATGCTTGAGCTTCCTCTAGTGATGGTTTGGAGATTGAACCCTTAACATGTCTAATAACGTCATTCTCTATGACGATTAAATCTATTCTCTTCTTCCATGTAAGGAATTTGATGACTCAACTAATTTATTACTTTCCTTGCAGAACGAAGTCAATTTGATAGGAGATTCAGACATAGATATAAATATACTTACTTGTTAAGTGAAGATGCTCCTTTGACGATGATATCTTCAATTTGATGCTTTCTTGATTTTGATGATGATTGATGATGCATGCTTCCTTGAAGATGACAATACTTCTTCTTTTAGAGATGTCTTTCTTCAGATATGCTTGAAATGTGATATTTTCTTTAAAGAGAGGGAGACCACCTTGATTTCTTTGATGATGATGGCAGTGTTTCTTCTTGTTTCCTTGGGATGTAGAAATGTCGAATATGGAGACTTCAAGATGCTTCAGATGTGTAGTCCTTCTTTCTTTGAGTGGAGGTAGAATCCTTGAAAGTAGAGTCTTTGAGGTCTTCTTCTTGTTGATGCTTCTAGATCGTATGATCCTTGAGATGAGATGGGTAGTCCTCCTTGATGCTTCTTAGATCCTTTCTTCAAGCTACCTTTTCTTGTCTTGTCACCTTAGCTCTGATACCATGTTGAGAAATCTAGGGCAGTTAGATTAAGTGTTTTCTCTTACTTTGATAACTGCTTGTGATGTGTTTTTAGTTAACTTGATTAACTTCTTCTTTCACTTGACTATTATTATTATTGTTCTTATCATCAAACAACTACCAAACAATGAAGGAACAATGCGATAAGAGGACACAAAATATAGGCTATCATCTAGGGCCAAAACCTCTCCTCTTGAGAAGAAAACCCAGAAGAACTCTTCTTTTCTTATAAAACTTCAAATGACAAATTCCAAGACCTATGACACTTACTAAGACCAAGTCAAACTTCTCCTTTGAAGAATTTTCTTCTAGCAAAGTCAACCCAAGTCAAACCAGCGTCACATATGTTGCAACTCTCTTCTTCAACCTCAACTTCGAACTTGCAATTTATGACTACAATTTCGGCTATTGTAGAAACCCTGGTTTCTGCACGTGTGGGAGAATATAGTGTTTTTACCCTTCTCTCTTCTTCACTTGAGATGGCCTCTTCTCCTAGGTAATTCGACTTGCAAGGGAGATTTCTTTTAGAGACAAATCTCGACTTCTTAGTATGACTGCAATTCACTATTTGATGTAGCAATATTGATGCCCTAACTTCGAACGTGTGAGAAAAGAAAGCCCAAAACAATCAATACTTTGATTTATCTCCCATCTTATTTCCTCCTCCTTCCCTTGATATAAGACTTCTTCTTGCCTTTGTGATCGAGCTCCTTGATGAATGATTGATGTCATTTGAATGAGGCTGAGTGCTTCTATTTATAAGCTTCTTTGAGTGCCCTAATAGGCCGACTTGTTGTAGCACTATGACAAGGTCTTGGAGGGTCTTTGACTCTAATTTGACTAAAATAAATTTTATTTACAATATACAACGTGCCCAAAAAGGGTCTTGCACACATGAGAATGACTCAATCGACTTGTTGACTTAATGACAAGCCCTAGAAGCACTCAATGGGTGCTTGACCTATAGATCAAATCACCTTGAGCATGAAACCCATGCCTCAAGAATGACAATAATAATTTTATTTTTCTCTTTACATAAAATCATGATTACATATGTCATTATGAAGACCCAACCCTAGGGAAGCTTTATTCTAGAGACTTGGAAACATTGACATCTCACATACCCTATAGTCATCCATCATGGATCTATATGACGCAGACCTTGGTCAAATTTCATCTAAAGTATTATTGGGGTTAAATGATGTTGCCCCCTATCCCTTGCATTATTTGGGATCTACATTGACGAGTTATAGTCTTTCTTGGCTAAGCAAATCCAACATAGTTATGGTTGTCTTCTACACCATGTCTTGATTTCTATCCTTTTGTTTTCAAATGTTATAGCCCTCCTAGCCTCATCCTTGGACAAATTGCAACAATAATTGTATGCCTCAACCCTTTTCTATGATCATCGTCAATTGATAGTCAACCTAGATAAAACCAGGGTCGTGATCTTGAACGCATCAAAGTAGATTCTCCTTGATCACCACTTCTTGTTCAAAGGTGAGGAGATCGAGATTAACATCACATATACCTATTTGGGGGTATTATTCATAGGTGCTCACTTCAGTTTGGGGCATGCACTTCAACCCTAAATCAATAAGGGTTATGGGTCATTGGCTCTTCTCAAGAGACAACGTTTTCAACATCACTTTTAGGACATATCATCCATATATCGCTCATGGACACTTTTGTCCACCCCACAGTTCCATATGGATTTGAGGTTTAAGGACCTAGTTTACTAAATTCTAATTAGGCCTCAATGGAGAGAATATAGGCCATCCTCCTTCGTTGTTTCATACAATGAAAATAGACGGTTCCGCAACAATCCATGCTCATAAAGTTT
Organism: Pinus tabuliformis; assembly: GCA_031772625.1. Lineage (NCBI taxonomy): Eukaryota > Viridiplantae > Streptophyta > Pinopsida > Pinales > Pinaceae > Pinus > Pinus tabuliformis. Next base: position 33,188,074 of record CM062819.1, on the reverse strand, counting down.
GGAGCTCACCCTTCCGACTTGAGGTAGTATTCAGTTTCGTCTCACTTCTACACCATGTTCTAAGTTTTGCTAACACAATACAAGTGTGACAAATATCCATACTTGGTCTAACATTCATTAAAGCCCATTGCAACAACTAGTCCTCCAGCTTGGTTTCGATGCTGGTACATCAACATCTTAGATCTTCTTACTTCAGTTGGTATTACATTGGATCAACTTCCTACATTTAGATATTCCTTAAGTGCACCTGACCACATCTTACCAACCAACTAGAAGATGAATGCAACCATTCACGAGGTTATCTACATGAAATATGTACAAGTCACTTGGATAAACCCTTAGGGTGGGTTACGTCCAAATATGGCTTTCTATGTCGAGAGACAAACTCATTGTTCATCCCCACTACATACTTCAACATTGGATAGTTAGGAGTTGGATCTCAACAACAACAAATTGAGATGAACCACCAGATAAACCATATAGATAGGATCCGCCAACTATGTCATCTCCAAGAGATTGAGTTAAGGGAGTACTTCATCTTCTATTGCCTTATTTATTATGAGATCTATGGAAGATTCATTGCTTGTTTAGAGAGATCCATACTCTTTCTAGTTTCTTCCAATACTCATACCAGAGATTTCTAACCCGTTGCATGTAGCGAGCCCCAAACTTCCTACACCCACTCTCTAACCTCCTCCTAGACTAAATCATGTTTAGTGGATTCCCTCCTTTATGATGCTCCCATCAATTAGGAGCACTAACAACATTGTTTCTAGCATCTAATCAATGTAGACCAAAGGGATCATTCACCCTCATCAAAGACCTTAGAGGCATTGTCAAACCAGATCCCTTACTAGCAAGGAAATTAGATCACCTAGACATCAGTAATCAGTTATAGTGAACACACAAAAGCGCAATAGAGGGTCCATATCTTTCCCTAGCTCTTCCTGAAAGCATCATACTATCCCGGGCTTTCTTCCCTTGACCTCAAATGTTAGCAGAGGTAGATCTAGTGGATCACAACCCAATCCCTAGATCATTTCTCTTTGCACATCTCCCTCCAATTGTAGTTGCCCTCACATAGATTTGAGGGTTTTCTCATGTTTTCACATATAGACTTCAAATTTTTATTTCTTGTTCTTTATATAGGAGAATCGTTAGTACTCCTATTTTGTATTGACATCATTGTACTCAACAGTCTCATTGACCTACTTTTGTGGTCGTTTGTTTAATATAATTATCTTATCTCTTCTTATATATTCCAATGCAAAAAAAAAGCTAACATCAAAAGAAAAGAATGAATTGACGATGCACCTAAATGTGGACAACTTGTGAGGAGTCCTATCTACCTTACCACTACTAGACAATATATTTCATTTGCAATTGGAATCCTTTGTAGGTTCATGCAAAAAGCTTGTGAATCCTAAGGTGGAGGACTTCAAACTAATTAGACATACAGATTGTTAAAATTGGCAACTAGGGCCAAACTCCATGTGGGTCATCTTATTTATGGCGGCAGACATTTTTCTTGGATTCCTCTTGTCGAGAGGTGTAGGATTGATCTAAAGATCATCTGATTCCGACATGTATTCTTGGAGATATGAATTTATTTGTGTTATGGGACAATTCGTCAAGGTCGGCAGCGACCAAATTTCCCCCACATGTGCTCAATGTTTTAGTATAAAAAGAGGTGGCTTCCTAGTCATTTGCACACACCTTCTTGTGATCTCTTCCTCTCCACTTGTCTTTGGATTTTGGTGGGAGGAGAGATCCTAAGAGATACGTTGCTCTAAGAAGAGCTTCCCTAGATGTTGCCATGGGGAAGAAGGATCTACGCAACTCCTAGAAGATGATGCCCTAGCTCTACGCGCTCTAGATCTAGGACGCTATCATGATGAAGCTGCCTAGGACGTGGTCATGTTGAAGATGCCCTAAACACAGTCAAGGTGGAGACCTAAATGCAACCCTATATGCAGTCAAGGTGGAGACCTAAACGTAGACCTAAACGCAGTCATAGTGAAGAATTTATCGTTGTACACGCTGCCTTATCTAGGCCCTAAAAGAGATCTCTCATACGTTGTTTGAGGAGGGTTTTCATGTGCCCTATCTGCCATCTCAAAGTCTGCCCTAGCCACAGTAAGGAAGTGTCTTATCTGGCCGCTATCCCAACCCTAGACACAGTTCCCTAATCCGCATTTAAGAGGGACACCTTCACGCAGGTAAAGGAGTTCTAACACAACATTTTGATGTGCCCTGACTTGTAACTATGATGCAACGTAGAAGGGCTGATAAGCAATAATCTATTCACTATAAAAGGGACCCTAAATACGCAGTTTGGAAGGACTTATATTTGTTGTCCCTAGCCGCAGCAAAGTAGCCTAAGTTAAGGGTCTGTTCCTTCTTAGGAGGCCGAGCATTGGATCAACTTGTTGGGGTATCATTGTGCTTCAAGAAAATTGTGTGTTAGGCCACAGGCCATAACACCACAATTATATATCTCTTATGGGCATTTGAGGGCTCAAATGATCATGATCTAAGGAGCTGTCAATAGACAGACAGTAATGATAGATGCAACATGCTGAATATAGCACATGTATGTTGGGTACAACATAGTGTAAATGGTAGCAGCATTATATTGCAACAACATGAGTGCAGCTAGTAGGATGTAGCAGTATGATGATAAATGTTGCAACATGATGGGCATAATGATGAAGTGTAGCATAAGAATGATTGGCACAGTGATGTACAACATGATGATGCAACATAGGGAGGTGCAACATGATGATAAGGTACAACAGGGTGATGCAGTACAGGGAGGTGCAACATGATGATGAGGTGCAACAATATGATGTGTGCATCATAGTAATGAGGTCCAACATGATGATTGGGTGAAACACAATGAGGTGCAACATGATGATAGAGTCACCTTGGATCAGTGGAAGCAGTATGCCTTCTACCTCATATGCCATCTTCTTAGAGAAGATCTATGCTCTTATTTAGATAAGTCAAAAGGTTGACTTCTGATGTATATGTACTATCTCTCTCTGCTGAACTATTGAAGAACATATAAGAAGAATTGATCAAGGATTTCCCCACATTGGGGTTTGTCCTTGGCTGGCGCCACATCTTGTGCCCTCTTGTCTTGGCTTGTCTTCTGCAATTTATGTTTATGTTCTATTTGCATTTTACTATCATGCTAAAGGTGATTGCTAATTTGGAATTGATATTGAGTTAATATGGAAAATTGAAGTAAATTTTCTTTCAGCATAGAACATAGCTAAAATTAACATGGTATCAGAGCTGAGGCGAAGACAAAGCCCAAGCAAGAGTGTAAGAGCAATCACCGAAGACAGTTGGAAAGGACAAAAGGCTCAATGGGTTCCTCATCCCACTTCAAATTCACCAAGGGTGAAGTCGAAGTAGAGAATATTATCCAAGTTGCGCAGTGGAAGCATTTGATGGCCTACCTAAAGATCACTTGAATGGGAAGTCTGGATCTAAGGATGGAAGGAAAGGCAGATGCCTTGCTTGCAATGAGTTCGACCATTATGCGAAGGCGTGTCCTAATAGAAGGGACATTATCACTTGATGATGATAACAATTATTCTAGGGGCATCTTCAATGATCAAAGAATGACAAGTACCACGACAAAGGAAAAAGGAATGCAGGTCATCAAGAAAATGGTCTACTCTTCAAAGAAAGTAAGGAACTCTGGGTATGAAGAATCAAATGTTGTTTCCGATAAGCTAATTAAGTATTATCTTATATTAGCCCTCTCCACTACTTCTCCTCCAGACTCGTTGGGAATTTGGCTTATTGATTGTAGTGCTTCAAGGCACTTCATCGGATATAAGGAAGCTCTCTCTAATTTGATAGAGAAAGAGGCCCTCAATTGAATGAGGGCAACACGATTCATTTACAAGAAGTTCTTTATGTACCTAATCTCAAGAAGAACCTGGTGTCCATTTCAGCAATGGACCCCAAACGATCGACAACCTTAAGCGACATATAAGTCATTGTATTTCAATACGTGATTGAACAAATCGTGGTTCATCGATGGTTGCGTCCGCCAGACAGGTAAGAAACTAATGACCAACAAAGTTCCACCTTGTTGACACCTAATCTTCATGATTGGGGAATTTGTAAATAAATAAATCAGGAATGTGAATAGTCATCGAAAGATGAACTGAACAATCACTCCTAATGTATAAAACAATAACCTACCTATGGAATAATCAGACGAATCAGTTTTTTCTGCCTTTGGAGAGTTACTGCCTGGCCTGACATGGTATCAGAGCCAGTCCTAAAAATAGTTGTAACTCCCTTCATTTTTGCCACTGCCTCTGTCCTGAGCGCTGCTCTGCCTCCATTGCATTGCATTCACCTGATTACTCTGTCCTATCTGACTGTTCTGCTCTCTGACATGCTGCGACTGTTCAACTTGTCGGATTCTGGTGAGCTGGTTCCGTTGCAAACTCACCTCTGTCCATAACGTGCTGCCTTTCCAGCGTTGCCTCTGCTGCAAACTCATCTGCTATCCATTTCCTGTTGAATGCTCATTGGAATATTCGTGGTGAAAGTGTCTGTTGGCTTTGCAGCTAACGAAGACATCGTGGAGGGCGCTCTGGAGAGAAGCCAAGGGCGTAGAATGTTTTCCATGGAATTTTATCAAGGGAAAACTAGTCGTCTTCTCGGCCTCCTCGGTGTTCTTTTCGTCATCTGATTTTTGGTTTACAGCAGATACAACAAGCCTTCTATGCTTTAAACGTAGAGGAGGGTGCCCGTTCCTATTGCAATTCCAGATAGGCAAATGCTCCGGGCAAGCATCTCTTCATAATTTCTGTACGACTGCTGCTTTTCCAATTTCATCTGTTCATGAAATTTGGCTATGAAAGCATCCGCCAATTTGTCAACCTCCTCCTCCCTCAACAATATACTGTTGTCTTCATCAATTCTCTGCAAATAACACGACACCGAATCCGGGTCTGCAGTTGTATCGACTGAAAAATTACTGTTGTACTGCTGACGACGATGAAACCAAGTTTCAGACATTACGGCAACGGCGCCCGAGCATCTTAAGGCATTCTTCTGCACTGTCAGCTACGATTTATTCTGCGCTCATCTCTGATTTGTGGATAGTGATAGTCTACTCTAAATACGTGGTATTAACGTTTGAATATTGAATGCGCAGTGGTATTATCGTTTTATTGAATGCGCAGTCGTATTAACGTTTGAATGCCTTTGCATTATTAACGTTTGAATGCCTTTGCATTATTAATGTTTGAATGCGTTTGCATTATTAACGCCGTTTTAAAGCTGAATCCGCTCACTATATTCGAGTATTGAATGTGTATTAAAGCTGAGCGCATCCGGGGAAAACACTGTGAGTATTAACGCTGAGCACTGTGGGTGTATATATATATATTGTCCAAGTTTGTGGTCCAGAGTATATATATATTGAATGGTTTTCTTGCTTAAAAGAAAATAAAAGGGGAGGTGATATGGAAAGGGGAGGATATTTTATAAATTTTGGAGACATTTGAAGAAAACTTAGTGCATAAAGAATTTGAAATCTGTTGCCCTTTTGAGTACAATTTCACTGTATATCAGCAGAAAGATTTTTATCAGCAGAAGTTTTTTATCAGCAGAAGTTTTTTTTATCAGCAACAATATTTTTTACAGAATGCATTCAATCATCTCTATGGTAGGAATAGTTCTCACTGGCAAGGAGAACTATCCTGAATGGTCCCGGATGATAAAACACACCCTCATCTTCAATGAGTTGTGGAAAGGAGTGTGTGTCGGAGAAGGAGACAATGACCCAGTACAGCGTACCTCAGAGAAAGAACTCGTCATTTGGGAAAACAAGAACAACAAAGCTTATGCATTAATCACAACATCTGTAAATGAAGAGGTGAGTCGCCATATTTCACCATATTCAACTGCCTTTGAAGCCTTACAAAAGCTGAAAGAACTCTATGACTCACATTCTGCACTTGAAGTTGTTCAGCGCATGATTAAACTCTTCACTCTTGAACTGAAAAATAATGATCCTCTTGCTCTTGCATCTGAAGTAAAATCTATAATGCATGATATCAAATCCACTAAGGTTGAGCTGGATATCCCTCTTATTGCTTTTCTCAAGGCACTTTATCCTACTTACTCGAATTATCTTGAGTCTTTACAAGCAAATGGAAATCTTAAAGATATAACCTTTGACTCTCTTGTGAAAAAGTTTGCTGAAAGAGAGAAAGCCTTTGGAAAGAACACAGTCCCTGAATCTTCTTAAGAGACTGTTTGCCTTGCTCATAAAGAAAAGCATCCTGCTCAAGATTCTACAAGAGGAAGAGGTGGACGAAGAGGAAGAGGAAGATACTTCAGAGGCAGGGGGGGCAGACATTCTCAAGGAGAAAAGGCAGATCTGCATTGCATTCGCTGCAAACGAAATGGATCACATGATGCTTCTACATGCAAGCTACCATGGGACAAAATTGAGCAGAAAAGAAACCAGTAGAAAGGTAAAACTGATGATACAGACAAAGGTAAAGCACCTGAATCCGCTCACTATATTGAGGCACAATGTAACATTGGAGTAAATGAAGATTTGTTTAATGCTTCACTTGCTTCTTCAAAAAATGATTGGTTGCTTGATTCAGGAGCAACCTGTCACATGACTCATAGAAAAGATTTTTTTGAAGATTTCACTGACAATGTTGATGGAGCAGTATACTTTGCAGATCAGTCAAAAATCAAGCCATCAGGGCTTGGCACAATCAGGCTTAAACTGCCTGGTCTTCCAGACTTTCTTCTGGATCATGTTCTATATCTCCCACAGCTCAAGAGAAACTTGCTGTCCTTGATCCACATCCGCCAACAAGGTCACTCCATTCATATGTTTGATGGCAAGCTTGACGTAAGAAAAGCATCTGACCACTCACTTGTCATGAGGGGAATAAAAGAAGAAAGACTTATCAAACTGCAAGGAACCTCTGCTCATGCACAACATTTCTCATATATTTCTCATCATGAAGAAGGTACACTTCCATCAAGTTTATTATGGCATGCTAGATTTGGACATTTAAACTATGACAGTGTCCGCTTATTGAAGAAAAATGGTGTTGCTGGTTTGCCTACAATTCCTAGGAAACATAAGCAATGTGATGCTTGCATTCTAGGAAAGCATAGCAAACAGTCTTTTCATGATTCACATTCAAGAGCACATAGAAGCTTGAACTCATTCATTCAGATTTATGTGGTCCAATGCCTGTTCCTTCTGCAAATGGAAATAAATATATCATGACATTTATTGATGATTACACCAGAATGTGTTGGGTTTATTTATTGAAGAACAAATCTGATGCTTTTCAAACATTCAAGAATTTTCATAAATGGATTGAAAATGATGCACAATCTCATATTGGGTCTATTCGCACTGATAATGGAAAAGAATATACATCAAATGAATTTGAAAACTATCTTCGCCAACGTGGGATCAAACATCAAACAACTGTGCCTTATAATCCCCAACAGAATGGTGTAGTTGAAAGAATGAATAGAACGATCTTGAATATGGTACGATCCATGCTTTTCTTCAAAAATGTAAAGATAATGTTTTGGGCTGATGCTGTTCTATGTGCTGCATATATAAAGAATAGATGTCCATCTAATGCTATAAGAAACAAGACTCCTTATGAATTGTGGTATGGACATGCTCCTTCGGTAAAACATCTCAGGATCTTTGGTTCCACCTGTTATGCTTTGATACCAAAGGTACATAGAAACAAACTTGGTGCTAGAAGTCGTAAGTGTATCTTCCTGGGGTATTCAAACACCTCTAAAGCATACCACCTCTATGATGAAGCAAATAAAAAGTTTGTTGTATCTAGAGATGTCATTTTTCTTGAATCATCCAAATCTGACAATGTTGTTGAGTGGCAACTTGATCGCTTGGATAGATTCGCAAAAACGAAATCATTTCAAGAATTTGATAATCAGATTCCACATCTTGAAGGGGGGATTCCTATACTAGATCAACATGTGAAATCTTCTTCTGAAGAACAATCTCCTCTGCATGAAACTCCAACAACGGATGATGCTTTAAGTGATGTAATTGATAGAATTGGGAGATTCAATCTTGATTCAGTCCCAACTCAATCAACAGAGCAGCCTGGACCATCTCAGAAAGGTCCCCCAAAGTGGCTGACAAAGACACTTGAAAGTGTTCATCCTGATGAAATTGGAAAAACAGGAACCAGAAATTCAAACGACAAAATGGAGGTGATGTAGATGACTCTAATTCAGCTGTTGATATGGATGTTACTTATGATTGTGAATTGAACTTGTCTACAGATTTTGAACCAACTTCCTTCAAAGAAGCTGCTTCTCATGATGAATGGAAAGAAGCGATGCAAAAGGAGTATGATGCCCTCATAAAGAATGGCACTTGGAAGCTGGTTGATCCTCCATTTGGAACCAAACCAATTGGCTGCAAGTGGGTCTACAAGAACAAGTACAAAGCTGATGGCTCCCTTGACAAGCACAAAGCTAGGCTTGTGGCAAAAGGTTTTGCACAGAAGGAAGGGGTCGATTATGAGGAAACTTTTGCCCCCACAGCAAAATGGGCCACCATTCGGACACTCTTTGCACTAGCAGCTCAGAACGGTTGGAAAGTCCATCAAATGGATGTAAAAACTGCATTCTTGAATGGAGATCTAAAAGAGAATGTTTTTATGTCCCAGCCTGAAGGATTTGCTGTGAAAGGACATGAACATAAAGTATGCAAATTTGTGAAGTCCTTGTATGGCCTCAAACAAGCATCGTGAGCCTGGTATGAAAAACTAACTGAGCATCTTCTGAAACTCAACTTCAATCATTTTGATCTTGATGATGCAACTTTATTTGTCAAGAAAGTTGGCAAAACAGTTGTGTATCTTGTGGTATATGTAGATGATCTTTTAATGACAGGGAACAATGAAAGCTACATTGCATCCATAAAGAAGGAATTGGGGAAAAGTTTTGAAATGACTGATTTGGGCTATGTTCATTACTATCTTGGCATTGAAGTAACCCAACATCCAAAATCCATATTTCTTTCTCAAAAGAAATACATTGGAGATTTGTTAAACAGATTTGGCATGACAAAGTGGAATCCTCTTTCTACTCCAATGGAACAAAACTTAAACCTCACATCTATTGAAGGAAAGGAATTTGAGGATGCAACAAAGTATAGACAGCTTGTAGGAAGTCTCATCTACCTCACTACTACCAGACCAGACATTTCATTTACTGTTGGAATCCTCTCCAGGTTCATGCAAAAGCCTTGTGAGGGACATTGATCTGCTGCAAAAAGAGTTCTAAGGTACTTGAAGGGAACTCAAGACCTTGGAATCAAGTATACACAGGTGGACGACTTCAACTTGATTGGATACTCTGATTCAGACTTCGATGGAGACAAAGAAACTGGGGTATCTACTTCAGGATATGCTATGAGTCTTGGATCAGGAGCTGTCTCCTGGAGATCACGCAAACAATCAGTTCCAGCAGATTCCACAACTGAAGCAGAATACGTGGCAGCAGCTGAAGCAATGAAAGAAATTGTGTGGCTCAGGAAAATTCTTGAAGATTTGCAGGTAAAACAAGTACAATCAACTCCACTCATGATTGATAACACCTCTGCAATAAAGTTGGCCAAGAATCCAAAGTTCCATGATCGAACAAAGCATATCAATACTAAATATCATCTGATTCGACATCATGTTGAGGCCAAAACAATCCATCTCCGTCATTGTTCCACAAATGAGCAAATTGCAGACATCTTCACCAAAGCACTTGGAAAGGAAAAGCTTGAACTATTCAGAATGATGCTTGGACTCACCAACATCCCTTCAGATTAAGGGGGGGAATGTTGACACCTAATCTTCATGATTGGGGAATTTGTAAATAAATAAATCAGGAATGTGAACAGTCATCGGAAGATGAACTGAACAATCACTCCTAATGTATATAACAATAACCTACCTATGGAATAATCAGACGAATCAGTTTTTTCTGCCTTTGGAGAGTTACTGCCTGGCCTGACATTCCAGTAATAGGATGATCCACCTTGAATAGAAGTAGCATTAGTTACGTAATTATCCAATCGTTGATGCCAGTGTAGGGGTAGGCTCTCACATCAATATAGACATTAGTACAGGTTCACAAGGGCTACCTTTCACACCGGTAGAGATCCGATTTCTCTCAGAATGCAATTAGCATGTGCTGTAGCCTTTAAGTATCAGAAATTTGTATCTATATATCAATCTTATAGCTGGTATCTAAATCACCGTGAAGGAATGATTGAATCGGACGACAGTTGCATTGACTAGGTACTATGACTGGGGACTACGACTAGGTCCTATGACTGGGGACTATGACTAGTTGCACTGAGTATAGCATCATTCATTCATGCACCATCAAAGGTTTCAAGGTGGCATTCATCGATGAAAAGGTACGTGTTTGAAAATGGAATTTTCAAAGATGCTTTTGAGTTCAAGGTTGGCAATTTGTATCAAGTTGCAGAAAGTCCATTGGGGACCATGTCAATTGACACATCTCTTCTATAGCACCGAAGGTCTACTTATTATGGGGCCCTATCCGATGTGAGTCAAATGGTGATAGGGATACCTGAATTCAAGAAGAGAATGAAGGTACATGTTCGAGATGTACCGAAAGAAAAATCTTACAAAGGGACCATTCCCCTCATGTAGCAATTCCACAGGTTTGGAACAACTCGAGGGGTTTGAGGTTCATGATCAAGAATCTCATGTACGTAGGTTGAAGAAAGCTCTCTATGATTTAGAGCTAACACCCCGGCTTGATATGAGAGGATTGATAGCTGTCTGATGAAGTTGAGATTCACTAAGAGTGAAGCCGATCCAAACCATTGCTTGAAGGTTATGGATGATAGACCAGACCTCTCATACCGGCACCTTATGAGGATGACCTCTTTTTGAGAGGTGCAGACCCTCTCATTTACAAAAGTAAGAGGGAGTTGGATTCCAGATTTGGAATGGTGAACTGCAAGCCCGTGACCACCTAGATGAAGCCTAACTTTAAGAAGTTATGCAGTAGTGCTGCTTGACCTGATTTGGGAAATGCCTCTGAGTTTCGTCAACTCATAATAACATTGATGTTCTTGGTGAACTTCCGTCCGGATATATGTTTTGCAGTTAGCATGCTGGGCTCATATATGGATGAGCCTCACTGAATTGGTGCCAAGAATCTTTTGAGATATCTTCAAGGCACAATCTCTCATGGAGTGAAATACACTGCTGGAAATGTGAAGCTACATGATTATTCGAACGCTGACTGGGCAGGCAACGTGGAGGATCGCAAGAGCACTTCTGGGTGCTGGTTCTCTTTAGGTTATGCTACGATATCCTGGATGAGCAGGAAGCATAAGTCAATTGCTTTGAGCACCATTGAGATCGAATACAAGGCTATGAATATGTCCTCGTGTGAAGCTGCCTGGTTGAGGAAGCTTTCCAATGCACTGTTTAGACACATGTTGGATACCACCGTGATCTTTTGTGACAACTAGAGGGGGATTTGATTGTTGAGGAATCTTGTATTCTATGATCGCTCCAAGCATATAGACATCAGGTACCACTTTATCTGGGATATGGTACATCGAGGTGCAAGAAGGCTCCATTAGATTGGGACTGATGTGCAAGTCGCCGACATTCTATCGAAGCCCCTAGGAAAGGTCAAATTTGTGACTTTCCGAGAACGACTAAGAGTCGTGGAGAGACTCTCTCCTAAGGGTCCTGTGTGATATGGACATTGAGCTCTGGGAGCTCTGGGGGCTTAGGGGTACATCTTGGAACAATGAGCAACCATAGGGTGAGTGGTTCAGCCTTCCCCTAATGGTTTGCTATGTAGGCAAAATGAGTGGTTCATCCTTCTCCTACTGAGACACAGTCATAGGGTGAGTGGTTCAACCTTCCCCTAGTGATTTGTTGTGTACAGGGTGAGTGGTTCAACCTTCCCCTAGGATACCCCTAGCGACATGTAGGCAAGATGAGTGGTTCATCCTTCTCCTGTCGAGACATCCTACCCATGTAGTTTGGGACTAATGGGAAGTACCTCTCATCTAGCCAATGAGCAAGGAAATGAGGATAGGGACCATAGTAGTACCAATGGACGAATTGTGTTACTACCATACTCCCTACGCTAGGATGATATTGATCTGGGATCAATTGGCACTGACTTCGGGTCAGTAAGAGTGATATAACTCACTCTCTTTTGGAACTGATTTCGGATCAGTAAGAGTGTTATGATACACTCTCTTTATTTGGAACTAATTTCATACCAGTAAGAGTGGTATGACACACTCTCTTCATTGGGACCGACTTCGGGTCAGTAAGAGTGGTATGAGACACTCTTTGTTATATGGAATTGACTTCTGGTCAGTAGAGGATGGTATGATACATTCTCGATCACTTCTTCTTCTTCTTCATGGTTCAATAGAGCACAACAGTGCAGGGCACTGATGGCAGAGATAGTACAGTCTGGCAGATGGATTAGTAGATGGAGTTCTCCCTAGTTGAGAGGGAGTGTTAAAACTGGCAACTAGGGCCAAACTCCATGTGGGTCATCTTATTTATGGCCGCTGACATTTTTCTTGGATTCCTCTCATCGAGAGGTGTAGGATTGATCTAAAGATCATCTGATTCCGACATGTATTCTTGGAGATATGAATTTATTTGTGTTATGGGACAGTTTGTCAAGGTCGACCAGCGACCAAATTGCCCCCACATGTGCTCAACGTTTTAGTATAAAAAGAGGTGGCTTGCTAGTCATTTGCACACACTCTTCTTGTGATCTCTTCCTCTCCACTTTCCTTTGGGTTTTGGTGGGAGGAGAGATCCTAAGAGATACACTGCGCTAAGAAGAGCTTCCCTAGATGCTGCCATGGGGAAGAAGGATCTACACAGCTCCTAGAAGATGATGCCCTAGCTCTACGTGCCCTAGATCTAGGACGCAGTCATGTGGAGAAGACATGCCCTAGATCTAGGACGTTGTCATGATGACGCTGCTTAGGACGTGGTCATGTTGAAGCTACCCTAAACACAGTCAAGGTGGAGACCTAAACGCAACCCTAAACGTAGTCAAGGTGGAGACCTAAATGCAGACCTAATGCAGTCATGGTGAAGACTTTATCGCTGTACACATTGCCTTATCTAGGCCCTAAAAGAGATCCCTCATACGCTGTTTGAGGAGGGTTTTCATGTGCCCTATCTATTGTCTCAAAGTATGCCTTAGCCGCTGTAAGGAAGTGTCTTATCTGGCCATTGTCCTAGACCTAGACACAGTTCCCTAATCCGCATTTAAGAGGGACACCTTCACGCAGGTAAAGGAGTTCTAACACAACATTTTGATGTGCCCTGACTTGCAGTTATGATGCAGTGTAGAAGGGCTGATAAGCAGTAATCTATTCACTATAAAAGGGACCCTAAATACGCAGTTTGGAAGGACTTATATTTGTTGTCCCTAGCTGCAACAAAGTAGCCTAAGTTAAGGGTTTGTTCCTTCTTAGGAGGCCGAGCATTGGATCAACCTACTGGGGTATCATTGTGCTTCAAGAAAACTGTGTTAGGCCATAGGCCATAACACCATAGTTATATATCTCTTATGGGCATTTGAGGGCTCAGATGATCATGATCTAAGGAGCTGTCAATAGACGGACAGTAATGATAGATGCAGCATGTTGAATATAGCACAGGTATGTTGGGTACAACATAGTGTAAATGGCAGCAACATTATATTGCAGTAGCATGAGTGCAGCTAGTAGGATGCAACAATATGATGATAAATGCTGCAACATGATGGGCATAGTGATGAAGTGTAGCATAAGCATGATTCCCACAGTGAGGTACAACATGATGATGCAACACAGGGAGGTGCAACATGATGATGCAGTACATGGAGGTGCAACATGATGATAAGGTGCAACAGTATGATGTGTGCAGCATAGTAATGAGGTCCAGCATGATGATTGGGTGCAGCACAATGAGGTGCAGCATGATGATGGAGTCACCTTGGATTAGTGGAAGTAGTATGCCTTCACCTGAGCTCAGATCAGCTAACTCATATGCCATATTCTTAGAGAATATCTCTGCTCTTATTTAGATAGGTCAAAAGGTTGACTTCTGATGTATATGTACTATCTCTCTCTTTGCTGAACTATTGAAGAACATATAAAAAGAATTGATCAAGGGTTTCCCCACATTGGGGTTTGTCCCTAGCTGGTGCCACATCTTGTGTCCTCTTGTCTTCTGCGATTTATGTTTATGTTCTATTTGCAATTTACTATCATGCTAAATGTGATTTCTAATCTGGAATTGATATTGAGCTAATATGGAAAATTGAAGTAAATTTGCTTTCAGCATAGAACATACCTAAAATTAACACAGATTCAAATGTCGATGGAGATAAGGTGAATGATGTATCTACTTCAAGATACCTTGTGAGTCTTAAATTAATAACTATTCTTGGACTATGCAAACAATCCATTCCAACAAATTCCATTACGAAGGTATACTATGTGGTTGTTGCAGAGGCAACAAAGGAGATTGCGTAGCTCATGAAGATACTAGAGGATTTGTAGGAAAAACAAGTGAATACAACTCTACTTTTTATTGACAACACTTTTGTAGTCTTGTTGGCCAAGAATCCTAGATTCCATGATCAAACAAAGCACATCAACATGAAGTACCATTTGATTCAACATCATGTTGGGGTTGAGACCATTCCACTGATACATTCTATAAGTGATCAAATGGCAGACATCTTCACCGAAGTGCTTGGAAGATAAAAGTTCGCAAAGTTTAGAAAGATGTTTGGACTTACAAACACCCCTTCGGATTAAGGGGGGAATGCCAAATATCTAATCCTTGAGATTATAGTACATACATATTAATTTAGAAGAAATATGAAGAATCATAGGTGAATAGAAAGAGTCACTAGACTTCTTGGAAGATGAAACCAAAGGCCACTTCCCATTGTATCGATGTATGGCTCACTTTAATGAAAATCAATTCAATGCATGGAGCTACTCATTGCCCAACTTGTCATTCATTGACCCAAAACTCCCAATTCTATGACACTTGGGGAAAATTCCACCAGCCAACAGTTTCACAAATCACTTAAATAACCAAAAAAATTACACTATTAGGACATCATTGAACCAAATATGAAAAGCGGGCCTCGCTAAAAGGCCTAAAGAAGAAATATGGCAAACGCTAAATACGCAACCCTTAGTGCAATTGTTCTAGCCAATAGCCTCCCGGATCTCTTGTAAAAGAATAATTCTGAATTCTTATTTTACAATGAGAATGCCACTAGCAAAAGCCTCAACAAAAAGCCCTGAAAAACAAGAGAAAACCACTCAAATACAGTGGAAAAACCAAGAACACCGAAAAGAGGAGGGTGTTGGTGATGGAAGGGGTAACAAACCATTAATAAAACGTTGTTGCCCTAAAGCACAGTTGAAAAAACACTGTTTCTATGTTACCTGGGAGCGGGAGCGAAAGCGGGGAGTGGGAGCGACATTTTAAGAAGCTTCCAGTTTGGGAGCAAATCCCGGAGCGATTTTTATATATATATATATATATATATATATATATATATATATATATATATTTTAATTTTTGATACATATATGTCAACAAAAACATGTAGAATGATGAATTAGATATAAAAAACATAAAAAAAACATAGATTGATCATTGAACCATATCACATCAATCATCTAGATTCTAGAAGTTATAATCTTCATCAACCATGTCCACAAGTTAGTAAAATACATATTACAACTGCAACATATTGAGGCTTATGAATCATGATTCATCAAATTCAATCTTAAAGTTTCAACTTCAAGCTTTCAAAATTGAAAATTCAATATCTAACATTTATCATCATTGATCACCAAAGTTGTACTTGTAAGCTAAGTTTAACCATTACAACAAATAATATCTTAGTCTTTAGATATTTCTAAGTCCTAACTTCTGAAACTGTTAACATGAAATGAAATGTTATAAAATGAAACATGAATAATGAAATGAAATGAAACAACTTTAGTCTTTCACAAAGCATCATATTCATAATTCACAATCATTACCAATGAGTTATAATTGCCAACTTCAAACTTCAAATTTTCATTGTCACAGTCATATATTGTTTACAAAAAATATCATTATGATATGAAAGAGTCAAGGACTCAAGACTCAACAGTTATGAAAACTAATAGAAACTAGAAAACACAATTAAACTGTAAATCTACATGTGGCCCTTGCCACGAGAGTCTCCAGGAGTATAAGCAGGCCATGGTGGTCTTCTAAGAGTCTCCTGCACAGACCGACGACCATAACTAGAAGGCACATGCCCTCCACCTGAGGGTGTAGATGGAGGTGGCGACAACTAAGGAACAAGACTTGAAACTCGAGCACTACTATTGGATGGTGGAGGTGGCATGGCTGCTGCAGCTGCTTCATTTTCATCCCTTATAAGTTCCTCTTCCAGTTCTTCAAGATGTATAGTGCCATCCTCCAAATTGTCATCCTTTGGGTGATTGTCCCAAATTTTATATGTGGGATCCTCATAAGCCCGATCACAGTAATGACTCAACAACCTCAAGTTGTAGTGCACATAAACCAAGCTTTTTGCTCGGTTTTCATTGAGTCTGTTTCTTTTTACATTATGTATGACGTTGTAGGTGCTCCAACACCTCTTTGCAGAAGAAGTATTTACAACATGTGATAGAACTTTTTTTGCCAATTTTGGCAAAAGTCCCTGGCCGCCATATGTTTCCCACCATGTAAGAGAATCAAATCTGTCTCTGTCTTCCATTGCATGGAAGTTACCAAACAAACTAGTGCCACTGAAGTATTTGCCTATTTCAAGGCGCACCACTGCACATTCCTCCCTGTCAGGTATCAACTTTTCTAATGCTTGCAAATATCCACTAGTTACCTGTGCATCTAAATGGGGTTTGGTCCTAATCCCACCCCCTAGTGCAGGTTGGCCCAACCAAGATGTAGAGTAGTATTTTGGCGTAAGGATATATGCCAAGCAATGTAGTGGAAGATTAAGTCTATTCCACCGTTCACACACAATCATGAATCAGTTTGTACAAGTCGGGATCTCTGTTATGAACAGTATCTTTTATTTGCCCCAACATGGTATCTATCTGCTCATACACCTCGCCAATCATTGGTTTATCTGTATCTGCAAACCGAATCATGTGATAAATGGGCTTGGTGAAATCCAATACTTGCCTCACACTTGTCCAAAACTGACCATCAAGAGCGGCCTCCTCCACCAGTTCAAAACCTTGCCTGTCAGTTGCATTTGTAGCCCTTTCCTTCAATACCTGCCAATGTGGACTTGATACCATGCTAGCCAATGACTCTCTTACCTTCAAAAGGCGCCTGAAGGTGAGGTAATAGCTATCAAATCTGGTCTTCGCAATCTTCAACAACTCCAATCTCGAGTGACTGCGGAAAAGGCCATGGGTATTGCTATGATTTGTAATAAATTTTATCATTTGTTTGCCTTTCTTGTACAAATCACCAATCCATTTGTATTGTGCATTTTTGTTCTTGACAACATCATGCATCAAAAGGTTCAATGTGTGAACCAAACATCTAGACCAAAATATGTTGGGTTATTTATCCTCAATAATTGCTCCCGCTGCCTTACAATTAGGAGCATTATCAGTGATGACTTGGATGACATTGTATGGCCCAATACGGTCAATTGTTTCAAGTAATGCTTCTGCAATGTTGATGGCGGTCCTGAACTTGTCTGAGTAATCATGTGCAGTTAGAAAGATGGCACCACTAACAGACACAGCATGAACATTTATCAATGGCTTGCCTTTTACATTTGTCCATCCATCAGATACAATGGACACCCCATGGTCAGTCCAAGAACTTGTCATTTTATTCAAAGAATGTGATATTTTTGCTTTTTCATGATCAAGTCCAACGGTTCTTGCCTTGTCATACCCAGGGCTCTTGTATCCTTTAGGGGCATCATTTATGGCAGAAACAATTTCGTGCCAATAAGGTGAGCGAAGAACATTGAATGGTATCTCACATGCATAGAGAAACTTGTAAACCTTTGAATCCACATCATTCCTACACCCCTCATCAAGGAAATCTGATATGGTTCTACGCCTTAAAGCTGATGACCCTGTGCCTCCATATCCACTGCCTTGGAAGGACGCTGAAGGAGTTCTTTGTGCTTGTGATTGTGAGCTTGGTTCAAAGAAACCCCTTGATTTTTTAGATTTGTATTGCATTTCCTCCTCTTCCCTTATGTATTTGGCTCTATCCGCTGCTGACACCGCTGGACAAGTTTTGATTCCTATTTGTTTATCTCCATCCCATGGCCTTTTCCCACAGAAGTGTTTTCTGGCACGGGTGTATGAACCTGTGTAATTATTGTTGCAATGGGGGCAATGAAATTTAGTGGTTCCACCCCCTCTCCCTGCTTCAGGCCTGTTAACATATTTCCACAATGGGGTTTGGTCTTGTTTAGTTTTTTGAGAGTCATGTTCACCCTCCTCCAGCTCCTCTTCACTGGGGTTTTCATCAAATCCACTTTCTCCAGCTTCTTCATCCCCCTCTTCATTTTGGCCCCTCCGTTTCCTACTCTCCAACACCATAATAATCATAAAAGGGACCAAGAAAAGGAAAATGTCAAGAAATATAGCCAGGTCCATGATATTTGATATTTGTAGGCTTTTGAATCTGCAAAATTTAATGGGAATGGGAATATGAATGGAAAATTTAATTTAATTAATTAGATTAATTAATTTAATTTAGATTCATGATTTTTTTACTAAATAAAGTTAATAAATTAAACTAAACTAAACTAAACTAAATTACTACCTAACTAAGATTTAAAATACTAAATTACTAAGTTACTAACCTCTTTGCAGGCTTGCTCTTTGCTCCTCGGCCTTTGCTCCTCGCTTCTCCTCGCTCCTTTGCTCTTGCTCTCCAGCTTCTACTCAACTCATTCAAGTGATAATTAAATTTTTTTTTGCCCCAAAGTGATTTTAAAACATTTTTTTTTTATTTTTTTTTTTCACGTTCGCGATTTTTTTTCCACGCGGAACGCTCCCCGCATCACTCAAATCGCTCCTGGAGCGAAAATTTAACGCTCGAGAGCAATCGGGAGCGATCGCAACCTGATCAATCCCAAGCTGTAATTTTCGCTCCTGGAGCGACGCTCCCGATTTTGGCAGGGAATGCAAATTTTTTTATCGGGAGCGCGCTCCCGACCCACTCCCGAGCCGGTCCCCCCCCGGAGCGCAGATTGGGAGCGGGTTCGAGGGGGGGGGGGGGGGAGCGCTCCCCCGCAACTCTGCGTTGTTTTAAGACTATTTTTCAAAGCACCATCTCTCTTGTTCTCTTCTTCATGGTTTCAATTTCATTTATGTGCTTTATGTTCAAAATTTATCGTGGACTAGGATTTGTTGTAGTGCTCACTGTAGATTTGACAATCTCTTTATCAAATCAAAGCCGTAAGTGAAGACTACCATCATCGAACAAAGTCGTCAGTTTTAAGGAGGCACTTACATGCCATAAACACACATTAAGTGTTTCTTTATAGTGCTCAGCTAACCATATGGATATAATTTCTGGCCAGTGATTTTGTTTAGATGCAATATGATGATCATATAGGACTAGAATCCCATTTAATTTGGCTTTAGACATACCGAGGTTCATCATTCACCATATGTTAAACCTGTACTACTACTAATCTTATGTCTATCTATGTGCATAAGGAGAAACCACAATATATACATAAAATAAGAAGCACTGACCCAAAATATATTACAGAAGGGATGAAGGGATGCCTGCGAGCACTTGTATACAATTTCAAAAGCAATCAAATGCTATTTCAAAAGCAATCAAATTGCTTTATTATTACTATAACTTAACTTACTGGTCCTGTTTCATTACATATATACTATATAGATACTTCATGCCTCGGGCTATATTAATAAAAAAGCATCCTCCCTTGAGGTTGGATCTAAATCATGTAGCATTGCCCCAACTGCTCCAGCATGTCCTCCATGTCGTAAGAATATTGCCTGGAACATATGTCAGTCAATTACTGCGTATTGAATCTATACAAGTTGCCAATGAAAATAAACACAAAAAATGGCAATACAAGAGAGTCCAGCATGGCAGAACTGGGTGGAAAGTTGCAAACAAAAGATCCAGAATAGATAACTAAGCCTGTGAAATTTCATAAAAAATAAAGTGTAATGTTATTTACGCAATTAAAGAATATAAAGATGAGACATAGATTGAAAAAATTGTCATTGTAAGTTGTGAAGACTAAAAGTGGGGGATTTCAACAACTTTCATGAACCGAGGACTCCATACTTGTAAATATTATAAAGAATTGCCAATCCTGGAACTCAGTGCAGTTGTAGGTGTATTATGGAGCAACATCAATCCCGTGAAATGTATACTCCAATTTCTTGTATGAATAATGTCAAAATGACATGTATAAATGTCTACGGAATAGATGCAGAAAATATTTTGTTATTCAAAATTTACCCAATATTCAATGAGACAAAGGTGTTACATATATGCCTTCACAAACGTGAAGCAACTTTTGTTATTCTAGCTGGTTAGGAACCGTTTTTTTTTAATGCAGCATAACTACTTTATTATAATGTCATGTCATAATAGTTTAATGAGGGTAACTTGACTTTATAACATGCCCTAAGACTCGATATATAATACAATTGTTGATGTTTGTAGCTTGGACAAGAACTTCCAAACAGGTTTTGTGTCAAATGTGCAATTGTAGGTGTATTATGGAGCAACATCAATCCCGTGAAATGTATACTCCAATTTCTTGTATGAATAATGTCAAAATGACATGTATAAATGTCTACGGAATAGATGCAGAAAATATTTTGTTATTCAAAATTTACCCAATAGCTAGGACAAGAACTTCCACACAGGTTTTGTGTCAAATTTGCAGTTGTAGGTGTATTATGGAGCAACATCAATCTCATGAAATGTATACTCCAATTTCTTGTATGAATAATGCCAAAATGACATGTATAAGTGTCTACGGAATAGATGCAGAAAATATTTTTTTATTCTAAATTTACCCAATATTCAACGAGACAAAGGTGTTACATATATGCCTTCACAAACGTGAAGCAAGTTTTGTTATTCTAGTTAGTTAGGAACCGTTCTTTTTTTTAATGCAGCATAACTACTTTAATGAGGCTAACTTGACTTTGTAACATGCCCTAAGACTCGATATATAATACAATTGTTGATATTTGTAGCTTGGACAAGAATTTCCATTCTATTTTTGAAATTCAGTTTATCAAAGTGGAGTCTTTTAATTTTAAGTTAACCAAAAATCTAATAAAGTGTAATTTAATTACACTAGTCATTTAGATAAATCTCCACCATTGATCTCTAGTTAAATTGGGATTTAATCTCAAGTGTTGATCTCAATGAAAGATTAGGTTGTGGAGACTTAGTCATCATCTCAAAATTGTGAAGGCAATGCAAGAAGAAGGAAATGGGACACAGTAACTCAATTGCACAAAGAGATAGAGTTCACTCAGTGTACAAGCCACAAAGAAGAGGGAAACAGAGCAGCAAAGGGAAATAGACTTCAGCCAGATTTATGGAGGCAATACGATTTCAAGAAAAGAGGAGGCTGTCTGAAATGGGCGTAGAAAGAGAAGTTCAACTCAGCAGTAAGCCATATGATCTCAGTTGATTTTCAGAGAGCAGGTCAAGTTTATCTCAGCACCATATAGGGCTGTATGAGTGCCAGGAATTTGTTGTAGATTTTCTTTTTCAGTGGGCAGAATTTCCTTATTGAAGAGCCCTCGTAAGTTTTGAGAAAATTAATGAAAAACTGATTTGAAGGACAGTAAAAATTTATCTTTTGGTTCTGCTGATTTATTTTCCAGCCAGTGTGCGTAATTTAATTCCATGATCTGAATTTTTTTTGTTTAAATTAAAAATTCAGCAAGTTTTATTTCCTAAGATCATAAAAAAGTTATTCACCTAGGATCTAGATAGATATTTTTTTAACATGGTATCAAAGCGAGCAAGTTTTATTTCCTAAGATCATAAAAAAGTTATTCACCTAGGATCTAGATAGATATTTTTTTAACATGGTATCAAAGCCACGTATCTGATTGAGATTTGCAAGTTTCCAGACTCCAGCAGAAGGATCTAGTGCAAATCTAGATTTATAACAGGCAAATCTTACAGACCTGAGTGACTAGTAGACAGATCTTGAAAGATCTAGTGCACATTTGTGCATAAAACACACAGATCTAGCAAATATGGGGACCAACAGTTATTTTTTGTTTGGTGCTTGAAGGACTAAATACATTTTCAGGGCAATTTGTTTAGATATGGGAATATTGCAACAACAAAGTCTTAGATTTGAGGACAAACTGGATGGAACCTCAAATTTCTCATCATGGAAAGCTAGGGTTACATTGTTGTTGGAGGAAAATGACCTCTGGGATATTATTGAGCACGCAGTTACATTGTTGACAGATCCATGGCAGTTGGAAGCCAAAAAGGAGGTTAAAGCCAACTGGGTGATCTTGGATGCTTAAGTATCACTTGATTCCTCACATTTCCAAGAAGGGTACATCCCAGGAGATGTTTGATGCCCTGGTAAGCCTCTACTAGAGTAAAAACACTGACAGGAAGATAATCCTGAAAAACAAGCTCTGATACATAAAGATGTTCAGATTTGACATAGTTACCAGTTACCTATGAAGATCACTTAGATCATTGATCAGCCTGCAACAGTCGGGGAGAAGGTGGAGGATGTTGAGCTAGTGAACATGGCATTGAACGGTTTCCCAAGTTCCTAGGAACCATTTGTTTAAGGGGTTTGTGCTCACGAGAAGCTTCCAAATTATGAGACTATGGGTTGTCTATATCAGGAGACTCAAATAGAGTCAAAAGCCAACAAGAAGGAAGGTGACAAAAACCTAGCCCTAATTTGTCAAATGAAGAAGGACAAAGCAAAGGGTTCTAGTAAAAGGTAATGGTAAAGGTGAAGAGTTAGTCTCATAGCAAGAGAAGGACTTGAGTAAAATCAAGTGTTTCATTAGACATAAGTATAGACATTATGCATTGTAGTGTCCAAAGAAGAAGAATGACAAAGTGAAGTAGCAGTAGAAGCAGGGGGCAGCATCAACAAAGAACTAGATGAGCAAGTTTGCTACAAAGTTCGAGAATCTCATTGGATTTTTGTCTTTCTACGAGCATAGTTCCAAGGGACATGTGGTATGTGGAGAATGGAGCATCTCCTCATGTGACATCAGCTTGATAGTTGTTTAGGAGTATAACAAAGCAAGGCTTAACAATGTAGTTGGATCTTGGTGATGATGCCAAGTATTTAGTAGCTGGAGTGGGTTCGATTTCATTCCAACTCGAGTGAAGGAGCTGTTTGGACTTGAAAGATGTATTGTTTGTTCCAGGGCTCAATAAGAATTTTCTTTTAGTTTTGATCATGGAGGATAAGGGTCTTGTAGTGGAGTTCAAGAAAGGGCAAGCATCTATCAAGCCGAAAGGATCTAGCCAAGACACAACTAAGGTGATTGGGGTTAGTGTTAAAATTGGCAACTATGGCCAAACTCCATGTGGGTCATCTTATTAATGGCAGCTGATATTATTCTTGGATCCCTCTCATCCGATTCCGACAAGTATTTCATCTTTTAGATCTCCGATTTGTTCTAATAAATTTTTATTAAAGTTCTTTAAGCGCAAAGTTTCCTCTTCTTGTTCTGATAAGTGCTTCTTGAGTTCTTTCTTTGTGATTTTAGTCTTCTTCACTTGTGCCAGCAATTTTTCGACATGGTCCTTGAGACGAGAAATTTCTTCGTCCTTTTCCATTATTTCTTTGTAATGTATATCCACAAGATTTGTATGTTCACCTTCTAACACTTCCTTGCTTTGTTGAATTTTGGCTATTTTGTCATTCTCGTGATCTTTTAGCTTCACTTTCTTGGTACACTAGATAACATCATTCTGTGGGAGTGATGATAGAAGTAGAGAATCGAAGAAGGAATCCATTCTCTTTCTCTTCTCAAGTCGCTCAAATATTGTAATTAATTGTTCTATATCTCTTGTGATTGATTGTCTTTGTTCCTTACTCATGGATTCCATTTTTTTTCTTTTTCTTCACTTCTTTTATCTTCCTTCTTTTTAAATTTTTATATGATATATTCTCTCTCTTTTTTCTTCTCTCTTTTTATATAGTTTATTTATTTATTTTAATCTATAAAATATATTTCCACTTCTTTCTTATAAAAATCTAAGATATATATATATATTTCAAATATTCTCTTCTTCTTCTTCTTTTGTTCACTCTTTTAATAAATTTTTTATATAATAATAATTTTTTTTAATATATATAATTATAAATTATATATATTATATAATTTTAATTTATATATATTATCAAATTTATATATACTTTTTTGAGACCCACTTTTCCTTTTTTTTTTTTCCAAGGAAAAAACGGTAACCTTTTATTAAAGAATTAATGAAAAAGTTACACCAGCTTATGCAATAGAGCAAAAACAGAGAGATGCCATATGGCCCGCATCGTTAGGAAACTAACGTGCACAAAGAAGTAAGAAGAGAGAAATAGAAGGACAAGAAAAGAGAAAAAAGCCTGAGTTTAGGCTTCAGGTTTTCCTCCCCTTTTTCTTTTCAACCTTGCGCCAATCTCCCACAATGGCCTCGGTTGAAGCAATGACTAACTGTGTTGTTACATTCGGATGTCCTGTTTCTTTATCTGAATCTGAAGTGTCTGAGTGATGTTGCCGTTTGATGCCTCCCATGCTTTGATCCACGCTTGTCATCTCTGCCTGATTTTGCTGGGACTCTGCCTGATTTGAGAGAGGCTGTGAATCCTTGTTGACTACTATTTTTTCCTTCTGGTTCTCTGTTTCAACTTCCTCTAGTGTGATATCATCCTCCTTTGCTTCTGTTTCATCTTCTTCTGATACTGAGGGAGCTTTCTTTCCCGCGGTTCTCTTCTTTGTTACAGAATCTATGTTCTGCCATCCTTTGTGCTTCCTTTGTTGTGGCTTGCTCTTGTTAAAGCTTTTGCATGCATTGAACAAATGGCCTGTTTGTTGACATCCTCTGCATCTGAAAGCTGTATTCTCATAGTCCAGAGGTTGTTTCCACTGAGTATTGTTGAAATGCAGAATGATGCTTTCCGGTAGACCTTGACTGAGATCTACCTCAACACATATTCTAGCAAAAGTAAAGATTCCTTTTAAATGTCTCTCAGTATCGATCTTTAACATCTTCCCCAGGGAGTTTCCTATAACTGATAAGGTCTTGAAGTGCCAAAAATGTATCGGAAGGTTATGCAACCTTACCCATACCGGCATCCCTGATACCACCATGGTGTTTGGATCAAACTCCGGAAACCAAGGGGTAACAAATAATCCCGCACTGCCCTAGAACCATGGTCCTTCAGTGAGTGCTTTTTCCCTTTCTTCTTCAACACGGAAGATTACTATGAAGAAACCCTTCGAGCATAGATGGATCTGGCAGTTTGTTGTCCAGACCGTGTGGATCCATTGGTACAAAGCATCCGTTTTGGGCCAGAATCCGTTAAATCTACAAATAACTGCTTTTTTTTGTAGATCTAAGAAAATGCCCTGTACCTCTGGGATATCCAGAGGTATGGAGGGGCTCTCTGGTACTTCATCCACGATATACTGCCCTGGAGGTGTATTAACAGCTGAGTGTTCTTTCCCCTTTTGAGGTTCTTTCCCTTTTGCTGCGTCGCGATAGGATCCTGTGGGTTTTGATGTAGATCCTCCCCTTGAGGAGTTTGACTGTCCCTGAGGCAGAGCCCCTCCTCTCAATCTGAGATTTAAAATAATGCTTGATCCTGGCCCAATCTCATAACTTCCCAGAGATCTACAGTCCTGAAGGGACCGTCTTCCACTGATCAGATGCTGGGCCTGAACTGGGTACCCCATTTCTGCACATATTTGTCGTTTTAGCTACATGGGGGTATCACCTGCATGCACCCATAGTAATCGAGATTTCCCCTGAGGGGGTTTAATCAGAATCTGAAAACAATTATTTGTTACCTGTCCCGTTTTTACTCGTTTGTCCTTTTGCATGACTGGTTCTGCGAAAGTTCTGCACGATCTATTGTTTGTGCCTTCGATCTTCTTCCTGGGCTTTGGCTGTACCCACATATGGGCTAGATCTTGTGATTCCAAGCCCATTCTGCAAAATTTATGCCCCTGCGTTACTGGGAGGAGCGGATCTACTCCATGCAGTCCCCAGGCTTTTTGGTCCGGCCCCGATCTGCTGTCTTTGTGGACAGGGTAGGCTGGATCTGAACCGTGCAGCCTAAAAATGCCAAGAAAGGGCAGATAAAACCAGATCTGCATTGTAGAGGGCTTGGGAAACTCGAGACGCCGTGGAGCCAGGGCCCTACACCTGCCCTCAGCTTGATCTGCGGCTTTTCCTCTGAATAAACTTCCTCGGTCGATATATCGAAACCACAGGGTGCCTAAATAGGCCATAAAGGCTTGCAGATGCCTCTTCCCTTCACAGTCGCCAGCAGATCTTCCATTGCTGTGCCAGAAATTCTCGTCCGACGGCATATCAAGACGTAACAGGATGAAGACCACTTGTCTTGGAGTATAAAACACCGGAAGAAAAGTTCCTGATGCCGCCGTGGAGTAGTCTCTCTACACCTTCGATGCATGAGAAACCTTTCCATCCGCATATTCGATCCAGTACCCAGAGGGGGCTCCATGCTCATAGCGTCCATCGATCAGATCTCTAGCCGATCCGGGGCGGATCTGTTCTTTTGGGTCCGCGGCGGCACTGTGAATATCTTCTGAAAACCTAAACGCCTTCATCGCCGCGCTCTCTTTAGGGAACATTGGTGTTGTTTAAGTCCTTTAAATTCAAACTTTTTTCCTTTTATATGTAACTATATAAGGCTTATATAGTATCCTTTTTTATAATTATAATAATTTTTTTTTCTCAGAGAATTTGGAGAATTTGGATGAGACGTGACTAATTTGGATGAGACATGACTCTTGGTACGGTCATAATCTTTAGATTTGAACAATTAAAATTATTTAGATCACACCTTTTTTCTCCAATGTCATCAAAATATCTTTTACTTTTAAAATACCATGGGCAATTACCATGGGTTGTTTTTAAAATTGCATGTAAAAAGTAATATTTACCTTTCACGTAAGAGCTTTTGTATCCTTGTTTTTTCTTTAACTTATAAAATACCATGGGCTATTACCATGGGTTGTTTTTAAAACCTTCGTTAAAATGTTCTCCACGTAAAAAGTTTTAAATATACTTGGTATGATATTTTGTATCCGTTTTGTTTTTTCTTTTACTTTTTTTCTTCTTCTTTTTTTAATTTATTTACTTATATATATATATATATATATATATATATATATATATATATATATATATATATATATATATATATATATATATATATTTTTGGTTAAAAAAATTTTATGGCCAAAGGCCTAGAAAAACGGAGAAAAGGAGAAACTCCCAAATATTGAGCAAAATGCTTCAATTATACGGCAACAAGATTGACGAATTTCGATAGTCAAAGACTTGGATAGGAGAACGAGCTTTGTGCACCGGTTAAACAACCTAGAGGACCGAACTGCTTTGATACCAAATGAAGTGAACAAAGTTCCTTCTAAAAATTAATTACTCCAGAAAACATGGAATATATAGATATCCATTAAGGATATAAATATTATATTAAAATGAATAAGAATAGAATGAATTACAAATGAGAACGAGAGGCTCGCTTATATACCAAGCAAGTGTCTCTTAATGAAGAGTCATGTCTCATTTAGACATGCCTCTTCAACCTAATTACTACTTAACTAATAATTAATTATGATTATTATCATATACATTATATTTATATTATTTATATATTTTATTCGTTACAGGAGATATGAATTTATTTGTGTTATGGGACAATTCGTCAAGGTCGGCCAACAACCAAATTGCACCCACTTGTGCTCAACGTTTTAGCATAAATAGAGATGCCTTGAAGGTCATTTGTACACACACTTCTTGTGATCTCTTCCTCTCCACTTGTCTTAGGTTTTGCTGGGAGGAGAGATCCCAAGAAGACAATGCTGCCCCTAATGGAGAAGATGCCTTAAAACACAGTAATGGAGATGATGCCCTAAAAAGCAGTCATGGAGAGGATGCCCTAGCTCAACGATGTCATGGAAGAAGGCATGTCCTAGATCTGAACGTTGCCATGGGAAGGTACAGTCTTGGATGTGCCCTAGCCGCAGTCAAGAGGGGCAGTAAAAGTGTAAGCCCTCAATGCAGCCAAGAAAAGGGTCTTATGTCTAAGGGAGTTTCAACGCTATCTAGGGAACCCTAAAGGAACCCTAAAGAGATCAGCTACCTTATATGTTATCTTCTTAGAGAAGATCTCTGCTCTTATTTAGATAAGTCAAAGGATTGACTTTTAATGTATATGTACTATCTCTCTCTTTGCTGAACTATTGAAGAACATATAAGACGAATTGATCAAGGGTTTCCCCACATTGGGGTTTGTCCCTAGCTAGCACCACATCTTGTGTCCTCTTGTCTTGGCTTGTCTTCTGCAATTTATATTTATGTTCTATCTGCAGTTTACTTTAATGCTGATGTGATTACTAATCTGGAAAAGATATTGAGCTTACTGTGAAAATTGAAATAAATTCCTCTAGCATAGAACATACCTAAACTTAACAGTTAGAGAAGGTAATTTGTACAAGTTACAGTGTGAGCTTGTTCAAGCTCTGGCTCATAGTAGTGACAACTTTTGTCAGTTGTGGCAGAAGAGGACGGGGCACCTTCATTATAGAGAGTTTCCTATTCTTAGGTACATGGCTATTGGACTTCCAAATTCCAGAAATGAGCAACAAGGCACATGTATTGATTGGAGTTAGAGCAAGAGTTTTGTCTAGTCTATGATACCTAGACTAGCAAAGGGACCCACAGATTTCCACTATTGCGGACCTAATCTATTTCCTATGTATTGACTTAGAAAAAATTTTATTTTCTTGTCAAATTATAAAGAGATTTCAGCCTTACAAATTAAAGTAAATCTCAACCATTGACTTTGCTAGGTGGGCCCCAGTCGAATTATAAAGAGGAGATGAAGCAACTAGTGGAGATATTGACTTAGTGCATCAAAAGTGTGTGTTCTGCTCAACAATTTCACAAGTGTGTTTAGCAATTAGGGCACTCAGACTAGTGCAGTGAGGGCAAGGAAAAGAGGTCATTCAACTCTCAGATTCTCCATCCAGTCGTCACTTTTAGCCAAACAGACTTTATCAACACAAAAGGGTCATATAGAGGGTTGTACAGACTCATATGAATTTTGTACAACATGCAAGCAAAGAGGGTCATGAGGGCCAAGACAGAGTCCACTTGGGAATTAGGTGAATTCAAGGGTTGCTAAGGCAAAGGGAAAGATTGCTGCCTTATGATCAAGTGGAAGACATCTTTAACGATGATCCATCGGGAGATATGCCTCATAGCATCACTGTTCATGTGTAACTCATTAGGGTTTCATAGGGCTCTTCACGAATAGCTTCTGCAAGAATAGTCAAGAATCACAAGCTCCCCCTAAGAGTATGCATGGTCTCCTTGTTGGCAGAATTTCATCCTCAAAACTTGGAATATCATATATGCCAAAGATGTACTCATTAGATCAACAGCATGAGTTGATGTCTTAAGTGTTCAAGAGGCTTTTTGATCCAATTTGCTTTCTTCTCCAAACTTGTTTGACTTTCTTCTCTTGCTTGGTAGTCATGTTTTTAGCTTGGCTAGGAACCCATGTCAAGTTACAAGAATGAGCCATATGTCCAATGTTATGACATTTGAAGCACTCCATCTTGTTCATTAATGAGGGAGCATGAATTCTTCTTGAAAAGTTGCTTCTAGAAGACTGATGAGGACCATTATATTTGTCCTTGTGGTATGCCCTACAATCCTTTGCCATATGCCCAAAATTTGTACAAGAATAGCAATAACCAAAAAATATACTTTTGTACCTAGAGGATGGAGATTGCCTTGATGTACTTCTAAGGTCATTTTGTCTTGGGATCCTTTGATCAAATTTATTGCCTCTTACATTCTTGACACCATCTGCATATCTTCTTGGAGTAGGGTTTCTTCCAATGTCATCTTGATTCTTCTCCTTGCTTTTGTTGGAACTGGGGGCATCAATATTTCTTCCAAGCTTCTCCACATCCTTGTTGTTTGAAGCATTAGGGTTTGCATCATTTTTGTTTGAGGGTTCACCTGCATATCCAAGACCTGATTTATCAAGAGGAGATCTTTGATGACTTAGGATGTCATCTAGGGTTTGAGAGCTCTTTAGACTCTTGTTCAGTTGATCAATTTCTTTCTTTAGGATATCAATTTCTTCTTTCATCATCTTGCATTCTTCATCCTTCTTTGCTTCCTTTCTCCATTTCTTCCTTCATTCTCGTTGCTTCACATAATTGGGCCTTAAGTGAGATGACTTCTGATTTTGATTTGGTGATGTCTTCATCCTTTTCTTCTAGTTGGCATATCATGGTATTTCTTTCCTTTTTAGCTTCATCGACTTGTCCTTCCAAGAGGTTCAAAAATTTGATCACCCTTTCAGCTCCTTGTGCTTGTTTCTTTGCTTCTTCTAGTTGAGATTTAAGGGAGGAGACCTCTTCCTTGTATTGACCAATTTTTGCTTCAAGTTTGTTCAAGTCTTCATGTCTTTTTTGAAGATGGCTTGACAAATTGTCTTCCCTTCTTCTTGCTTTGTCCAATTCATTTGTCATGGATATGACTTCTTCATGATGTCTTTTCTTGTTTTGATGAAGTTCTTCCTTAAGCTTGGTTAGCTCCTTATTTCTTTTATCAACTTCCTTCCTTGTCTTGTTATGGTCATGGTCACCATCTTGCGCTTGCTTCTTGAGCTCCTCATTTTCCCTTTTCAAACTGCTTATCTCTTCTAGTGCAGCTAAGAGTTTTGCCTTCAGATCTCTTCATTTTCTTCATCTTCTAGGTCCTCCTTGGTCTTGATGTCTTCATTCTTGTTTTCAGTTTCCTTCATGGGTTCTAGATTTCCTTCTTGCTTCCATCATCTTCTTGATTAGAGGTCATGGTCAATGCTCCTTTTCAGTGAAGATCTTGAAGTTTGTCCTACATACCTTTTGTCGATGAACATTTCTCCGTCTTGGCCTTTATAGGATCTGATAGCCCACTCAAGATTGCTTTTATTGCTTTTGCATTATATTCTCTGGATTCTTCTTCCATCGCGCTTTCAATAATCACTGATTCCCAAACTTCAAAACCTTGAGCCATTAAAAAATTCTTCATTCTTGCCTTCCATATATCAAAGTTTCCATTGAACAATGGAGTTTTCCCAATTTGATTATCTTTAGTTTTCACGGTTGAAGAAGAGACATCTTTAGAAGGATTGGAGGCCTTCCTCCTTGACTTTTCCATTTGTGTTATAAGGATCTACCTTCAAGTTGTTAGGCTTTGAGTGAAGGTATTGGCTTTGATACCAATTGTTGGAAATACTGAGAGGGGGGTGAATCAGTATTTCTCTTCAATTGTTAATTTTACCAATTAAGATTACTTATAATTAGAACACAAACTGAACAATGATAGAATAATAATTTTATTACTCAGAAATAACGAGGACTCCAATCCTCTTCTTTATAACAAATCAAGTACAATAATAATTAGAGCTCCAACCCTAGACGAAGACACCAATCTCTAATCCACCAAGCTCCAACCTGTATTTTGCCAAGCACCAACTTGGATTTCACGTCACACCAACCTCTAGGGCTCCAACCCTATCTTCCCAAGGTACCAACCTTGTCTCTATGAGGCCCCAACCTGGTCTTCTTGAGGACTCCTATCCTCTAGGGCTCCAACCCACTACTTCAATTTGTCAAGATAAGTTTAACGGTTCTTCATGGCTCCCAATATCTTCTACAATAAGCCCTGACAAAATCTTCACCTTCAACAATGCCTTCACTTAATCTGCAAATCACTTCATCAATGACAACTTTATCTTCTCAGAAGTTGTCACCACAACTCTTCATTTCACCCAAACAAATTCTCCAAGGTCACTTCATGATGACTTTAGCAATGCATCATGGTCTACAATTAATGTCTCCAAGAGGCTTCAATAGGTCTACATACAATGTCCTTCAACAAGTTGCTTTACCAAGACTTCAAAGATCCTTCAATAATGCTTTGGTGATGTGTCAAGCAAAGCCCAAACTGTCTTCAGATGTCTGCTCCAAAGTACTCTCCAAGGTATGCTCAAGGATATCTTCACAAAGTGTCTTCAACGGTACTCCAAGAGAAAACTTTTGAAGATGGTCCAAAATCTCTTTATAGACAATTCTGAGTCTGGTCCAATGTTTGCTTAAAAAGGGACTTCAAGACTATTCTAGAAATCTTCTAGGAACACTTCAATAATACTGCCTTTACACAACAATTCTCCTCCACCAAGTCCTCACATAGTCCCTTAACGTTCTTCAAAATCACTGTTCTAGGGCACACTTAGCAGCTTCCTGACAATGGTATTCACTCTCCAATATCACAGATAACTAAGCCTCTGCAATGCTACAGGTCTGAGCTTGTTAAAGTGACTATCCTTAAGGTTGCAACTTCTCCATAGGTGGGGATCTGATGTATAGGTGCTAAGTCTGAGATATCTATGGTTAGGTCTGAGGTAAGGTAGCAAAGAATATCCAATAGGTCTGAATCCTAAACCCGAGCCTCTTATTTTCTCCACAGAACTGTCCTTCTGCAATCCGAGTTCTTTAAATACTTCTCCACAACCAGGTCTGAAGCCAACACTTCTTCAACAAGTCTGAGATTCTAATCTCCAACAAGGGCTGCAATCTGAGCCTCAAAAAATTGTTTGTTCACTGGTCCGGGGTCTGCAAATTGAGCCTTTTATCACAGGTCCAAGAAAGTGAAACTACAGGTGCACAGGTGTAGGAGCTTCCAGGTGAATGTTTTGTTGTCCGAGCTTCTAGAGGTGACAGTCTATCACAGGTCCGAGTTTCATTAGCCTTCACACAAGTGTATACTGCTATATAGGCCGAATTTCTGAGCTTACAAAAGATACTCAATCACAGAAGTATGCCCAAACATAAATCTCTTTTGTTCTCCCCGACCTCTATTCTCCTTTTGTACTCTTCTCTGAATTTTTCACCGAATTAGATGGCTGAAATGATGAATTTTGACTTTATATTTATACACAATTTGACCTAAAATGAAGGAACGTGTCTTTTTGGAGGAGAGGCCGACTTGCTCATGTTGGATCATGTCAGCTAGCATAAAAAATGAATTATTCCAACTTGCAAATTCATTTTCTCTCAATCCAAGACAAGTAATAACTCGTTGGAAAGAGAAAAAAAAAAATCCTCTACAAGCCTATGCCAATTTCACCTTTAATGAGGTCATTTTTCCATCCATAAAATTATATTTCGTGAACTGTCATAATTATTTTATTCATGGCAGCCTTTAGTATTTTATGTCTATATGTTTTTGGCATTCAAGGTAAAGGCTCCATTAAGGTTTGACATTAATGGAATGGACCTATTAGGATTAGGGCTTCCAGAATCATGAGCATCATTAAATAAGGCTAGGGTGCCTTTTCAATATGTGTCTTCATGGGCATCATCTTATTTTCCAAGAATTTATAACAATGCTAGGGCTTCTTAGGGCTCCACGTGAGTTCTTTATTAGGATTAGGGCTTCATCTTATTTTTCAACCAACATAAGTCTTCATAAATCAAATATCATGGGCATCTTTAACAAAGCTAGGCTAGGGCATCATGAAACTAGAGCTTTAGGGTTTTATGATTTATCATGTAGCTAAGGAATATGCATCATCTTCATGCTTAGGGTTTTCTCCTAGGGTTTGCATGAGGTTATGGTTATTCCTGTATCACAAGAATATTTTCCATCTCAACAATGCCATATTGACATCAATGACAACTTTGACCAACATGTTTCCTTCTTTTTTCATTACATTGTTGTCAAATTTCCTCTTTATATCGAACATTATTTTTGCCACTTGATTATAATCCTTTACCTTGCGTTTTCCTTGGAAAGAAGGTTTGCAGGTATATTCTAAAGAACGTTTGAAAGTAAGGATTATGGCTAGAATCCAGATTTAGAGGAAGCCTTTTCAAGGTTTGTAGAAAGAAGAAACTCAAGGTATGTTTTAAGATTTGTAGAAAAAAGGTACGACCATTTTGTCTCTAAAATTGCTCCCTCATCTCTAGGGCTTTGCTACAAAATCATGAAGATTCGTATATTGTGAGGGTGTTTGATCTTTAGACTAAATCTACCCTTGTAATACCTATCTTTTGTTATTTGTTCACTTTGGTAAAACCCCAGCCTTTTGATTTTTTTTTAATTTTTGTTAATGATATCTAGGGCACACGATAAAACCCTAACTTTTTAGTGTTTGATGATAGTACATAAAGTTTATGACAAAACCCTTGTAGAAGTTGATAAAAAGGTCCTAGGGCATGAACAATGAAACCCTAGGTGTAAAATGCTTCTGACATGGTTAAAACCCTAACATGGTTTATTTGTTGAAGGTTTAATATTAAAGTTTTGATGATAATATCTAAGGTTTGTGACAAAACCCTAGCAAAGGTTGTTGTAAGGAACTAAGTCCCGAGGATGTAGTCCAATGGATAGGTGGGGAGATTTGGTCCCCCACAGGTCTTGTGGTCCAATCTAAGACAGGACTATGTATGCTTGAGAGCGACTCCCGACACAATTTCTTCAGTTGAAAAAAAAGGAACTAGGGCATGAAAGTGTAACCCTAGTTGATTTTTTCTACTATAATTAAAACCCTAACTAGGTTTAGGTTTCGAATATCTAATGTTTAAATTCAAAATTTTGATAACCCTAGATGCTAACCCTAATTTTATGCTCTTGTACATATATATTTGTGCTTTGTTGTACTTGTTAATGAGATTTGCAAGTACATAGTTTTCAAGAGGTTGTTGACCTCATACTTTATAATAACTTTATGATGATGTTGAGCATGCTAGAAAGAGGGAGCTGTAAGAATTCTGATGACATTGAAGTTTACATTGGTGATTGAAAGATGACTTTGTTGTCATATGAAGATAAAAGGAATGATGTTTTGGAAGATCGAAGTCCTTCGATGATATGATGATGCAAAAGAAAGAGCCCATGTAGCTGGAAGAATAAAGTTGTTGATGATGGACTCCCTAGTTGAAAGGGAGCTTGGATGAAGGAAAGTGTATATCCTCCATAGTTGAAAAGAAGAACATGATGTATAGTAAAGACTATGAAGAAAGAATAAGATTGGAGAATAGCTAAGGCACTATTGGTGGTTGATATTGATGTACTATGAATAAGATTCGGTTGTTTTGAGAAGTGTTGAAGCCGAGTTTAGTGCTACTGAAGAATTTGGAGAAGGAAGCTTCCGTCAAGATTTGTTTGGATATTATGATGAACTAAGCAGCATCAGAATAGTTGAAGACCCTGGAGATTGTGCTAGCATATCGATAATAAGAACAAATATATTGGAAGTGATTGGGGTCATGAAGCTACAGTATGTTCAAATGGATGAACAAGTAGCTGATGTGTTGATCTCTCCCTGAGAAGTTTGTGTATTTTAGAAGCATGATTGGATTGGTGGATATCTTTGATTTGGTTGAGAGGGAGAGATGAGTACCATAAGTTGCCTGTATGATGGTACTTGGGAGGACATCTTGGCCTAGTTGGTGTTGAGATCTCAATTATAGTTTGGCCTTGATGATGTCTAGATCTCGGTGTGGGAGGGTATCTTGGTCTTATGGAGCTCTGTTTTAGTGTTTGACCTTGATGATACCTAGATCCCTGTAAGGGTTGGTGTCTTGGCATGGAGGCCTAGATGGTATCTATATCCAGTTGGATTGATACCAGGGTTGTAGCCTGATGGTACTTATAGTGGCAAGTTGCCTTGATGACACCTTAGTCCTTGTTGGGAGGATACCTTAGTAGTATTGGTATCCTTAGCATTGCGTATGTTGTACTTTTCTTGGAACATTTCAAATTGTGGTCAACCTTGTACCAATTGAACAATTATGAATACCTCCCTAGTTAAGAGGGAGTGTTGAGAAATGTAACTAGTATCAGTCTTCATAATTGTTGTAATTCTCAAGTATTTGTCAAAAATAAAGAAAAAATAAAATTTATTGTCAAAGAAAAATGATTTATAAGCATGGATTTCATGCTTTATTTATTTTGTTTCTAGGTCAAAGCACCCATTGAGTGTTTTTTATGTCATCAGTCATTATGTACTAGACCCTTCTTGGGCTCATTGTATCAAAGAAGAAAATTATTATGTAAAAGGTGTCTCTTATCACTCCTCCACTAAGTCGGCCTCATTGAAGGATGTGACCACCTTGAAGAGACTATATATAGAAGTGTATTCAACCTCATTGTGATTCCATCTATCCAAGGAATTGGATCTAAAATTTTCAAGTGAAGAGAGAAGTGCAAAGAAGCCTAAAAGAGAAGTCTTTATCATTACAAAGGAAGAATAAACATAGCGAAGAAGAAAGGGATCGAGATTCATTGTTTTTCTACCACAAGTGCGATGAGGACTGAGGTGAATTGCAAGGCCGAAGGTACAGGCCTAATTGCAGAGTTGCAGAGAGGGACGAGACCCTTGTTGACTTATCTTGAAGAGTTGACTTGTGAAGAAATTGGCTAGAGTTTGAATGATCTTCATGGGAGGCTGACTTGGTGGATTGGAGGAGTTCTTATTGTTGGTCAAAGGGTCTCGGTTGTTTCATTTGATTTGGTTCTAAAAGAAGAGAAGAAGATTTTTTGGGTTTTCCCCTAGAAGAGGGGTTTTGCCTTGTCTAATGCCTATATCTTGTGTTATTTTGTTGTATTTGTGATCTTCATTATTTGACATTTGTCTTGATGATAAAAGATATAATAATTGCAAAGAACAATTAATAAGGAACATCACAAGAAAGTTTCAAGAAAGAGAAATCAAATTAAATAAAACCCTAACTATGTTGCCCTAATGATTTCTCAACACTTCGGTCTTCGGAGATTTTGATTTTATCCTTAATCTAAAGATGCCATAATCATCTTGTACCGGATTACCGTACTTAGAGAGGAGAAACAAACATAGATAACACAAGGACTCGACCCTTTTTCTCAGACTTCGGATAGACTTCATCATCAATATCCTCTACTCAAGTTACAAGGGATTTAATATACTCAACCTATAACAGAATTTAGGAGTATCGACCTTTCTTCAATAGCACAATCATTCCCCATACTTGGATACCTAGATCTTAGATATGATTCTTTTGGATCTCCTTAGGTTTAGATCTTGGATAGTCATGGAACAATCACTGAGAGATGTCAATCACGGATGTGTGTGTGTGTGTATATATATATAGCTTTAGACTTCATGTATAACAGGGGGATACTTAGGGTTCTTCTCCTCAATCATCATCAAGATTCTTCTCTTGTCATTTTACTTTGAGCGATCAAGACCTTCTTCACAATGGCTCAGCTACAGAAGAGCTTGGATCAACATACATCAACACTCGAATTATCATGATGCCACAGGACTTGTGTAGGAGGGGCATACGATGCCACAAAGATGAGTCTCAGAGGGATAATAATATCTGACATTTCATCAATTCAACAAAGATTCGCATGATAGAACTCGGTCTTCTTACTAGCATTAGAGGAATGATAATATCACAGAGAAATGATGGTATGATTGTAACTTATTTTGATTAGATTCTCATAAATGTGTATGGTTCCACAAATAGATATGTGGCCTCAAATCCACAAACTTTACGCAGAGAGTAGATATCTCAAGTCCGCAATTTTCATGGACAATTGGTGCCACAGGTATGCATGTATAACAAAGATATGGTGCCATAAGTGAGCTCGTATGAACGACAACCAAACTCGGCCTTCAAATGGAAAGAAAAACATGGACAAAATTGACTCTCAGTCCAAAAGAAGCTCAGAGAGTTCTAGTTCGGACAAGGAGCAACAGACCTTAGACTTGATCCATAGTAGCCCAATAAACGAAGACCTCTTTAACACTTGCAACTTGTAAACCTTCACATAAGAGGAGCCACAAAGCTCACATAAAAGAGATATTACAAAGCTTGTATAAGAAATCACCGAGCTCGCATAACACAAATTATTGACCCTTAGAAACTTGCATATCCATAGAGAAATGTGCCTCTGAAAATTCGGCCAAAATCCATAAGCCTTAGAAGACAATTCAAGGTGTTTTCTTCCTAAAACTGCTCTTCAACCCGCTTTGATACCATGCTGATTTTTCTAGGGCACAAGATAAAATTATTTTTTCTTCAACAAATAACTACTTCCAATGATCAGTTAACATTAGTTCCACATAATATTCAATTAATATTATTCAGAAGTTATACAGAAGAAAAATATCAACCATTTAAACATGAAACAATAGTAAAATAACCATGAGACAATGAAACAAAAGACACTAAGTTTTAGGCCTGAGGCCAGGGCAAAATCCACAAGGGGAAAACCCATAAATCTTTCCTTATGTGTGGAGAGAATTCAATGTTCATCAATACACCAGAAGTAACAACATCAAGAGAACAACCAAACCAGTTACCAAGATCAAGTGCCAAGCCCTCCTCCTTTTGATTTCATCCCCCTTCTTCATGTCTAATGCATTGGAACAAAGATCATTATTAGAGAATTCAATGTGTCCAAATGAGGAGAGGTGGTCTCCTTTTTATAGTCTTTCAAGGGGGGTCGAATGGGTGCCTCTTAGGGGCCCAACCGACTTAAACAAGGAGGCCCACTTGAATATTTTAGGAGGAAAATTTTAAATTAAAAATTTTCATTTCTTCCATGATGAAAATACTGACAATGGCTACTATTTTTCCAACAACAAAATCCTTAGAATGGCACTTGTTATCCTTGTATTTTATAATGCTCCATGTGGGGTTGCCTTATTGGTTACTCGTATGGAACTAGGTCTATTTTATGTTGGCCTCCCTCACTTGGTATATATATAAAGGGAGGAGAGAGCCTTTGTTATGACTACTATCGTTGTAGTCTTTATTCTATCTTTGTAATTATGTTGGAGAAATCTTTTAAGAAGAAAAACTTTGAGTTTGTGATAAAAGACCATGGGAGAAGACATGGAGAAGAAAGAAAACACTTGGATACTATTGGAGAGATTACTCTCGTGAGATGGATGAGGACACTATGGTTTTTACTATGCACGTAAACCATAGAGGAGAAAATAATGGTAAAGGAATTGTTGGTTGGTCTTGTAAAAGCCTTGGCTCTTGTTGTGAAATAAGAAGGTAGCACTAGTGTTCTGACCCTTGAGAATACATCTACAAGAGAGCTAATGCCTTGGCTGATATTGCCACCCTGTTCTTGTGTGATGCCTGGAGATTAGGCCAAGATCATGGAGGGCCTAACTCGATGAGTCTTGAACTTGGTGTGATACCTTTGTTGGAGGAAGACTCATTTATTATACTCCTGATGTTTCATGGAGGTCTAGGTGCTTATGTTGATTCAAGAGTTGAAGACCTAGGGTTTAAGGACTCAAGCCCTAGGATGGGCATCAAAACTTGCAAGCTAGTGGTGGAGTTGTCTTTTAAGCCATGTGCTTGTGTGATGCAAGATGGATAGCATTGGTAAACTCTAATGAAGACAAGAGCGTTGGTGTAGACACCTTGAGCTCGGTGAGATGCCTTACTTGCAGGACTTGAGCTTGATGTGATGCCATGTTTTGATAGAGCTTAGTGAGATGCTTTACTTGGCAAGTAATTGTCATGTGATGTGATGATATACCGTACACTTTATGTGAAATGACTGTTTTGAGTGGTCAACTTTAGTTGGGAATTATTCATAGCTAGGAGTTGGTGGCTAGGGTTTTCTTATAATTTTCATAGCTAGGGTTTGGAGTGCTTGCCTTGTACCAAGTTGAGATAAGTCGTTGGTATGTAAATGTACTTCTATTTTGTAATATTGTAGGGAAAATTTTTCCGTAGTTTTTTTCCTTTAAGTCACTAGGGTTTCAATACAATTCCATACGTTGTGTATAGTGATAGTGTCGCAATATGAAATTGTAATAATATGAATGCAATAACTTCAATAATGTAGTTCAACAGTTTATCAACAAATAGAGATCCAATGTAGTTCAACAGTTTATCAACAAATAGAGATCCAATGCCACCCAACATGCTACAACAAATTAGGAAATACAACAGTGCTTCAACAGAGAGTAAAACTACCTATAATTTAAATTCCAAACTGAGTTTTGTCTATAATAAACCCTAGGACCTGTAGTTATGACTAGGATCTTCAAGAGGACATGAATTTGCTTGTTGGGAAAAGACTATAGGAGACTTCTCACAGCTTTCAGAAGTTCGGATTCTGTAAACAAAGAGCTTTAGCCTTTAACGACCTTCTATTTGCCTTAGGAACATTCTTCACATTGACCTGCTACAAAAGAGCCTCAAGGATTGCGGCCTGATCTAAAAAGGTTCTAATTTGATGCTAGGACTTGACTTAACCGTTAGAGAATGTGGATGACCAATACGAAAAAAAATTGTCTGTCGAGAATCTTCCCTAAGCACTTCGGAAGCCACATAAAAGCCACAAGAGACCCAACTTCAGTCCTCCGCAGGCCTTAGGGCACGACGTCTGCATCAGAAATGGGTACAAAAGAATGTGTATGATTCTGGCTAAGTTTATTCACAGAAAATTGCTTCGATCTACCTCTCAATCACTTCACTGGCCTCAGAAAAGAATGTGAACTACTAGCAACGAATCCCAACAACAGAACAAGTCATGAAGAGCTTACTTCTAGAATTCGATCTACTTAGAAAATAACGCTCCTTGTTCTGCCCAAACAGAATCATGATAGGAAAGAATTGATCAACTAGAGTGGAATCTTTCACCACTGAAATCAATAGGGTGGAAGGGGTCTTAAAACCATCAGAGCTAATGCTCAAGAAAACAAATGAATTAATCAGTGTTCCACGAGGTCACGTCCCCCCACCTAGGGGTCGAGTTTCTTAGCTCCCTCGCGCTCCAGGGACTTGGGGACGACTAGGTGTCGTTTCCCCATGCTCCCAAAAAGCAGGGTATGCAAGGAAACTCGGAAGGGGTCGTTTTCTCTAATTTCGGGGTCGAATCCTCAAAAGGGGGTCGTTTGGGGTCGTTTTCTTGGACAAAATTCGAAAAAAAATTAATGAAATAATTTTTTTTAAAGACAACTAAGTATTTGAAGGGACCGACAAGACGATGGGATGTTGATCCAGAGAATGATGCACAGGTAGATATGGAGGAGAGCCTTAATAAACACAGATGGGATTGGTTGGTGTGCCACTTAGCATGTTTGAGAATGCAAGTGATTCTGATTCAGATGGTGACATGGTTGATCCCAATGTTGCTTGGGAGCGGGAGCGGGAGCGAAAACGGGAGTGGGAGCGACCATTTTCAGAAGCTCCCGGTTTGGGAGCAAATCCGGGAGCGATTTTTTAAAAATATATATATATTTTATATTTTTTAATTTTTGATACATATATGTCAACAAAAACATGTAGAATGATGAATTAGACATAAAAAAACATAAAAAAACATAGCTTGATCATTGAACCATATCACATCAATCATCTAGAAATTATAATCGTCATCAACCATGTCCACAAGTTAGTAAAATACATATTACAACTGCAACATATTGAGTCTTATAAATCATGATTCATCAAATTCAATATTAAAGTTTCAACTTCAAGCTTTCAGAATTGAAAATTCAATAACATTTATCATCATTGATCACCAAAGTTGTACTTGTAAGCTAAGTTTAACCATTACAAGAAGTAATATCGAAGATATTTCTAAGTCCTAACTTCTAACTGT
This sequence comes from Pinus tabuliformis, assembly GCA_031772625.1. Classification (NCBI taxonomy): domain Eukaryota; kingdom Viridiplantae; phylum Streptophyta; class Pinopsida; order Pinales; family Pinaceae; genus Pinus; species Pinus tabuliformis. The sequence continues at coordinate 33,145,985 of CM062819.1, read as the reverse complement.
TAACATGATATGAAATGTTAAAAATTTATAAAATGAAACATGAATAATGAGATGAAATGAAACAACTTTAGTCTTTCACAAAGCATCATATTCATAATTCACAATCATTACCAATGAATTATAATTGCCAAGGCCCAACTTCAAACTTCAAATTTTCATTGTCACAGTGATATAATGTTTACAAAAAATATCATTATGATATGAAAGAGTCAAGAGTCAAGAGTCAAGGACTCAAAACTCAATAGTTATGAAAACTAAAGTCTAATAGAAACTAAAAAAGACAAGTAAACTGTAAATCTACATGTGGCCCTTGCCACGAGAGTCTCCAGGCGTATAAGCAGGTCGTGGTGGTCTTCTAGGAGTCTCCCGCACAGACCGACGACCAGAACTAGAACCTCCACGCAAGGGTGTAGATGGAGGTGGCGACAACAAAGGAACAAGACTCGGACCTCGAGCACTGCTACTGGATGGTGGAGGTAGAGGTGGAGGTGGCATGGCTGCTGCTTCATTTTCATCCCTTACAAGTTCCTCTTCTAGTTCTTCAATATGTACAATGCCATCCTCCAAATTGTCATCCTCTGGGTGATTGTCCCAAATTTTATATGTGGGATCCTCATTAGCCCGATCACAGTAATGACTCAACAACCTCAAGTTGTAGTGCACATAAACCAAGTTTTCTGCTTGGTTTTCATTGAGTCTGTTTCTTTTCACATTATGTATATAGCTGTAGGTGCTCCAACACCTCTCTGCAGAAAAAGAATTTACAACCTGTGAAAGAACTTTTTTTGCCAATTTTGGCAAAAGTCCGTGGCCGCCATATGTTTCCCACCATGTGAGAGATTCAAATTTATCTTTGTCGTCCATTGCATGGAAGTTACCATACAAACCAGTGCCACTGAAGTATCTGCCTATTTCAAGGCGCACAGCTACACATTCCTCCCTGTCAGGTACCAACTTTTCTAATGCTTCCAAATATCCTTTAGTTACCTCTTGATCTAAATGGGGTTTGGTCCTAACCCCACCCCCTGCTGCAGGTTGGCCTAACCAAGATGTAGAGTAGTATTTTGGCGTAAGGATATACGCCGAGCAATGTAGTGGAAGGTTAAGCCTATTCCACCGTTCACACACACAATCATGAATCAGTTTGTACAAGTTGGGATCTCTATTATGAACAATGTCTTTTATTTCCCCCAACATGGTATCCATTTGCTCATACACCTCGCCAATCACTGGTTTGTCTGTATCTGCAAACCGAATCATGTGATAAATTGGCTTGGTGAAATCCAATACCTGCCTCACACTTGTCCAAAACTGCCCATCAAGAGCGGCCTCCTCCACCATTTCAAAACCTGCCATGTCAGCTACATTTGTAGCCCTTTCCTTTAACACCTGCCAATGTGGACTTGATACCATGCTAGCTAATGCCTCTCTTACCTTCAAAAGGCGCCTGAAGGTGAGGTAATAGCTACCAAATCTAGTCCTCGCAATCTTCAGCAACTCCAATCTCGAGTGACTGCGGAAAAGGCCATGGGTATTGCTATGATTTGTAATAAATTTTATCATTTGTTTGCCTTTCTTGTACAAATTACCAATCCATTGGTATTGTTCATTTTTGTTTTTGACAATATCATGCAACAGAAGGTTCAATGTGTAAACCAAACATCCAGACCAAAATATGTTCGGGTATTTATCCTCAATAATTGCTCCCGCTGCCTTACAATTAGGAGCATTATCAGTGATGACTTGGATGACATTGTATGGGCCAATACGCTCAATTGTTTCAAGTAATGCTTCTGCAATGTTGATGGCGGTCTTGAACTTGTCTGAGTAATCATGTGCAGCTAGAAAGATGGGACCACTAACAGACACAGCAAGAACACTTATCAATGGCTTGCCTTTTACATTTGTCCATCCATCAGATACAATGGACACCCCATGGTCAGTCCAAGAACTTGTCATTTTATTCAAAGAATGTGATATTTTTGCTTTTTCATGATCAAGGCCAACGGTTCTTGCCTTGTCATACCCAGGGCTCTTGTATCCTTTAGGGGCATCATTTATGGCAAAAACCATTTCGTGCCAATAAGGTGAGCGTAGAACATTTAATGGTATCCCACATGCATAGAGAAACCTGTAAACTTTTGAATCCACATCATTCCTACACCCCTCATCAAGGAAATCTGATATGGTTCTACGCCTTAAAGATGATGATCCTGTGCCTCCATGTCCATATCCACTGCCTTGGGAGGATGCTGAAGGAGTTCTTTGTGATTGTGAGCTTGGTTCAAAGAAACCCCTTGATTTTTTTGTTCTGTATTGGGCTTCCTCCTCTTCCCTTATGTATTTGGCTCTATCTGCTGTTGACACCGCTGTACAAGTTTTGATTCCTATTTGTTTCTCTCCATCCCATGGCCTTTTCCCGCAGAGGTGTCTTCTAGCACGGGTGTATGAACCTGTGTAATCAGTGTTGCAATGGGGGTAATGAAATTTAGTGGTTCCACCCCCTCTCCCTGTTTCAGCCCTGTGAACATATTTCCACAATGGAGTTTGGTCTTGTTTAGTTTTTTGAGGGTCATGTTCACCCTCCTCCAGCTCCTCCTCACTGGGGTTTTCACCCATTTGACTTTCTCCAGCTTCTTCATCCCCCTCTTCAGTTTGGGGCCCCCTCCGTTTCCTACTTTCCAGCACCATAATAACCATAAAAGGGACCAGGAAGAGGAAAATGCCAATAAATATAGCCAGGTCCATGGTGTTTGATGTTTGTAGGGTTTTGATTCTTGAATCTGCAAATTAATTTAATTTATTGGGATTAATTAATTTAATTTAAATACATGATCTTTAAACTCAAACAGCTATTTTAAATTAACTAAATTAACTACCTAACCAGCTAAACTAACTAAATTACTAAGTTACTTACCTCTGCAGGCTTGCTCCTTGCTCCTTGGCACTTGCTCCTCGCTCCTCAGCACTTGCTCCTCGCTCCTTTGCTCTTGCTCCAGCTCCAAACTCAAGCTCAATGAAGTTAGAATGAATTTTTTTTGGCCCATTGGGCTTATAAAACCAAAAAAAAATTCTAATTTTTTTTTTATTTTCGGGTCCGCCTCCCGGCCCGGCTCGAATCGCTCCTGGAGCGATTTTTAATGTCCGGGAGCGATCAGGGAGCGATCGCTCCCCGATCGCTCCCGGGCATTAAAAATCGCTCAAGGAGCGCCGGAGCGATCGCTCCCTATGTCGCTCCCTAACAGACCAGGGAGCGCAAATTTTTTTAAGGGAGCGCGCTCCCGAAAATCGCTCCCGGACGGGAGCGATTTTCGGGAGCACGCTCCCAAGCCGCTCCCGCCAGGAGCGCGATTCGGGAGCGGGTTCGAGGGGGGGGGGGGGGGCGCTCCCCCGCAACATGGGTTGATCCTCATTTATTCATGCAACAGCTAGATCCAGAGACTAGAGTAGCATTACCTTGAGCAATTATGCTCATTTATCTTTTGATATGTTCTTATGTTATTAACTTATTTGCTTTTTTGTTTCAGACTTCAGTTTATTTTGAATCTTGATATATGAATCATGATATATTGGACTTGAGTCTATAAAATTATCTCTTAATGTATTAGACTTGATTTTTATAATTTTATTTCAATAATCAGTATTCAATGTTCATAATTGGAACATCAATATGGTTTAAACTTTAAAACTTTAAACATTTATAATTTTATTTTCATTGTACATTGTTAGTAACTTAGTAGTTACACTGTAGAGTTACAAACTTATATGTATGATGTATGATTATATGATATCATGTTTTTTGTTTTAAATTTGTTTCAGTTATATGATTCATCGATTTATCATTTATCCTTCATGATGTAAGTGTTGTATTATATATATTATATAATGATAAAGACAATTAAATTATAAATATTAAAATTTCAATGATATATATTTTATATTTATAAGTTTTTAAGACCTTGACGTCCCAACACATTTCCTAAAAATTGGTGGGGAGCTTTTGCATAGGCCGCTCCTGTGTATCCCCACTCCCTCGCCTCCTCGTCCCGGAAACTTGGTGGAACATTGGAATTAATCCACACTTGATGCTCCAAAATGAATTCAACCCTCTTGTATTTATAGATTTTAGAGGAGTTTCTTCTTAATTGATTGAGTAAATTTTACTCCAAACCCCAATTTTGGGCTTCATTGCCCAACTACTCCAAAACTCGCCTAGACATTGGGTATTTTAGGGGTTTTCACCTTTATTAAGGATTGTAGCCTACGAGGATTGATCGACTATTTCGTCCTTCATTCATCCTCAATTAATAGAGGAAATTACAATCCCCCTTGTCCGAAATTGCTTGCCCTCAAACAATTGCAAATTTGAGTGTTGCAATATTCATTCTCCTTCCCATGTTGCGTCCTCTAGTAGATTCTTCCATCTGATAAGGTATTCTAAGATTACTCTCCCTCTTAACTTCTTTTCTCGCACCACCATGATCATTTCCGGAATCAGTTCCAATTGTCCCTCTTCGTCTAATGGCAGCAATTCGATAAAGGTGGTGACTTGCTATCCCACAACCTTCTTGAGGCATGACACATGGAATACATTATGGATTATGTTGTCCCTCGACATTTCTAACTCATATGCCACTTCGTCAATCTTTCGAAGAACTTTGTAAGGCCCATAAAGCCCAGGCTTCAACTTTTCTACACCACTTTTTCTTGAGTGTAGACTGCATATAGGGTTGCAATCTCAAGAAAACGAGGTCTCCTACCTCAAATTTGCGTTTTGTTCAATGCTAGGTTGCATACATCTTCTGCGGATTTTGAGCAACCTGCATATTTTCCTTGAGTACCCTGAGAATGTCCTAACTCTCCTATATCCAATCTTTAGCAATATGTGCCTTCTTGTCTCCAAAAATCGCGTCCATAAAGGATGGTCAATCATACCCATATAGTGCTTTGAAGGGTGTCATCCTAATGGATAAATGGTAGGTGGTGTTGTAGCAATGCTCCCCAAGGTACAACCATTTGATCCATGTCTTTTGCTAACTTGTCACGTAATTACGTAGGTACCCTTCAATCCACTTATTCATGATTTCTATCTGACCATCTATTTGTGGGAGATAGCTAGTACTAGGGGCTAATTATGTCCCCACTTTTCTGAAGAGCTCTTACCAAAAAGCACCCATAAACCTACTATCCCGATCGTTGACTATATTCTTTGGTAGTCCATGAAGTCTGAAGACCTCTTTGAAAAACAATTACGCTACTTGTCTAGCCAAATAGTCAGTTGAGATGGCAAAGAAGTGTGCAAATTTGGTCAACTTGTCCACCACAGTGTAGATGCAGTCCTTTCCTTGCGCTTTGGGTAACCCTATGATGAAATCCATCAAGATGCTCTCCCATTTTTGTACTGGGATTGGTAGAGGTTGGAGAAGACCTGCAGGGTGTGTGTGTTCGACCATATTCTGTTGGCATGTCACGCATTCTTTGACGTATTTCATCAAATCCTTCTTAAGACCTTTCCACGAAAAACGTTCCCTAATCTGTTGGTATGTTTTGAAGAACCCTTGATGTCCAGCTGAAGGAGTGTCATGCGTGATCTTCAAAATCTTCTCTTTGAGGGAAAATTCCAAAACCAAGTATATCATGTCCTTATAGTAAATGATGTCATCAATTACCTTGTACCAGTCATCTTGAACGAGCCTGTCAGTTAGTGCACAAGTGAACTGGTTTTTGGCATACTCTGCTAAGAGATGAGTCTTCCAATTTTCCGTAAGCGCCATAAGGGTACATGTTGCAGGCTTTCCGGAAAGTGCATCGGCCACAATATTCTATTCCCATTCACATACTCAATATCAAAATCATAGGCTTGGATCTTACTTACCCACTTTTGTTGTCGCTTGTTAGATCCCTTTGTCCCAAGAAATGACGCAGGTTGTTATGGTCTGTCCTAACTACGAACATGTTTCCTACCAAATATTATCTAAATTTTTCCAAAGCATGCATGATAGCTAACATCGCATTGTCGTATATAGAGTAAATTTTCTCTGAATCTTGGAGCTTTCAACTTTCAAATGCAATGGGATGGCCCTTTTGCATTAAAACAGGCCCAATTCCCTCTCCTGATGCATCACATTCTAATATAAAAGGTTGACTAAAGTCGGGGAGGGCCAAAACTGGACATGAGCTCATCACTTCCTTGAGCTTGTTAAACGCCATGTCGAATTCTTTTGTCCACCTGAATGTTGCCGTTTTGGTTAAATCCATCAAGGGTGCACTTAACTAAGACAAACCTTTGACAAACCGTTGCAAATCCCAAAGAATACTCGTAACTTAGTTAGGCTTTTGGATGTAGGCCAGTCCAATATTGCCTGAATCTTCTCTTGATGAACCTGTTCTCCCTTTGCACTAATTATGTGTCCCAAGTAAAGAATCTCTGCCAATCCAAACTCACACTTTGATGCCTTGGCATAAAGTGATTGTTCCTTCATGATGCTCAAGATTTTATCCAGATGTTCCAAATGATCATCCCAGGTCTTGGTATAGATGAGAAGGTTGTCAAAAACTACTAATAAAAATTTCCTTAGTTGCTTGTTGAAGATGTTGTTCATGCAAGATTGGAAAGTGGCAAGAACGTTGGTTAGTCCAAACTACATGACCAAAAGCTCAAAGTGTATGTAGTGGCACTAGAATGTTGTTTTTGGCATGTCTTGCACTTGAACTCGGATTTGATGATACCCTGATCGTAAGTCGATCTTCAAAAAATATACTGCTACATGAAGCTCGTCCAGTAATTCATCGGTCTTGGGAATAGGATACCTGTTTTTGATGGTTTCTTTTTGAGAGTTCTGTAATCAATACACATCCTCCATGTGCCACCCTTCTTCTTCACCAAAACTACGGATGAGGTGAACGGACTTGAGCTAGGTCTGATATGGCCCATTGCTATAATTCCCGAATGGTCTTCTCTATCTCATCCTTGAATTTCTTTGGATGTTGATATGGTGTGGTTATTACGGGCTTGGCCCTGCTTCCAATTCTATAGTATGTTGATGTTCAAACCCTATCTTAGGGGATAATCCTGGAGGAATGTCACCAAACACCTGAGCATGCTTCTCTAACACTTATTGAATATCTATCCTATATTGCAGTTTGTCATTGCTAGGGGTCTTTTGGCTCATAATCTTGCATTCTACTATGTATGCTACATCTCCATGCTTGAATAGGGCTTCCATTTCCTAGTTGAAACGATTTGTGGTTTGCCATTTCCATTTGGTGCTTTAAATTCCATCTCCTGTGCTTGGTAGTCCATCATCTGCTTGCCCAACAAATACAACCATTAAACCCCTAATACCATATTGAGGTCTACAAGATCTATTACATAGAAATGACTACTAAAAGTATAGTTACCGAGAGTTACACTCAAACTTGGGATCATTCGTGTGCAATCCAAGTTGTACCCATCTGCTACTATCACATTAAGGCCTTTGATTTCTTCTGTGGGAAGCACTCTCTTTGCTACTAATGTTGCATCAATGAAGTTGTGTGTAGCTCCCCCATCAATCAAAGTTATGATGCGTTGTCCCTTGATGACTCCCCTAACCCTAAAGGTGTAATATCTGGGTGTTCCTGATAGAGTCACAATCTTAACTTGTGGTTGGGATTTCTTTTCTTTTCAAGGTTTTTCCTCCTCTTTAGCTTCTTCTTGTGGTTGTTCTTCCTTGGGACTGTTAGGCTCAACGGGTTCTTCATTGTTAGGTGTGGGTTCTTCTCCTTCCTCTTCCTCGTCAAAGAGCACTTCGATGTAGTGAATCTTTCCCTTACCTAAACAGTGATGCCTAGGTTCCCATGGTACCATGCAAGTAAAACATAGCTTCTTCCTCCTTAACTCGGTTCAGGTTTCCCCATCTAATCTGCTTTTTGTGGGCCAATCACGTTGCAACTTGAAAGGCCTTTTTCTCCTTATCTTTTTGGGGAATGAAGGGCTTGGATGGAGCCTTACACTTAGTTGTTGCATTACCCATATCCCGAGTCTTCTTGATAGCCTCCTTAAGGGTGGCATGGTTGAATGTCTTGACCCAGCCTTGTAGAGTTGCGGCTAATGCCTCTGTGAAAAGCATGACTAATCGTTCTTCAGATATATCTGTCACCATGACTGTGATTCGATAGAATTCTGCAATAAATTCTTTGTGCTATCCAGTTTGTTTGAGCTATGGCGATTCTCTGAAGTGTATGTCTGGGTTCTTATTATCAAATCTATTTATCAAACTTTGTGTAAAGTCTTCATATGAACTGATGTTTGTATGCCCCAATGTAACTAGACCATGGTACCACCATTCATGCGCTTCTCCCTCAAGATGTAGAGTGGTGAATTTGATAGCGTCTGCCTCCAACATAGGGTTAAGCCTGAAGTAAGTGTCCAATTTTTGCACCCATGCTCTTGCTAAACATTTAGATGATCCATCAAATGAGGGGAGGGTAATTTTACTTACCTTGCGTGTGAGCTCAAAATTTGGTTGTCCTCTAGACCTAAAGTTGTTGTATATATTGAAAGTCATGGTTGCTCATGTGTTTTCTTCTTGTGTTGCATACTCCCGAAAGTATTCATCCAACAGTCTATTTGGCTCAATAACTTCTTGGTTTGTCACGGCTTGGTTATTTGTGAATCGAGGAAGTAACAGTTGATGACTCTTCTTAGTTGTCCTAGTGTTAGGGTGTATAGGGGAACCGGGGTTATGATTCCCACTACCTTCAATGGTGGTTTTCGATCTGCCTCTCAATCACTTCGCTAGCATCAAAAAATAATGCAGACTACTAGCAACGGATCCCAGCAACAGAGCAAGTCAGAGAGAGCTCAATTCCAGAATTTGATCTACTTAGAAAATAGTGCTCCTTGTTGTGCCCAAATAGAATAAATATAGGAAAGAATTGATCAACTAGGGTGGAATCTTTCACCACCGAAATTGATAGGGTAGAAGGGGTCTTAAAACCATCAGAGATAATGCTCAAAAAACAAATGAATTAATCCACACTTGACACTCCAAAATGAATTCAACCCTCTTGTATTTATAGATTTCTTAGAGGGGTCTCTTCCTCTTAATTGATTGAGTAAATTTTACTCCAAACTCCAATTTTGGGTTTCTTGGCCCAACTACCCCAAAACTCGCCCAGACATTGGGTATTTTGGGGGTTTCCCCTTTATTGAAGACTGTAGCCTACAGGGATTGATAGGCTATTTTGTCCTTCATTCATCCTCAATTTGTAGAGGACATTACATATTTATAGGAATTGTTCCAGCTGTCCAAATATTGTGTAGTTGCAGACTATATTTCAGCTTATGTTATCTTCTTGATTAAGTAGACTCTAGTCGTGGTTGTGCATGCTGATTTTGCATGACATAGAGCTGAATTGTCTAAGTGATTTAACACACATTTAAAAGATAAAACAGCAGATTTACTGATATTATAATATGTTGTAATAAGACATTTCAAAATCCAGATCCAGTATATATTCGGAAGTGTGCCCTAAGGACTGTAGAATTGTGGTATTGAAGTACACATGCTCATATTTATTTTCTTGAGCTGTCTGTTGAATTGGTTGGACTGTGAAATATACAATGTTGTAATTTATATTTCAGATTCGGCCCTAAGGCTGACGGTTCACAGAAAGTAGATCCTGCAAACCTCATGGTTGAGGTGAAATTTCTGAATCTGCAATAAAATTCAGATCCTCAAAATTTCAACTTTATTATTTTTTCAGCTCCTGCACACCATTTTTTCCTTTCTATAGACGCACTGTTTTTCCCTTTCTACACCCACAAACAACTTATAAAAAAAATACTTTTTGTCTCACCTTAATCAGGCCTTTGGACCAAAACTCCATGGCAACTGCTAAAAGCCTCATAGCTACCTGCCAAGAAATATATGTTATTGGCAAGAATAAATATAGTTGTTAAAGAAAACTGATAAAATTTAGAGATTCAAGTTTAATATGGTAAAAAGAATCCCACCTTATTACCATGCAGAAAACTGCCTGTAAACAAAACACGATCAACTCCTGCTGCACGAGCATGCAACATGGCAATTGAGCCAATATTATTTGTAATCATTAGCAATACTGCTTTTGCTAGATGCTCTGGTGTCTGCATTGCAGCATCCCTTTTCCTTGGTTCGACAAGCTAAATTCCATGAGAAGCCGCAAAGAAGTTATTACAAATAATATGAAAGATAAGGTTCCCTGGTTGTAATTGCATGTTACAAATTTTCTAAAAAGCTAGAATGCTGTGATATGATCGATGGCTTTATTAGCCCTCTACTGTACTATTCTATATATCATAACTTCATAGATGATCATTAAATTTGAAATTGAAGCATAATTACCAACTTGATCACAGATATGTTCAGATAAATTCCAAGTCATATCATAACTTCATAGATGATCATTAAATTTGAAATTGAAGCATAATTACCAACTTGATCACAGAAATGTTCAGACAAATTTCAAGTCTTCTCTCTTTGAAATCTTCAAGGTAAAGGAAAGTCATTATCTGGTTGTAACAGGAAACTATACTTTTCTTTTAATTTTTTTCAATAAAATGCTTCTTTTGACAATTAAACAGAGACTTACATATGTATATTTTATACAAAAAAAAGTGGGTCGCAAATGCAAATGCAACTGTCACAAGCACTAGCTAAAGCCCAAACACTGGGCTGCTTATAAAGTATAAACCAACACTCATTAAATTAATATTGGCCCTTGAGAACACATATAGCTTAAAAGCTCATGAAGTGTCCAAGAAACATCATAAACAAACAGCCTGAAGCCTGAGATTGAACACGTGAATTCATCAGGCTGCAATAGTGCTGCAGGGAGAGGCATAACAGTGGGCTGCAGATTATCAGTCCTGGGGGGTTCCAAGAACAACAAGCTTAAGGTCAGTAATGAACAGCTCAGAAACTATACTTCTAATTGAAACTTCTATGAATAATTCAACTGGCATTTGCGTCATCTCAGTTATTTTCTTTGACAAAGTAGCATGAGTCATGACAATGGGGTATGGTGTTAATCTCCAATAGTAAAGGTAAGTACACATGTTTTGATGCAACTCTTCTTAGTTATTCTATATGAAATAACTGTGAGCTTCAGATTTATCCTGTCATTATTAAAGGTGTCTGCAGGTATTCCAAATTCCAGAATAAGGACTCTATTTTTAATCCTGAATGAGTATTCAAGGACATGCCAATAACTCTACCTTTTTGTTCAAATGAGAGTGTTAATAGAATCTCAAGAAATGGAGATGAATGGAGAACCTTGGAACCCTCCCACTCAAAGAAGTCCTACTCTATTTGGGCCACCTTTCATTAGAAGCCACTTCTCCTTTATAAGGTAGTGTTCACTTAATTCCTGCTCATTGCAGAAGCAGCATGAATCAATTTAGCCAAGTCACAAATCTTGGCATGATTTGGTCAAGGGCTGATGGACATGACTTTAAACGCTGCAACAGGTGTCATGTTTGGATTCAGAAAAGAGCTCCAAGTGGTGTTCTGTGCTCCCAATTGATTAGATAAGAGTGGATTAAATTTGTCTGCAGACACAAGTTGCACAAGACGCCAAAACGTCAAGAAGTTCCCGAAACGGAGATGGCCTGAAATGTGGCCCCCAGAAAATGGAAAAACAGCCAAAACATCATAAATATATATATATATATAGTCAATATTAAATAACACATTATTCTGCAAGAAAATAAAGAATGAGATATATAAATGACATTTTAGAAGGAAATTCAAATTTATTTTAACTCCAACAGATGATTACATGATGCAAATGTCCAAAATTAGCCTTTATATGTGAGGCTATATGTGCTAAAACTGAAATAAAACACGAGCTAAAGACAATTATGGCTACATTAACATATCATTGCTAATAAAACTCCTCATCCACGTCAGCAAAGATAGAACAAGATGCTTGTTCAGAAGAAGAGGCAACTCTACTAGTACTTTTAGTTGAGCTTGCATCGCCATTGGCACAAATATCAAGAGCAGAAAAAGAGAGCTCTAAATCAGGACATTCTGCATCCACATCCCAATCTTTATGAGGTCCACTTGTATATTCTTCACCCCTACGAGACACAAGGCATAGGTTTGAATGCACATGTACAAGGTCCTCTGCCTTCTGCGATCCCAACTTGTTGCACTTCACACTATGAATGAAACTGTAGGTGCTCCAATTCCATTCTGTTGATGAAGAGCTTACCACTTGTGATAGAATACGAGTGGCAAGACTTTGCAAATGAACGCCACTTGCCCGATGACGTCCACCACTTAACTAGGTCCATGGTCCTCCTCATCCAAAGCTGATATTCTGCAAAATCCTCTAATCCAGCAGCAAAACAGGCAAATTCTTGCCTTACATCAGTTTGTAAAGAAGCTAGAAACATCCTTAGAAAGTCTGTCTTCACTCCATTGGCCACCTCCTTGTCCTTATGTGGAGCCTTCCTCTTCCCATTGCTTTCAACAATGAATTCTTCATCATAAAATTTTGGATTCAAAGCATGTGCCAAAGTGTGCAATGGAATGTTGAAGCTATTCCACCTAGTAACAATAATGGACCTCACTTGTTCAGCAAAATCAAAATCTAGAAAAAGAAGAGTGGGAGCCTCTTGTGTAATAAGTTCCATAGTTTTTTCAACCATGGTATCCATGCCATCATAAACCTCTCCTAGGAAAGGTTTCTCTATGTCTACATCTCGGAGAAGATCAAATGCAAGTGATGAAATATTCCAAATGGGAAAATTACCGTAGATAACAAAAGCAATGAACTAGCTACAACTACAAAATTCAAAAATGCATAACCATCTAAGAAACTGGATTTGCTGAAAAGGGGCCACATGTCCGAATCCCGCAAATCGAACACGATTCATTGGGGATTCGAATCCTAGAAGGGGACACGTCGTGACCTAACGGGACACGTACGAATCTCGTACGTGTCCCGTTAGGACACAACGTGTCCCGATTTTGGGATTTGAATCCCCAAAAATGAAACCCGCGGGCATAAAAAAGGCGTTGTTCTTTATGTTTTTTACCATTTCTCTCTTTCACTTTTGCATACTTTGAGCTGTGGGCAAGGAGCTAAGGGTTTGGAGCAAGGAGCTAAGGGTGTGGAGCGTTCGGCAAGGAGATTCAAGCACCAGGTAAGTGCATTTCATCTCTATTTTTTTGCATTTCTATTACAGCAGTTTGTATATGATTTTTTTTTACAAATTTGTGCATGTTTTGTTTATTTTTTTTACAGTATTCATGGCTCAATCAAGGGCAGCAGTTAGGGGGCAAAGGAAGGGGAAGAATGTCTCCATTGGAGATGCCCCTCCTCCCCCAATATCATCAGAGTCTGCTGCAAGTAATGTTGAGGGAAGAGGAGGACCTAAAGACAGCATTGAGAAATATCCCTTGTGGAAATATGTCACAAGAGAGGATGGGACAAGCACCAAGGGGAAGGGAGGAGGCAATGTGCAATGGAGATGCAACTTTTGCCACATTTCTTTCAAAAGCACATATTACCATGTGAAAGGCCATTTGTTGGCTTTACCAGGTTGTGGAATTGGAGCTTGTAAAGTTGTTCCTTTACAAAAGAGGAAAGAAATGGAAAAGGAGTTCACTGTTGGTATGGAAAATGTGGCTGCAAAATCAAGAAAAACCAAGAATGAAGACCCCCTTCCATTTTTGAGGAAAGGCACCACCAAATTTCCATTTGAGAGTTCTATTGGGGGACAAGCAGCAAAAAGAAGAGCAATTACACTTGGTCCAATGGACAAGATTTTTCAAAAAGAGAAACGGGAAGAGCTTGATCTCACCATTGCCTTCTTTTTCTATCAAAACTTCATATCATTTAATGTTGCACGCTCACCTCTATTTATTGAGATGTGTCGAGCTCTAACTCACGGGTCTCCATCATGGTATGTGCCTCCTGGTTCAGAGAAGCTTAGAACCACATTGTTGATGAAGGCAAAAAAAGAGGTGCAAAAAATGCTTGAGCCTATTGTAGCATCATGGCCAACATCTGGGGTTAGCATTGTTTCTGATGGATGGACAAATCCAGCATGACACCCAATCATCAACTTCATGGTGTCTTCCTTGAATGGTCCAGTTTTCTTGAAAGCAGTGGATACACTTGGAGAATACAAGGATGCACAATTTATGGGTGAGTTATTTATTAAAGTTATTGAAGATGTAGGTGTTGATTCTTGTGTGCAAATCATTACAGATAATGCACTTGTTTGCAAGGCTGTTGGCATGATTGTGGAAGCTAAATAGCCACAAGTGTTTTGGACACCTTGCATTGTCCATTCATTGAACTTAGCACCGAAATCCATTGCTTTTGATGTGCTTTAGATTGGTAACATTATTGAGGATGCACAACATATCCATAACTTTGTGCAAAATCATACAAATGCCCTCACTATCTACGAGGAGTATAACAATCTATCATTGTTGAAGATTGTCGATACACGGTTTGCCTCTTCATTCATGATGTTGAAGAGGTTGAGGGAGGTCAAGACCGCTCTTGGGGCCATGGTTATTTCTAAGTTTTGGTCTTTTTGGAGAAAGACAGATCAAGTAGCCTCTAAAAGAGTGAAGGACACAGTGCTAGATGATGCTTGGTGGGAGAGGGTAGATCTAATTATTCAGATCATGGACCCTATCATTTCTTTGCTTCGATTTGCAGATACAGACAAACCCATCCTAGGAGAGGTTTATGAGGGATGGGATTCCATGATTGAGTCTGTGAGGAGCATTATTCTACAGAGTGAGTGCCCCGAGTATGAGACATCACTAGAGGCCTTCTGTGGTACTATACAAGATATTCTTGTCAGCAGATGGGACAAGAATTGCACACCTTTACATTGTTTGGCTCACTCATTGAACCCAAAATACTACAACCATGAGTGGCTGAATGGTGGACCTTCCCGCAAATTCCCTCCTCACATGGATGGTGAAATCTCACAGGGGAGGAAAGATGCATTCAGGGGGGTTTTCTAGGACAGAGCATCCCTTGATGAGGTGGAGGATGCCTTTGCAGAGTTTTCCACTGGCACTAGTCAATTTGCAGGATATGATGTGATTAGAGACAGGGGGGCTAAGAAGCACTATTCTTGGTGGGCAAATCATGGGGCAACAAGCCCTCCTCTTCAGCAGTTAGCCATGAGGCTCCTCTCTCAAGTGACTTCATCCTCTTGTTGTGAGAGGAATTGGAGCACATATGGGAATTTGTATAGTGTGAAGAAGAGCAGGCTTGAGCAGTCCAGGGCAGAGACAATGGTGTATGTGCACACCAACCTTCGTCTTATTTACAGGCAGAGGGAAGAGTGGTTGAGGGGAAAGACAAAGATGTGGGATGTGTTATGCTTTTGACCTGCGAGAAGATACTAGAATACCAAATATGCGAAGAAATATACCCAGAACACAGAACTATAAGAAATAATAGCATGTATTTTATTATTCAGAAAGGAAAGCAGTGTTCACTTGCCTCTTCGAGGGGGCAACCTCCAATAGAGTTGGGCTCAATTACAAAATAAGACACGATGCTCCTCGAGGGGAGTCTCTATCCTTTATATAGGATTCATACATGCAATACCATGGGTCAATACCATGGTTCTTATTAATACCATCTATCTAATACCATGGCCCATTTGCAACTAACTGTGGTCCCTTCTTTAAATGCGGGTCAACCACTTACAATTATTAATATGGGCTTTATTGACTCTTTACTTAACTATAACTATGACTCGACCCTATTACATAAATAAGGGGGTTAGGGTTGGACCCTAATATGCCCTCCCCCATAAAAATAGCCTTGTCCTCAAGGCTGAAGCTACGGAAACTACTGCAGGATAGTGGCTGGTTCCCAAGTCGCATCTTCTGGAGAGGTGTCTTTCCACTTGACGAGGACTTCCTTGATAATGCAGTCGCGCAGGTGCCGTTCTCGCGTGTCAAGAACCTGTTCAAGTTGGAGCCATATTGAACCTTCTTCATCCAATTCTGGTAGACTGGTTTGAATTCAGCAATGGTTCCCAATCACTTTCTTGAGGCATGAGACATGGAAGACTGGATGGATTTTTGCAGTGGGTGGCAAAGCTAGCTTGTAGGCTACTTCTCCGATGCGCTGAAGTACTTGATACGGTCCATAGAATTTTGGAGATAATTTCTGACAACCCTTGTCTTTGAGTGATGTTTGCTTATATGGTTGCAGCCTCAAAAATACCTAATCCCCTTCTTGAAATTTGCGTTCTGAACGATGTTGATTTGCCTGTTGCTTCATGCGGTTTTGAGCTTGATGGAGATTCTCTCTAAGGTGGGCCAGCATGGTTGTGCGGTTTTGTAGGAGTTGATCCAATGCTTGTACCTTCGAGCATCACTGGATATAAGAAGTAGGTGAAGGAGTGAGTTGACTATAAACTGCTTCATATGGAGTCATTTTGGTGGTGGCATGATAGTTAGTGTTATACCATCATTCAGCTAGAGGTAACCACTGTACCCATAGATGTTGCTTTTTTGAAGTGAAACACCTAAGGTAGGTCTCCAGACATTTGTTGACTGCTTCAGTTTGACCATCAGTTTGGGGATGATAGGATGTACTGAGTTGTAGTTGGGTACCTTGTAGCCTGAAGAGTTCCTGCCAAAAGTTACTGATGAATATCGGGTCACGATCAGACACAATGGAAGTGGGCATGCCATGCAATTTGAAGATCTGGTCCATGAAAGATTGAGCCACCAAAGCCGGTGTAAAAGGGTGGGGTAGGGCGCAAAAATGAGCATACTTAGAAAGTCTGTCCACAACCACCATGATGACTGACTTGTTGCCTGACTTCAGAAGACCCGTAATGAAGTCCATATAAACCTCCGTCCAGATTGAGGCCGGGATGGGCAATGGCTGTAATGTGCCTGGGGATTTGACTGTTTCTCCTTTGTGGCACTGACATACGTCACACTCAACTACAAAAGTAAGAATGTCCTTTTTCATGCCTGTCCAAAAGAATGAACGTCGAGTGCAAGCATAAGTCTTCTGAAAACCTGAATGGCCTGCAGTGGGAGATGAGTGCAACTCTGCCAAAATGCAACTTTTGAGGGTGGATGTTGGTGATATCACGACTCTGTCCTTGTAGCAAAGAATCTCATCCTGCCAAGAGTAGCCCGCTGTGGAATTTGGATCCGCCTACAATTTATTAGTGAGTTGGGAGAGCAAAGGATGTGAAAACCATTCCTTGCAAGCCTCTTCAATCCATTCTGGAACGGGAAGGGAGATTGCAAGCAGGGTGCTTTCCTCCTCAAATTGGCGTGATAACGCATCTACTACAACTTTTTTGCGCCCTTTCTTGTAAATTATCTCATAATCATATCCCAACATTTTGGCGAGCCATTTATTTTGTTGTGGCGAGGATAGGCGTTGCTCCAAAAAATATTTACGGCTTTGATGGTCTGTGCAGATTTGGATAAGTCGCCCCAATAAGTATGGTCGCCAAGTATCTACTGCATGTAAGATGGCCATCATCTCCTTCTCATAGGTAGATTGTCCCAGATTTGTCCCACTTAGTTGTTGGCTAGTGAAGGCCAAGGGTCGACCTTCCTGCATTAAGACCACCCCAATACCCGTACCTGAAGCATCACATTCAATCACAAAAGATTTGGTGAAGTCGGGTAGTGCTAATACGGGAGTGGAACACATGGCATGTTTGAGAGCTATAAATGCCTGTTGCGCTTCATCATTCCAGAGAAATGAATTTTTCTTGAGAAGGTGAGTGAGGGGTCTAGCAATGCGACCATAATTGCGGACAAATTTGCAATAGTAGCCCGTGAGACCCAAAAATCCTCTCAAGCTCTTCAAGGTCTTTGGTTGAGGCCAATCCTGCATTGCCTGGATCTTTTTGGGGTCCACCCTGACACCTTCACGCCCCACAATGTGGCCCAAATACTCAACTTCTTCCATGCCAAAAGAGCACTTGGACATCTTGACAAATAATTTATGCTTCCGGAGCAGTTGCAAAAGCAGATCTACATGCTGAAGATGTGTGGCCCAGGTGCAGCTGTAGATGAGGATGTCATCAAAGAAAACAAGAACAAATTTTCTGAGATATGGTTTGAGCAGGTGGTTCATGAGGCTCTGAAAAGTGGATGGGGCATTACAAAGACCAAATGGTATGACCAGGAATTCATAATGGCCTTCATGAGTTCGGAAAGCAGTGTTTGGAATGTCTACTTCTTTCATGCGAATTTGGTGATAGCCTGAGCGAAGGTCGAGCTTAGTAAAGAATTGAGCCCCATTTAGTTCATCCAACAAATCATCGACAATCGGGATGGGAAATTTATCTTTGACCGTCAGCTTGTTGAGGGCCCTGAAGTCTGGACACATACGCCTTTCCTCATCTTTCTTGAGCACCATGACCACAGGGGATGAATAAGGACTAATGCTAGGACGAATGACGCCTGCTTCCAAGAGTTCCTTGATGATTTTTTCAATTTCATTCTTTTGGGCGAACGGATATCTATATGGGCACACATTTGGTGGTTGGGCCCCTGGGACCAAAGTAATGCTATGATCATGTTCCCCTCTCGAGGGTGGAAGCTCATGAGGCTTGTCAAAGACCGGAAGATGGTTGTTTAAGATCTGTTGCATCTCAGGATGAATATGAAGAGAAGTGGGTTTGAAGGCCTGGATGGCATTAAATTGGGCTATAACTCCACTGTGGCCCTTTTTTAACAATTTTTCCATCCTATGCGAGCTGATGATAGAGGGAGCACCCGCCTGGAGTCCGCGGAGGGTATGTGTGTGGTTGTTCTGCTTAAAGCTCATATATAACTCCTGGAAATCCATTGTGATTGGGCCGAGTGTGCGGAGCCATTCAGCACCCAAGACAATGTCACACCCTCCCATGTGTATGGCAAACATGTGGGTCTTTAGCTAATAATCCCCCATTTGAAGTTTGACATTTTCACAGTGGCCTTCACATTTCATTGTCCCCCCATCAGCAATTTGGACCTGGAAATTAGAGACTGCTCTAACAAAACAATGCACTGCTTCAGCGACTCTTTGATGGATAAAGTTATGCGTACTGCCACTATCAATCAAGACTACTACAGGGCGATGCTTAATAAAACCTCTGATTTTGAGAGTTTGGGGAGAAGAAATCCCTGCCAAAGCATGAAGCGAGATAACTAGTTCGTCAAGTGTAGCTAGGAGCGCATTGTCCGACTAGTTGTCCTCATCTTCCTCCTCTGGTTCCTCAAATGGTGGGGCTTCCTCCGATGAACTGTGATCAGTAGCATCAATTTGAAAGAATTTGGGTTCCTTGCATTTATGCCCCGGGGAGTATTTCTCATCACAGTAGTAACACAATCCTTGCTTTCTTCTTTCCACCATTTCTGCTGGTGACACGTTTTGAACCTTCAGTGTTTGGGTAGTGCTTGGAGCCTGGGTGGGGCGCCCCCTGGCTATGAAATTTGGACGAGTCGACTAGGCCGCTAACGTGCGTTCTACTTCACGAGCTATCTTGCAAGCATCTAGCCATGAGATTGGGTGTTGCAGTCGGACGTGGGCTTGTATGGCTTCTTTGAGACCACTGACAAAACATTCCAAGTAGAACTCATCTCGTAGACCTCTTGTGCGGAAGGCTAAGGCTTCAAAGGTTGTAATATATTCTTGCACTGTTCCTGTCTGTCGAAGCTTAGTAAGACGACCCAAAAAATTAGATTCATGGTCGAAGCGATCCGAAAGGGCTTTTGCGAATACCTGCCAAGTCACGGGCCTTCCATAGCAATGTTGATGCCACTGCCACCATTGCCATCTTTCATTGTCCAAGTACATGCTACCCACACTTAGCTGAGTCGCATCATCTCTGATGTGATTCAATGTGAAAATTTGCTCCATTTGTGCTAGCCAGGTGGTTGGATGAGAACCATCAAATTTATACATGTCCAGCTTAGGTGGCTGCCGCTGGGACTGTTGGTGGGTTCCAAAGAGGTGAAGAGAATGGCTAGACTCGCCCTCAATGTTTTCATTAAAAGCATATGCCTTCGATTGTTCCCCCGACTTGCCCTTTGTGATTGTGTCAGCTAAGGTCTGGATCGTCTTCATTAATGCGTCCAACTTTTGTTCAAGGGTGTCGATCTTCTCATTGGCCATAGCTTGAGCTCTGGTTTGTACCATGCACCAATCCGGTGCACTTGTCGTTACTGCGAAAAAAATAAATAAAATTTGGGACCACCCGAAATTTTGACGCTAACAAGTGAATGGTACCACCTTGCTCAGCCCGTCAACCTGATTCTTATGGGCTAAGTCTCCTATAAGCATCCCAGGAGGGTCTCAGACATTTTTTTTTTACTCCGAAAGGAGTTTTACTCCTCGCTTAGGAATACTGCAGTAGCCGAATCCTAGAAAAGTAAATTCTGCCCAATGTCCTGCGAGAATCACGCCCAAGTATAGGGGCCCACACAAATAGTCAGATCTGTCAGCGAACCCTCAACTGCAAAGTATGAGTAGGAATGTGGCAGTGATCGAACCCCTGCTGCTAGATCTAAATGGCAGATCTGATTGTGGCCATTGCTACAGAACCCAACGGCTAGATCTGAATGGCAAATCTGATAGATCTGAATGGCGGATCTGAGAGATCTGAATGGCGGATCTGAGAGATCTAAATGGCGGAACTGATTGTTGCGGCTACGACAGAACCCCACCTACTAAATCTGATCTAGCAAAGATGATGCGTGATCTAGAGAGAGACAAGGGAACTATGGTCTCAAGGAGTGTAAGGTGCTACAGATCGCAATATACATAAGGGTCTAACAGTAGTACTCGGCCTAATATTTCAGGGCACTAACCAAGGAGGATCAACCGTACCCTTAGCCGTACAACCTGACTACCCTATCGTACGCGCGAGTAATCTCCCCGAGTGTTGTTCTCGGTGTATTGTAGCAGCAAGACGACCGACGGTTTATCTATAGCGAGATTTCAAGAGAGCCTAAGGGGCTTCCGATATACCCAGAGGGTACTTGGAAGACAGTCTGTGCGCGGTTCTGTCTAATGCGCTACTACTAAAAGGGGTACCCACAAAGGTTACAAGGGAGTCCAACAAGCGTGACCACCTCTTGTATTTCATGTGTGCATGCCTCCCCAAATCCGCAAGTTTGTGCGCTCAACAATAGATCCCATGGTTTAAAGACGTCGGAACACGTCTCTAGCCAAAAAAAAAATTTGCTAAAAATGGAGATCCCACCGGCCCTGGAAAGTGCTCTAATACCACTTGTTATGCTCTTGACCTGCGAGAAGATACCAGAATACCAAATATGCGAAGAAATATACCCAGAACACAGAACAATAAGAAATAATAGCATGTACTTTATTATTCAGAAAGGAAAGCAATGTTCACTTGCCTCTTCGAGGGGCAACCTCCAATAGAGCTGAGCTCAATTACAAAATAAGACACAATGCTCCTCGAGGGGAGTCTCTATCCTTTATATAGGATTCATACATGCAATACCATGGATCAATACCATGGTTCTTATTAATACCATCTATCTAATACCATGGTCCATTTGCAACTAACTGTGGTCCCTTCTTTAAATGCAGGCCAACCACTTATAATTAATAATATGGGCTTTATTAACTCTTTACTTAACTATAACTATGACTCGACCCTTACATAAATAAGGGGGTTAGGGTTGGACCTTAACAGGATGTCTTTCCTGATGATATGGGTCTGGACAGCAGTGTTGAGTTGGCATTAGCCAACATGGATCTCAATGATCCAGTGCTAGACCCTGTTAGATTTGATGATGGTGATATTTTCGAGGGGTCATCCTCCACACCAGCGAATGCAGAGGTGACTATGGATACAGGGGAGGAAGACGATGCAGAGGAGGGCAGTGGTGACCATGATGATGAGGGCATTGATGTTGATTCTGATGATGACTATGAGGATTGTTGACTCATGAGTCATGGGCTCCGGCTACCTATTGCCTTGAGGCTTGTACACCTATAGTTGTTTTATATTTTCTATTTCTATTTGCCATTGCGGCATTGCCATTGCACTACCTATGTAACACATTTTGATTTGATGACTTAATGAGAAAACTACAGTTGTCAGTATCTTTATCTTACTATCTTGTAACTATAAGTTGTCTTTCATTTATGAATCATGATTTATCATTTTATGTGACATGTTGATGTATTTGAATTTGGTATGTACTATGCATGCTAATTGCTATAATGTTACTATTACTAACTTACTTTGTAAACAATAAAACTAACATCTAGATGATCTATGTTTGAAATCAATGAATTTGTAATTTTGTATCATTAATGAGAATTTTTGTAAGAAATATCTAGTTTTTAATATATATATATATATATATATATATATTTTAATAAAATAATATATAACGAATTGTACGTGTCCTGTTCCGGGGGGTCAACGTGTCCGAATCCGACTCTCGAATCCCCGTATCCTACGAATCCCAAATCCCCGTGTCAGGTGACTTAGATGACCATACATAATTGAACCCAGAAATATGGGCAAAAACTCTGAGATATTGTATTAATTCTAATAAATATGAGTACAATGAATGAGATCAGAGGAACCTGGGCTTGCTACTGCAAGCTATAGTAAGAACCTAGGTGTGACTACAATGCTCAAATGTTGGAAAGATTCCTCATGAAGAATTGTGCATGCCCAGGAAGAATCGTTAGCTATTGCTGGGAGGAAACTAGAAGAACTGCTCTAAAGAGTGCCTGGAATGAGTTGAAACTTTGATGGTGGCCTCCCCACTAAATATTCGGCAAGAACCAAAAAAATCTCAGGAACCCAAGTGGCGGAAATGGTCCCAGGTTAAATTGTGCCCTCCTCCAACAATTTCTATTGCTAAATGATGAATGGGACTAGAAATTCTACCCTCATAAGTACTCAAGAAATTCTGTAAAATTAATCCTAGCCTCCTCTCACCAAATCCACAAAATTGCAGAAAGGGCTTGGGCTGAATCCAACGTGCCTCGGTGACCCCAAGAAATGTGTATGGTTCTAAGTTCTAACTAGCTACAAAAACGCCCTGTAGAAAGAATTATGCTGTAGAAGGGCAATCAATATTTGGAAAAATCTCCTCCAACCCCTGCAAATCACTCCTCCAAACCTCCTTATTTCTCCTTAGCCCGAACTCCCCAAATCTCCCTGTCAAAATGTTTGCACAGTAGTTATCTAGAAACCCCTGCGCAGGCCCTAAAATAGATAAATTCGGCCCTCCAAAATGCAGCACTCTCGGCCCTGCAAATCACCAAGGAAAAACTCATCCTCCCTATGGATAAATCTCTGCAAATTCTCTGGCCAAAACTCCATTGTTTTCTAGCTTCTCTCAGCCCCTTCGAATTTCCTTTTGCACCCTAAGAGAAGCACGCTCCAGCTAGAAATAGTCTGCAATGTAGCTCCTAGAGAAGCCCTAATATGGACTCCTTCTTACTCCCCTAGGGTGACATTCGAAATTCACTGAAGGTAGAGTTGGAATTCCAGCTCAAAAATTCCTTGTGTTGAACAACATGGTTGTCTTGGCTAAGCAGCTCAAGAGAACTAACGTTGAAATTGTAAAATGGCAAAAGATACAAATGAAGGCCTCTTCTCCTTATTTATAATTGTTGGCCTCCTTTTCTCCATTGGTGCCCCCCACTCTTTCTCTCTCCTAATTCACACCCCCCTCCTCTCTCCCTCCTCCAAGAATGCAGGTTCACTTCTTGGGCCAATTTTCTCTCTTGTGGACCCCACATTCCACTAGAGCGGTGATTTCCCTTTTTCCTCCTAAGTCATAATGTCGAAATCGCCTCCTCTTCCAAAAATCATCACTAATGCAGAAAATCAAAATTAGGGATATTATAGTCCTCCCAGCCAAAAATTGTTTGTCCTCAAGCAATGCCTGAACAAGTGCCCCTCTGACTGTTGATACCACTGTCACCACCAGTAATACCTGGGTCCCAAATATGCCTGAGTCATCTCCGATCTCTGCACTGTCTGGTCATGAAGGAATCCCTCAATACCCAGATCCCAAGCCATCCTAATCACTGTGAAGCACACCTTGCTCCGCTCACTGTCCACCCAGGTATAGGTACCAAAATCCCTCTACATACTATCAATAAGTAGAGCATCATGATAATGTACGACTCTATTCAACTCCCCATGAATCTGCCCTATTGAGTAGTCCACCTCTTGCACTCCAAGGGTAAACTTCTGAAGATACAACCCACTCCCCGTGGGGATGACATCTCTCCCGCATGGGCTTCCCCTAATATCCTCTTGTTGACCAACCTGCCATGCTGATGAAGACCCCCATGCCATCAACGAGTCACAAAAGCCCAATTGAAGATCTGAATGATCTTTCCCTATAGAATCAACTCATCCCCAAGAGTAGTTGTACTGTCAAGTCCTACGATGCTCGGATCCCATGCTAGTCTAAAAAGGTTGCCACCATATTGTCGTTGTGCAACTCTGACCATGACGATATGCCCATCATGCGCAAGTTGTATCCTCCTCTTTTGGGACCTAATGGCAAAATATCTATAAAGTACCAATGCATCTGGCCCAGGCATCTCCACGATGTCACGGCCTACCCATCCAACACTCACCCTAATTCATAGCAACAAGGAGAACCAGCCTTGCTATGTGACAAAGGCCTCACAACATTCTCCCGCATGTCAAACCAAGTGCGAGTTCGATCATCCTCTGTCTTGATCCCGCTCATCACGAAACAGAGTGTCCAATCAACTAACCAAATCCCTAGATTCCACAACCAGAACGGCTACGACATAGTCCTGACAGCTGTCAACACCAACCTGTACTACATCTCAGGCCCTTGTGTGCAATCGATATATGGACTCCATACATCATGAACCAATCTGGTACGTGCGAAACTGCCCTGTGTCGGCCATACCACACAGTGGGATTTGTCATCTTGCCTCCTGAAAGCGCTCCCCAATACTCACTGGAGTCTAAACATTTGCCTACAAGTAAGGTCCACCAACCACTATAGATGCTCTTGAGACAAATTGGAATGTCTCGCCAAAAGGGGGTCATGCATTTCCCTGAGTGTGGGCTCAAGGGTGGTGCAAGTGCTACCTATGCAGAAGATTGGACTATGCCCAAGCCTACATCCACCAATTCGCGCCCTGACCATATGCCACAACTAGAAAGCCCCTCTCTCGATGCACCATGTCCCGTCCAACTGTCTAAGATAAACCTCCTAGGTCCTGTTTCTCGTGATGAGAGCATCAAGAGACGATATCCAAGTCCCCTGTGTCAGTGTACAATGTTGGAGATTGATAAATGGAAGTTCACAGTCGGCCTTGTGATCAACTCGCTCTCCAAATCAGAGTGTGCCAAACCCAATGGTGTGCCTAATGCGCCCATCGGGAGATCTCTCTGGTGACAACACTCCAACAACCTGTTGTGCATCATCATGCTCTGCTGCACACAAATACGTACCCCTACACTCCTCTGCATAGCACTAAATTCCGTGGCACAACTCCATGCACCATTGGATACCAACGCTCAATGCCATGACACCATGTACCATAGGACATCCCATATGCACCCATGCATCCACCACTTTGCTAGTACACCTACCACAATGGGATCTACACCTCATTTTCCCAAGTACACCTAAGTGGCCCAACTCCTCACATGCAATCAGGAATAACGCTACCATGTTGAACCTTAGTAACTCCGGTGCCCAATACATCAATGAGAGAGCACTATCTCCATATGATGCCCTGTCTGGTGGCCTGTCGATGCCACCTCCTCCTACCAACTCTTGCCAAAGTAGGCTAATCACCCTGTGATCCCACACTCGATCAATGTTTTTAAAATCGGAACCGGTGACCGGACCAGTCCACCTAATGAACCGGTTTACCAACCAGAACCAGTCTAACCGGGACTGGTTTGGTCTAAACGAACCGGTTTTAGAAAAATACATTAAATAATTAATTTTTAATGAAACAAAACTATGTTTAAGATTTAAAACCATGATTCCAAGCCAATAGAGACAAAATATGCAAAGTTTGCTCATTTATATACCATGTAAAGGTGAATATATCAAAATGGCACCAAGTGCTATACATATCATCGACAAAATAGCAAAATACATAAGCAATGAGGCTCTAAATGGCCTATAAAGTCCAAAACCAATGCTGCAAGCTATGAGGCCATTGGCCTACTACAAGTCTACATTGTACACATGATCAATCATCAAGTTCATCACCACTACTAGCCACAGGATAATCATTGGGAGCTACATAGACATCATCTGGTTCAGAGTCTGAGGATGCCTCAGCCTGATCTGCAACCTCAGTAGCAATGCCACCAATAACAATAGAAGTGGACCTAATGGAAGCATGAGTTTGTCGTCCTGCACAACTAGTGCCTTCCATTGGTTCTTTGCCTTTCCTTGATGCCACTACTGATCCTGGTTCTGATGCCGCCACAAAATCTGCTTCATCCCCCGCTAAAGCCATGTCAATGTCAAAATCATCCTCAAACACAGGATCTTCAGTCTCCTCCACCTGTTCTGATGTTGGAACAATATCGTCCAACACACTGGGATCTATATCAGGTGTTTTGTTCATCATTTGGTTCCTCCTCAGTCGAAGGTTGTATTGCACGAAAACAAGATCATTTAACCGTTTTTGTTCCAAACGGTTTCTCTTCTTCGTGTGTATGCGCTCAAAAACAGACCAATTGCGCTCACAACCTGAAGCACTGCAAGTTTGACTGAGGACTCTAATTGCAAACCTTTGCAATTGAGGACACTAGCCACCAAATGACTTCCACCAATGTGTTGCAAAGAAAAAGACATTAATTAGTAACTTAGTTTATAATTTGAATTGTAAAGAACGTAAACAATTTTAACTTGAAAAGAAAAACAAATTGGAAATTGGAATTGCTTACCTGGTTGATCCACATCTCTTGCCATCTTTGCCAAGTTTTTGCCAAAGGTACCACCTGCCATAGTGAAAACAGTAAGTTGTCTATGTATTTCCAACTAGTCTACATGGGTAGGGACCATGCGCTCCAAGCAATCAATCAATCCAGCTCTGACCTCCCCATCATGTAGATCTCCTAGCCGATCTTTATAATGATACTTTGGGTTCAAAAAATACCTAGCTGCATGTATAGGATGATGGAGTTGATTGTTCCATATGTTATCAATGATCTCCCATATACGACCACATTTAGCTAACCTGTCCTTGTAAGTTTCTCGTATCTGCTCCTTTGCCTGATCCATAGCCTCATAAATGTAGCCCATGGCCAATTTTTCCCCATCCACCATCCTTAGCACCTTAACAAGGGGCTTGGTAATTTTCATAAGCTCTACAAACCTTTTCCAAAAATAATTGTCAAACACTTTCCTTTTGGTGTCTTTTCCATCTTGTCTACGAGCCCACTGAGATTCAGACCATTCTTCAGAAGAAAATGTTTTCTACAAGTTTTTATGTTGACCATTAAGACATTGCAACGTGAGGAAGTGAGTTGCAAATCTCGTAGTTGCAGGCCTAACAAGCTCTTTGCCCCCAATGTTTTTCCTCATTAGGCTCAATACCCATGAGTAGTTGTAAATGTATTTTGTAATGCACTTAGCATGCTCTACAGTGTTTTTTACTCACTCCACTTTGCCTATGTCCTCAAGCATGAGGTCTGTTAGAGTCGGTCTAGTAGCCCTCCATCAGCGATCAAAGCTCTTTGCATTTGTATAAGTAGGTGTCTCATCAGTGTCATCTCATTGCATTCCATTAGGCATGCCATAACCCTGATGGAGGAGCTGGTGTCTTTATTCCCCTCTTGGCACTGCTGGATCAAGTTGTTTCAGTCAATAAACTCTTTCAAGGTTTCTTGTCTTGTCTTGAGGTCAAAAGTCCTAGGTCTAGGGTTTAGGTCCAATTTGTCTTTGAGGTCATGTCTTTAAAAGTCAATAAATGCCCAGCAGGCCAGAGGGATGACTATCAAAGTTTTTCTTCAAAAGATTTCATCTTGTACAACTAATTTTTACCTTGGATTTAAAAACCCTGTTTTTAAAGACAAGGTCATTTTCTCATATTTGTAAAAAGTTGTAAAAATTCAAAATTCTTCGAAAGTCAACATGCAGCCCTGGTCCCCTTTGCCAAGATTCCTCAGAAGCTATCCCTGCAAAAATTTTCAAGAAAAAGCATCAGTTCAACCAATTTCAAGACAAAAGGAAACCATAAAGTCAGCAGCATTTAAATTTTTAAAAAGTGTCAAGTTATAAACATTATAAAGAGGGTTTGAGGGGAAATTAATTTAAATCAAGCCTATAAATCCCCTCTCTCCCTCCATTTGATCATCATTTGCCTCAAAGCAATAGTGAAAAGCGATTTGGAGAGAAATTGAGTGAAATTGCAGACAGAGCCCGCGCGCGACCTGTCAAGACCTGCGCGCGACGTGTTGGGCAGGCGCGACCTGTTGGGAAATCATCCACAAAAAATTGCCTGTGAACTGCCAAACGATCCCAAATTTCTTCAAGATTGCAGGTAGGCCTCTAATCATCAAAGTATTTTGCTGGATAAAGAAAAATGGGCATGAGAAATGTGTTTTAATGTCATCAAGTTGAAATGAGAAGTTCATGTATATTTGCTTTAAAAATGTCAAAGTGCAAGTAGAGATAGGGTTTTGTTTTGCTGCTCTCAAGGTCATCCCTTTCACTCCCATTTTTTCCCCCACATCCCAACCATCTCCCTTATCATTTTTACCTAATCTCCCTACCAAAAAATATCAAAGTCCCTAAACCCTACCTCCTATGAAACCCCTACAAAATATGATTATGTGATGGTATATGTTTCATAATTGCTTCCCTAAATTCCCCTTTCATATGTATTTTCCCTAAATCCCTTCAAAAGTCCCCCTCCCTAACATCTCCCTTGTGTTTTTGTCCCCTTGGAGCAGCATTTAAACAGTCAAAACAGCAGGGTATCCCATGGGAGGATTTTATCTCTCGAGAGGCTATGCTTCTCCAGGTCAATGCTCATTTGGAGAGGTTGCTGGCCAAAGCACTAAAACGAAGGAAAAGGCCCGATCCCCTCCACATCTTGGCTGAGGCTTCCTTGAAGGAGCATGATACTAAATGACTTAACTTCAGCACAAATTTCAAAAAAATTTGAGCATTTTTGGTCACTTGTGAATTTTTGGGCAAAAAACAGGTTTTCTCCACCAACACGTCGCGCGCCGCGTGCGACCTATTCGATGGGCAACTCCATTTTGGGAAAACTCAGTATTTTTGGATTTGTCATGCAAAGATACACCTGCTCAACAATTACCAAGAGATTTAATCAAGTTTTGAGCCTCCAGAAGGTCAAAAAACATGCAAAAAATGACTTTCTGCCACCTTTTTGACACATAGGAAGCAGTCTTGGGAGATCGCAATTTTGGAGGGGCAAATGGCCACCAAATTCAGAAATTCCACTTGGGTTGGAAAGTAGACATCCAGACCTTTCCAACAAGCCCACTTTTGCCTCATTTGAACACCTGGAAGTGCCTCAAAAGCAGCTCCAAAGGCGCGCGACCTGTTCAGGATCAGGGCGCGACGTGTTGGGCAGTTTTCACAGAAATTCACCTACAGCTCAGCAAAACGCAGTTTTGACTGGATTTGACTTTTTGGAGTAGATTTTGATCCTCCTTGTTGTAAATGATGTAATTTTGTGATATTTTGACACTTATTTATCTCTTCTAGAAGATTCATTCATGAGATAGGCAAAACTTTAATGAATGAATTGGTTTCCTAGCTTATAGAGGCAAGTTGTTTTGACTGCCTAGTTTTTAGTGCTCAGTTTAGAATTGGTTGAAACAGCTCCTATGATAGTGAGCTCGACTCCTAGAGGCAAGGAAAGATGTTAGATTGCCTATATTATGTACTTTCTTGGTCATTTTCATGGTTGGACTCTTGAGGGAGAAGCTTCTATTGTATTACTCATTGTATCTCTGCAATTTTGGCAAAGGAAGAAAGACCAGGGTTTTGCAGTCCTTTTTGGGATTCCTGTGGTTACATGTATTGATGGTGTGTTTCTCTTTGTACTTGTAAGTTTGTTATGTGATTCATCTTCTTACTTTTCCTTCTGCAAATTAGGCAAATGAAGTGTTAAAGTAGAATTCATGATTGCAATGCTCTGCTTTTAAGTTTGCTTAATATTTATGTTTTCATCTATCTAAAGAGAACCCTTGAAGGTTTCTTGCTCTCTTTAGCTCCTCACCGGTCATTCCTATCCATTCACTTAATTCAAAGGCATCAGTACAGTCTCCTACCTTTCCCCAAAGAAACCCCTGCAAAAACTGTGTCCAATCCCCGCACCCAAAATTGCCTTTCCCCAACTTTCCACCAAAACCCTAAAAATCGCAATTCAAACCTTTTTATCAGTTTACTAGCCTAAAATCAGTGTTTCCTTATTGGTTATCTCACCCGTTGAAGATCTTTACCGAGATAGACCGGAGAGAGCCCTCTCCTGCCCCGTAGGGCTAGCTACGAGGCTAAGTGGTTTGATGTTGCCTTGGAGTTTACCTTTTTCAGCCTGAGGTGAAATTTCAAGCGCTAACAAGGTCTATGCAATGTGTAGCACATGGAGTCCAAAATAAGGTCTTATATTTGGACTCAAGCATATTTCCAGCAAGAACATAGTTTGAGGCATTATTGGTGATGACCTACACAACATTTTGCTCCCTAACTTCCTGAATAATGTCATCCAAAAGCTTAAATAGAAGGGCTGCATCCTTCACCTTATTAGATGCATCAACTGATCTCAAAAACATGGTTCCTTGAGGGCAAGAAACAAGGAAATTAATGATAGTGCGGTTCTTTCCATCGGTCCATCCATCTGACATGATGGAACAACCTGTTTTGAGCCATGAATCTTTAAACTCAACCAAATACTCATCAATGGAAGATATCTCTTTTTGCAAAAGAGCTCCCCTCAAGTCATGCATATTAGGGCCTTTGAAGCCCTTTCCTGCAGCTATAACAGAGTCCCACATAGCTTGGCCATAAGGTGAGCGAGTAGCATTAAATGGGATATCTGAATCATACCACCATCTAGCAATGTACTGATGAGAAGTTTCTTTGCATTGTGTTTTCCAATGTTGATCCAAAGTGGGTTGACGACTTGGCTGGGAGGAAGTGGGATTAGAAGAGGCAATGTTGGCAGAAGATGAGAAAAAACTTTGGATGTTTGTTCTCTTTGTTCCTTTTGATGGTTGGCCACAAGAAGGATGAACATAGTGAAAGGGGTCATTGGTGGAAGGCATAGAAGTTGAGTCTTGAATCTCATAATCATCATACCCACTCTCTTTCATGGCTTCTAATAATTCCCTCTTCCTTGCAATGTCATCTTGGATGGCCTTCTCCCTAGCCTTATCCTCATAAAACTTTTCAAGCTTGGAAATGTATTCTAATTTCTGCCCTAATAGGACCTAACACTGCATTTGGTGCACCACATGGCGTTACTTGGCCTCTTATCCCAGCCAAGTGTTGTTTAAATCTAAGAATACCCCCACCTCCAATAGATTTATGACATAATTTGCATATCATTTTTCCATCAATTACATCACAATTAGCCCATGCACTGTCCTTTCCTTTTGGAGCCATGTTTGCTTGAAATAATTACAATTTGCAAAGAAAGTTGCCATTAAAAAAAAAAATTGCAGCTAAGCAACATGGAAAACCAAAGCTAAATTTAGGAAAACAAATGCACATGTACGCTACAAAATTTGATAGCACAGAACTAGAGATTTGATAGCATAGATGATAGAAGTGAGAAGTTTATAAATTTATAACACAAAAAAAAATTAATTCATAGACAGCAGTCAAATGAGGAATTCTCAAGAAAATCCTTACCTGGAAATGCAAACTAGCTTCCTTAACCCCCTCTTGAAGATGCCAACTCCACTGACAGCGACAAACTATCTCCAAAATAGCTCCAACTCCAACTCCAAGATGACTACTCCAGCTAAAACTCAACACTCTCCAAGCTCCCAAGCAAACTCACAAACACTCATAAACACTCCAAATCAGATGTGTGAGACAAATGAGAGGGAGAGAGGTCTCTTAAAGGCTTGGAGAGGGTATTTTGGAGGGAAAGCACCCTTACTTTCCCTCCAACACCCCTAAACTTCATTGGAAAAGCTGCTCTGTGGGTCCTCAGTGGGCATGGCAGGTAACCGGCCGGTTCCATCCTAAATCGGACGGTTAGGACCAGTTAGGGCCAAATTCTCGCCAAACAACCTCCTTAACTAGGTTTTTCAACCGGTTCCAACCGATGGCCTTGCTGACCAGCCAGTTAGACCGGTAACTAGTTAGCTAGGCCGGTTTTAAAAACTATGCCCTCGATCAATCTACCAATATAACTTGTGAAATCTACTTGCTCTCCTGTCAAACCATCCTGTCACTAGTGCTAATGTAGATCCAAAATTGTGTGTGTGCCCAATCATCAAATCCATCACGCAACTACTACTACAACCTACCAGCTTTATGATGTGATGGGAAACCCCACCTGGATCCCAACAACAATCTGGCCCTCGAGCCCCTCCGGTAATCCATGGCCTTTGTTGAAATGCGGCCACGGATGTACCCAACTGCCTAACCTACTCCCTCGGGTACCAGCTCAGTACCTTTCACCATCCAATCTCAAAGGAGGGATCAAATGTACAATCTCCTATGTACGAAACAAGCCCTCCATGCTGACATTGTTCCATACTCAACTCAAATCGTTGGCCCCTACTGACCTGGTCATCCCCTATGATCTATCTCAACAACTCTACCTCTCTAAGTCCAATGTATAAGGGTGAGATAATAATAATGTAGGCCCCGTCAACGTGCTTCTGAAGCGAACTATGCTAAAAACCCAATGTGTGCTCTCCGCAAGGCCCCTCGTCAATGTCCAACCCAAAGGACAGTTGTGCATCCTCCTCCATCACGACCTCAACTTGAACCTCCAACTACTCCTCCATTGACAACCCATCATACAAAACATCCCCACCGGTCAGCTATAGGTGATTGTCGTCCGGTAACTCTGTCATAGATCTGGATCCCTGTGTACATATCAGCTCCTCGTCAAAGGTGGAGATGTCTCTTGACTCCTCATCAACTTGTTGTGAGCTGCTATCGACTGAAAACTCGATCACGACCCTGGATACTTCAACAACGGATGGGACCTCCTCAATGGTGAACACCTCTGTCTCCTGGCACCTCATCAATGAATGGCCCTATGGGTGTATGCTCTACTCTCTCCCCCAAGTTTTTAGTCAAAGCTATCAAAGGAATCTCCAACAAGGGTGATTTGTGCGTAACACTAAGTGTATCTACGTGCCCCTCACAACCGGGCGTGCCCTCAGCCTCATGCTCAACCTCTTGCTTAGGCTCTTGATATTTAAAGCCAAGTGTCCACTAGCAAAAGCGCCTCCTTCTCTCAACCTATAATTGTCCCCATCCTACCTGCTCATTTTGAGGAGATCCAGTGCCCTGAGTCCGTCGACATTCCCCACATGGTGTAGATGGTTGCACCCCCCACGGCCTGCGCACCTCTAGTGTCTCTATTGTAAGGATGACGATGGATCTAGTTCGACACCTTGCTCAATTGAGCCAATCTCTCATCGTTCAAATGGATTCCACCCCAGAATTCATACATACTAAATTTTCCTTAAGCCATGGGTTGTTTATGCTTTAACCCGTCAGTGTGCATACATGCCCACATCTTCAATGACCTAGTTGGCTATCCCACAACTAGCCAAGATCATGGCTCTGATACCACTGTAATATTCCAAATGCGAAAAATATCATAAATAACAGAAGTAACAAACTAGCTATAGCTACAAAATTAAAAAATGCACAACCATACATAATTGAACACAGAAATATGAGCAAAAACTTTGAGTCATTGTATTAAGTCTGATAAATATGAGTACAATGAATGAGATCAGAGGAACCTGGGCTTGCTACTGCAAGTTATGGCAAGAACCTTGGTGTGACTTTCCCCACATGGTGTAGATAGTTGCAGCCCCACAGCTTGCACACCACTAGTGTCTCTGTTGTATGGATGAGGATGGATCTGGCTCGACACCTTGCTCAATTGGGCCAATCTCTCATCGTTCCAGTGGATTCCACCCCAGAATTCCTACATACTAAATTTTCCTTAAGCCATGGGTTGTCTATGCTTTAACCCGTCACTGTGCATACATGCCCAAATCTTCAATGACCTAGTTGGCTACCCCACAGCTAGCCAAGATCATGGCTCTGATACCACTGTAATATTCCAAATGGGAAAAATATCGTAGATAACAGAAGCAATGAACTAGCTATAGCTACAAAATTCAGAAATGCACAACCATACATAATTGAAAACATAAATATGAGCAAAAACTTTGAGTCATTGTATTAATTCTGATAAATATTAAAATATGAGTACAATAAATGAGATCAAAGGAACCTGGGCTTGCTATTGCAAGTTATGGCAAGAACCTTGGTGTGACTACAATGCTCAAATGCTGGAAAGATTACCCATGAAGAATTGTGCATCCCAGGAAGAACTGCTAGCTGTTGTTGGGAGGAAATTGGAAGAACTACTATGAAGAGTGCCCGAAACGAGTTGAAACTCTGATGGTGCCCTCCCAACTAGATATTCAGCAAGCCTCAGAGAAATCTCACGAACCCAAGTGGCGGAAATGGTCCCAGGGTAAACTACGCCCTCCTCCAACAATTTCTATTGTTGGCTGCTGAATGGGACTAGGAATTTTGCCCTCAGAGGTGCTCAAAAAATTCTATAAAATTAATCCTAGTGTCCTCTCACCAAGCCCAGAAAGGGTTTGGGTTGAATCCAACATGCCCCAGTGACCCCAAAAAATGTGTATGGTTCTAACTAGATCGAAAATTTCCTGTAGAAAGAATTTTGTTGTAGAAGGCCAATCAATATCTTGAAAAATTTCCTCCAACCCCTGCAAATCACTCCTCCAAACCTCCTTATTTCTCCTTAGCCCGAACTCCCCAAATCTCCCTGTCAAAATGTCTGCGCAGTAGCTGTCCAGAAACCCCTATGCATGCCTTGAATTCGGCCCTCCAAAATGCAGCACTCTCGGCCCTGCAAACCACCAAGGAAAAACTCATCCTCCCTATGGATAAATCTTTGCAAATTCTTCGGCGAAAACTCCATTATTTGCTAGCTTCTCTCAGCCCCTTCGAATTTCCTTCTGTGCCCTAAGAGAAGCACGCTCCAGCTGGAAATAGTCTGCAATGTAACTCCTAGAGAAGCCCTGATATGGACTCCTTACTCCCATAGGGTGACACTCGAAGTTCACCAAAAGTAGAGTTGGAATTCTAGCTCGAAAATTCTTTGTGCTGAACAACATGATTGGCTTGGCTAAGCAGCTCAAGAGAACTAATGTTGAAATTGTAGAATGACAAAAGATACAAATGAAGGCCACTTCTCCTTATTTATAATTGTTGGCCTCCTTTTCTCCCTTGGTGGCCCCCACTCTTTCTCTCTCCTATTCCCACCCCCGTCCTCTCTCTCTCTCTCCTCCAAGAGTGCAAGTTCACTTCTTGGGCCAAATTTCTCTCTCTTGTGGGCCCCACATTCCACTAGAGCTGCAATTTCCCTTTTACCTCCTAAGTCAAAAAATTGGAATTGCCTCCTCTTCCAAAAATCATCTCTAATGCGGAAAATCAAAATTGAGGATATTACAGGTGATGTGAACTTGAGCAAGAAATCAACCTTCATCAACCAACACCCTTCTCACCATACTTCCCTTCTTTGAATCTACCTATCTCCACTCAGACCAAGTTGGACCCACCACCATACTCATTAATGCATTTTCAACTTCAACAAGGCAACACAAGATGATGAAGTTTGAGGCATACCTTGTCTCAACAACTTTCAACAACTCCAATTTGGAGTATTCTTGATATATTGCTTGAGATTGGTGGTGGATGGTGATGAATTTTATAATCTCCCTAGCTTGTCGTGTGACCTCCTTAATCCATTCCGTTTTTGCCTCAATCTTTTCTGAAATCATATTCAAATTGTGGACAATGCAAGAAGTCCAAAAGATGTGATTGTGTCTACTCTCAACAATTAAGCCTGCATCTTTGCAAACAGATGCATTATCTAATAACTTGCACCACAGTTTCTGGCCCTACTTGTTCAATGGAAAAAATTAAAATATCAGCAATGAACTTACTATCCTTTATCTCACCTAAACAAGCTTCTGCTTTGATGAACATGGCTCCTTTTGGTGATGATGCAATGACATTAATCAAAGGCATACGTCTTGTACCAGTCCAGCCATCTGAGATAATGGAAAAAACTATACTACCCCATGAGTTATGAATTGGTTTCAGAACATCGTCAAGAAGTTGCCTCTCTTTCTTCAGCAAAATTGTTCTTACTTTTTCATAGTTTGGCCTTTGTAATCTTGAGGGGCTTTGTTAGTCGCTCTCACCAAATCCTGCCAATATGGGGATCAAACCACATTAAAAGGGATGCCACAAGCAAAGATGGCCCTTGTCACTCTTGAGTCAGCTTCTCTCCCTTAATTATCAAGCATTTTCAACAATACGTTGTCTTGAATTGGAGTTGATGGCTTTGATAACTCCGCTTCTACTTCTGGTGCCCTCCTATTTCTTGCTTCCTGAACAATCTTTGGCTCAATGTTATTAGACATGCAAGGATTGGTAGTGCCCGTGCCAATTTTGTTTCTTTGATCCTTCAACCTTTGAGCATCATCCCTCTCTTTCTTGAATTTAGCCCTCATCTCTAGATTTTTGGTATGTGCCAGGGAAAATTTTAAGAACCCCCTCTAAATTTATAAATATAATAAATGGGCGAATCTCCATGGTATATAGGAAAAATGGAAGGCGATTTTATCAATAATATAATATGTATATATAATTTTTTGGCGAATCTCTCACCAGGCATGGCGAATATTTTACTCAATTATAAAATCTTGTAAGATCTTGGCGAGTCTTTCACTAAATAATAAAACTTTGTAAAGTCCTAGTGAATCTTAGCATAGGCTACATGCTGGTTTAATTCCCCCATTTAAATAGGCTACATTCCAGGTGAATACCATGGGTCAATACCATGTGCCATTTTGGTGAATACCATGGGTCAATACCATGTGCCATTTTGGTGAATACCATGGGTCAATACCATGTACCATTTTTATTTTTATTAATTCTAATATTAGGGTTAATAATGGTTTTTTGCATGGTATTAATAACAATCTAGTCCATGATATTTGTCCCATAGTATTTTGGCCATATGTTTCACCTAAATATAACCCATTTTTGAGTGTTCGTAAATATAAGGTGACTTATGGAGTAAATATAAAAAAATGTTTTATTTGTTTACCATACCTCTTGTTTATTTATATTTTTATTAATTTACCATACCTCTTTTACTAATATGGTATTTGGCCCATAGGATTCACTTAAATAAAACCTCTTTCTTGAGCCTTCATAAATAGAACGAGGGTTATGGACTAAATATAAAAAGAGGTTTTATTTATTTACGATACGTCTAGTTTATTTATATTTTTATTTATTTACCATACCGTTTGAGTAAGTATAAAAAGACGTTTTATTTATTTACCATACCTCCACTTTACTTATATTTTTATTTGTTTACACCGTTACATGTATATAAGGTGACTTATGGAGTAAATATAAAAAATGTTTTATTTATTTACCATACCTCTCATTTATTTATATTTTTATTAATTTACCATACCTCTTTTATAAATATGGTATTTGGCCCATAGGATTCACTTAAATAAAACCTATTCTTGAAAATGGGCGAATGGATTCACTTAAATAAAACCTATTCTTGAAAATGAGCGAATGGAAGGTTGTAAGTCCTAATTTCAAGGGCTAAATTTACCTTTTTTACCCTCTCCCTTAAAATAAGGTGGGCTATTTGAGGTGATTTGTAAAAATGTACTATGATACAAAATATTCGCCCACTAAAAATTTAAAACCCCTTAATTTCGCCAAAGGGCGAACATTCGCCCCTAAAATTATCCTTGGTATGTGCACACACATCAATACCCTTTATCTCTTCATGCAAAATGTGAGCCTTCACTCTCGTGTAAGAGCCCTTGAAGGTCTTTTCATTTTTGCATAAATTGCACTTCCATTCCCATGTACCATTAGAACCCATATGTTTCACTTTGGTAACATACTTCCATAGAGGATAATATTCTTGTTGCCTGGTTGCTTGAGTGGATTTAGGGGCACTTGGAACACAACTTTGAGAAGCCATGAATGCTGCAAAATTACAAAGTGAAAAACTCACCCAATTTAGGAGCACTTGAAACACAACTTTGAGAAGCCATGAATGCTGCAAAATTAGGAAATGAAAAACTCACCCAACTAGCTGTTGCCCAAGTGTTAAATTTAGGTATGTTCTATGCTTAGAGCAATTTATTTCAATTTTCATAGTTAGCTCAATATCTTTTCCAGATTAACAATCACATCAGCATTAAAGTAAACTGCAGATAACATAAACATAAATTGCAAAAAACAAGAGGACACAAGATGTGGCGCTAGCCAGGGACAAACCCCAATGTGGGGAAACCATTGATCAATTCTTCTTATATGTTCTTCAATAGTTCAACAGAGAGAGAGAGAGATAGTACATTTACAACAGAAGTCAACACTTTGACTTATCTAGATAAGAGCATAGATCATCTCTAAGA
The DNA here is from genome assembly GCA_031772625.1 of Pinus tabuliformis. Classification (NCBI taxonomy): domain Eukaryota; kingdom Viridiplantae; phylum Streptophyta; class Pinopsida; order Pinales; family Pinaceae; genus Pinus; species Pinus tabuliformis. The sequence continues at coordinate 33,107,233 of CM062819.1, read as the reverse complement.
AGATGATACATGAAATCAGTTGAAGACATGCGGCTTCAACTGATTCTCCAAGGTGACTCCTTCACCTATCGTTGTGTTGCATTTCGTCATCATGTTGCACCTCACCGCGCTGCACCATGCTGCACCCATCATCACTATGCTGCATCTCATCACGCTTCATTAATCATGACTGTACCCATCACTGTACTGCATTATGTGCCATTGCTGCACCATGTTGCCATACTGACCTATGTGTAGGCTGCACCTTGCTTGCTTGTTGTCCTTAGCATGCTTGTTGTTGCATGCTAGCTGTAATACTGCATGCTTGGTGTATTTGCTGCTAAGTACCATACAACTGTCCCAATGTTAGTTAGTTGTCCCTTGCATGTTGCTCTCCTTTGGAGACAGATGCTCCGGCTGTTCAGCAATTCCTGACAGTTCCGGCTTCTACCCTCTGCATCAGCTTTCTCGGCAATTCTGGCTTCTGCCATCTACGTCAGCGTTCCCAGCTGTTCCGACTTCTACCCTCTACGTCAGCGTTCCCGGCTGTTCTGGCAGTTCCCGACAGTTCCGACTTCTGCCCTCTACGTCATCGTTCCCGGCTGTTCCGATTGTTCCGCCTTCTGCCCTCTGCGTCAGCTTTCCTCCCTATTTCGCCAGTTCCCAACAATTCCGGCTATTCCCGGCAGTTCCGGCTTCTGCCCTCTGTGTCAGCTTTCTCGGTTGTTCCGACAGTTCCAGCTTCTGCCCTCTGCGTCAGCTTTCCCCGCTGTTCTGGCAGTTTCAGCTATTCCCAGCAGTTCTGACAGCTCTGGCTTCTGCCCTCTGGATTAGGGCAGCATTATCCCTTAGGATCTCTCCTCATACTAAAACCCAAAGACAAGTAGAGAGGAAGAGATCCCAAGTGTGTTGAAATGACTTGAAAGCCACCTCTATTTATACTAAAATGTTGAGCACAATTGGGGTTTATTTGGTCGCTGGCCAACCTTGAAGAATTGTCCCATAACACAAATAAATTCATATCTCCATGAATACTTATCGGAATCGGATGATCTTTAGATTAGTCCTACACCTCTCGATGAGAGGGATCCAAGAAAAATATCAGCTTCCATTAATAAGATGACCCACATGGAGTTTGGCCCTAGTTTCCAATTTTAACACCAAACTCTTCCTCTTGCTGCCCATGCTCCAAAACACAAATAAACTCCTTGTTGCTGCTATAGGCCCTAGTTGCCAATTTTAACACCAAACCCTTCCTCTTGCAAGTTGCTGCCCATGCTCCAAAACACAAATAAACTCCTTGCTGCTGCTATAGGAAGCTCCTCTTGCAGGACAATGTGTGAGAAATGAGTGAATAAAGTGTCTTTTTTTTTTTAAAAAGAGGGTCATAGGGTTCTTAAAGAATTCGATTTTTTTCATCTTCTAGAGAATTCTATTTGTAATTTTTTTTATTAAATTTAGCGAACAGCCACATAAAAACTGTTATATTAGTGTATTTGAGTGTTAGAAGGGGACCACACCCTTCTTCACCCCTTGAGCTTTCCGAAAAAGGTAAAAAAAAAATCGCATTTCTGTTGCCCGAAACTCGGCCTATAGTGGCCGAAACGGCACCGGCCATACCGGACGACATTTCGAAAACGTGAAATGCCGTACGGTAGGGCCAGTGGCGTTTCAGGGCTGTTTCAGCATTTCGTGCTGTGCCCAGTACTAGTAGGCCACCCTTTTAGGCGTTTCCTGCAACAGAGTTGCAAAATCATTGAGAATAGATCTATTTTTGAAGACTCTCCTATTACTAATGAGATTAGCAATAGAAGTCAAGAAAATTATATATGGACTCGTTCCAGAAGATACAAATTTCATGACATTATGTGTAAAAGCTAAATTTAAGGTAATTGGGCACAATAAACAATTAGAAAAATCGAGGCTATTTTTATCTAATGAAGCATCTTTTACAGCCTCCTAATTGAAGTTCATAATTATATTTGAACTATGCTGGATACGGACAGAAGATCACAATAGGACTCGAAGTGTATTGTCTCCTTTTCTAGAGAAAAGTTATCTTTTTAGGTATGCTTTACCATGATATATATATTCAAAATAACTGTATAAACTATTATAAGATACCTGCATTTTACCTATAGAGACGCCTAGAAAATTAACCATTCAAGATAGAAATTTCATTTTATTGGTGAAAGAAAAAGGTACAAAGGACAAGCTTGTTTTTTCTAGCAACAAAATATCTATATATTTAGACCGGCCAAAATGTTTTCAACTTTTCTCCCACTCTGCAGTTGATATACCAAAGGGAATTCAGAGTCACTACTTACTGTGTTTACTCTTGCAGTTGCCATCGAAAATGTTGATCCCCTTAAATGAATTAAAGTGACACTGAAATGTCTTCGAAGTTGAAAAATTTGCTCTTGTTACACCAAAGGAAATTTGAAAGTTATTTTGTTGTTACACATTTTCTATGCATTTTTTTGATTGCATTTTAAGGTGTCAAGTGGGTAACTTGAGGTTGTGATGGTCATTACGGAGAGGTCGGCATTCAATCAACAACTCAGTTCACTCAAACAAAGATGTTCACTACATTGGTCTCAGTATATTATGAATTCACATAGAGGCCCCATTCTAAAAGTACATTGAGAGTGTTAAAATACCACTGTAGAGAACTAATTCAAAGACATACTTGTCAGTTCGTAAATGAAGTGATATCTATATAAGCATTGTTGTACAAGGAGTTGTGAAGTAAAATCGTAATAGGAATTATTACACAATTCCTATATTTTTTTAAATCCTCAAACAGAATAGGTATTATTTTTGAACTAGAGTAGATCACTTGTTCTACTATCACCACAGCACATTCTAAAATGCCAATTCGATTCAATGCTATTTTCTCCAATTCTTAGCAATGGGAGATGTAGCTAATATGATAATCAGCACAGACAAGGAGAGGTCGTGGGAGTGTACATCTTCGTCACATAGAACAAGGGACTGGACATACACAGTATGGGTCTTAGAGACTGCATTTATAGTATTTTGAGAAATAGGGTAACAACATATTTATAACCTTTACTGGCTCCTGTTGAAGGTTTTCTGGTCCGTGATTCTCCCTCTAGGGACCTTACTGATGCTCCAGTGGATCAAGGACAAACTCCCACTATTATCTCCTCTGATCAGGATTAGGCTAGATAGAAATTCAAGTTTTTTTGCTGTTATTTTTCGCTTAAAAGACTCATAGCTACAGTTAATATGTGAGTTCTCTTGTCTCAACATGTTCTGTTAAATTCAATTGTGGAAATCATGTTTTGTACAACTCTTCATAGTCTGATCAATGATGGTAAGCTATGTTGAACGAAACTTCTAGGAACCCGAGTCCCGACGTTTCGGGACGTACCCGTACCTAAAACTCCGAAACTTGACCAAAACTCGACCATTATGTAATCATCTATGAGAGTTAATATAGAATTGGTTTTCCTTCTAAATTGTCATCTATGGGTCTTATTACCTTTTTTCTTGCAAGATAATGTGTTATTCACTTATTTATAAATTTATTTTTATATATATCAACATATATTGCGTTTCAGCCAACGTTTTGGCCGATGTTTCCATTTTTGGGAGGTGACGTTTCTAAACGTACCCGTTTTGGAAACTCTGAAACGTTTCAGCATTTCATGCAACTTAGGTGGTAAGAGTATCTGGAGTGGCTCTATTTTGGTTTCGCTGTACTTGCTCTGGAGGTGGAGGTTTCCCATTGTTGGTGCAGATATAATGTTTACCTAGTCTTTTGCTGGTGGTTTATGTCTCTGCTTTTAATGACTCTGGGGGTTTTGCACCTGTAATTTGCATTTTTTCCAGTGTTACTTGGGATCAGGAGCAAAAGTGGAGACCAGGAGCGAAAACGGGTGTGGGAGCGACATTTTCAAAAGCTCCCGGTTTGGGAGCGAATCCCGGACCGTTTTTTATATAATATATATATTTTTTATATTTTTATATTTTGATACATATATGTCAACAAAAAACATGCAGAATTATGAATTAGATATAAAAAAACATAGATTGAACCATATAACAACAATCATCTAGAAGTTATAATCTTCATCAACCACGTCCACAAGTTAGTAACATAGTAACATACAACATATCGAGTCTCGTGATTCATCAATCTTAAAGTTTCAAGCTTTCAAAATTCAATATATAACATTTATCATCATTGATCACCAAAGTTGTACTTGTAAGCTAAGTGTAACCATTACAACAAATAATATCTAATATGAAATGAAATGTTATAAAATGAATGAAACAACCTTCAACTTTCATGAAGCATCATATTCATTATTCATTACTAATGAGTTATAATTGCCAACTTCAAACTTAAATTGTCATATATTATTTAAAAAAAATATCATAATCAATATGAAAGAGTCAATAGTTATAAAAACTACTAAAAACTAGAAAAGACAAGTAAATCTATTATCTATTTCTTATGCTTGGGCCTCTTGCCACCACGAGAAATGTCTAGTTTTTTAGTCTTGTTGGAAAATCAGGATCTTTGTCATTAATATCACCCTCTAAGCATTAATATCCAGAGGTATCTTTGTCATTACCTCTGTATCTGTGTAGGGATCTTTCACATTAATATCACCCTCTAAGCATTAACATAAGATAGAAAAGCATAGCATGTCAAGTCAAGATTTTGTTTGAGTGATGCGTACATTTTTAGGAGGGTCATGATAGAGGAGTTCGACAACCAAAGTCACTAACATCAAGGTACATAGAGGGATTGGTGCTCTGGATTAAATACGAGTTCCATACCCTAATACATGACAAAATTCAATGGAAACATTGCAATCCTGAAATCCTGAAAAACTAATAAGTCCACTGGATTTTGAATAAAATCTAAAATTCTACTTTCTCCATATGAAATCCAAGGAGATCGAAACCACTCTCAAACATCTTGAGTCATTTCATGGTACTGTTAAAAATTTAAGTAAAAGGATGAAAATGAAGATTAAGGAGAAGATTAAGGAGAATGCATTCTCCTTAATCTTCATTTTCATCCTTTTACTTTAAGAATTTAACATTACCATGAATCGCATATCAACTAGGGCCATAGGCTTGATCATTAAGTTGCCCCACTCAAAACTTATTTATTTCTTTGAAAAAAAATTGCATTGGAACATTACTACAAAAAATTTGCAAAAAAGGCTAAACACTCCTGAAAAGGCAATGAGCATTTTTTTTTTTTAGGGAGCGCGCTCCCGATTTGCTCCCGCCCGGAGCGCGGATTGGGAGCAGCATCAGGGGGGGGGGGGCGCTCCCCTGCAACACTGATTTTTCCAATTGAAGCCTTTCATTCAATGCTTTCAGCTTGGGTTGTTTTGGAATGAATGGGTATGTGTGCCTCTGAGTCTGTGGTTTCTCTTTTCATGCTGGAGGGAAGTCGAGATTTCATGTAATGGACACTCACGAAGACCAGTGCGCTCAGTGCGCTCATGTTATTCTCTGTCAAAGGATGCCCTGGATTCGGAGCTCTCGTCTCTTCTGGGTTTGGAGCTCTCATTTGTTCTGGTCTTCAAGACAATTAGTACTGAAGCGCATTTGTTTTCAGTTTATGCGCAGTCTTTCTCCGAATTTGTCTCATTTTAAGAGGAGCCTAAACTCCTGCTGCAAATCTTTAGCTACTGTTAAATTGGGACCTTGTTATTGTTGCAATGGCATTTTGGTGGTTCTGGAATCCTGCGACTGTTGGAGAAGCTGGTCATTTTGGAGATTATGAACTTGATGTTCAAGCGATCTATGTAAACCTGTTTTGAGATGAATATGAATTTGAAGTATTCTTATTCACAGAAAAAACCTTTTCCTCACTACATTAAGGTAAGGACCACCCCTTTTAACTAAAGTAATAAGAAATAAATTATTTATATATTGTGCCTGCAGACAGAAGAATTGGCAATGTTTTAAGCATTGGTTCTTTTACTGTTTTATTAAATTTTTCCCTTTTTTCAGTTTCTGAATTGTGGGGCACACCAATGCTTAATTTATAAAGATTAAAGAAAGATTGTTTTGCAGAACTAGAATCTCCCAATACAGAAAACTTTCAGAACACATTTCCTGTAACCAAACAAGCCCCAGAAGTTCTCAATTATACAAGTGTGCTTGTGTGTAATGAGAGAGAAAGGGTGTGTGTGTCTGTGTTTGCACGTGGGCGTGCACAAAAGAGAGAGAGAGAGAGAGAGAGAGAGACCTTCCCAAATGAGCTGGCCACTGTGGTTGCTGCTAGACCGATCTCTGTATAATCACCACCTGAGATAATTTCCCACATTTACCTCTTTACCTTTAATATCCAGGAAAACTGAAATTAGACAAATAGATAGATTGTAATAATAATGCCAGATGTGGAGATCTGAGAAATTTATCTTACTTCTATGGACATCTTGCAAATCATAATATCTTAAGGAAGAAAAATGATTACAATAATCCTATATTGAAAGACATGAACCAATACCAAACTAACCATAAATATCCCCAACTAGCATATCAATCTGTGTTGAGTCTCCTCGTGTAGCAAGATTAAGGGCTTCCTCAAAGCTGCATATTATAACACGTTTCAATGAGTCTCAAGAACTCTGAATTTCAAAATTATGACAAGTTATTAGACAAATGGAATTTACAAAACTAAATACTATGCTTATGTTTCGAACGAGTTTCTCTTTCTTTTTTTTCCTCTCTCTCTCCAAGGAAAGTCTCATGGGATCCCCCCCTCTTCCCCAGAATATCCGGATGGATGGCAGCTCAACGCCAGCCACAATAGTAACTGCTCACCCTGAGGGTCTCGACCGGATATGAACCTGCGAACTATCGCCTTCCCATTGGCAACATGTCTTAGGCAGATGGTTCAACTGATTAAGCTAACCCTTGGGGCTGTGGAACAGATTTACCTTATTAGACATAGTCACTCTTTAGAAGATGATGCTATTTTTAGGATCAATGATTACTAATTTCAAACGTTGGCTATTTTTAGCTGTGCTCTTTTTTTTTTGCAGAATGTATTTATAGCATGTGTATTTAGGTCATGTATATCATGCACATCCATGTCTTTCTATCGTATGTATTTGTGGCTAACTATTCAGTTAATTTGATCAGTATTGTAGGCAAACTCCAAAAGGGAACTTCACGTCCAAATCAACAACCATAATAGCAATGATAGAATGAATAACTCTATTTCTCTCAAGGCCTTCATTTATTAAATTTGTACGTAACACTTTCCATGCAGAATATTGGCAGAGAGAAGCAAGATATGATAAAATAAATATATTAATGTGCAGTGAAAGGAAAAAGTACAATAATCAGTAAGAAACTAAGGCTCTCTGAAAACATAAAGTAGGCTAAATTGTCCAATACATGAGAAATGTGTAAAAAGAGCATGATCAAGTAATGTTGGAAGAAAAAAAAGCAAGAAAAGGAGCAGGGGCTATTATTATTCCCCATATGAAAATCAGTACATAGACATTAATAAGTTTTAGGTGGCAGAGATACATTAAGTGGCCTCCACATCCTAATTATTAACCAGCGTAGATCCATCTTAATTCCAGATCTACCAAGCACTGAGAGGGATCAAATCTCTTTTCACTATAAAAAAGGTTTGCATCTCAAGAGCTTTGATCCCTTTCAGCGCTTGGTAGATCCGGAGTTAAGATGGATATAGGCTAGTTTAATTCCTTGCTTTAAATAGACAATATTCCACATGTATACCATGGGTTCTCATAAACTTGGAGCTCAAAAACCACCAGTAACTTGACCAAGTCAAGTTTATCTTACTATTTTAGTTTAAAATTATTTTTATTTTAACATAGGGTTATTTTTATTTATTTTGACCAAGTAAAAATGTTTACAGGACATTATATTACATTACAACATCTCTATCATAGTGGGCTGGAGAGCGCCTCTCAGCATTGTTGACACCTAATCATAGGGATTGGGTGAACAACTGTAAATAGTGTAAATAAATAATAAAGAAAATGGAGAGTCATGGGGAGATGAAACTCAACAGTCACTCCCTCTTGTATATAATAATGAACAGCCTACATGAATAATACAATCTCATTTTTGAGGATTAACCCCCTGGCCTGACATGATATCGGAGCCAACCCCATGTTTGTCTTCCTTTCTACTCTTGTAACTCCCTCTTTGTTCTGCATATTTTGCAGACTAACATCTCTGTCAAATCCCTGCAAAAGCCCATGCATTGTTGAATGCATTGGTCGAAATCTCTCTCTCTTTGCCTTGAGTGCGTTAAACACTACATGTCATGTTCTATTTTATCGCACTGTTGAAGGGGTCGTATTGTTGCATTGAGGCATTGCTTTGCAACCTGGTGCGTTGAAAAGTTTGAATCAGGTGAAGAATCGGTGTGGAGACTGGTCCATTAAACCCCTGATATGCATTGGAGATCGGTTTGAGGTATGCCAATCTGTTCGTTGTCTCTGTGTCAATGGTTGTTCTACATGATTGCTAGTAGAGCGCAATGGAAGGTCGTGGCTTATTTAATTAATGGTGAGTGTGGTGCATTGAACCATCGCATGATGTGTTGAATCGATATGTTGTAATTATCTCTGCACGCTGTGGTGTGTGTTGGTCTCTATCATACACTTTTTTCTTGTGCTGAATAATTTTGAAGGCAGTAAACATGAGTTTGGCATGCAAAAAAAAAAACTTTGTCCCTCTGCATTGATTCCTGAAGCATTGAATATCTTCCTACAAACTAATTTGTTGTTGCATTGAAAGGGCCATGACTATTACTTTCAATGGTGTGTACCTCTATGAAATTTAAACAATTAAATGGGTCAGTTTAGCTATTGAAGTCGTTGTTGCATTTAATGGTGCATTAAACTCTGGTTCCATCGTCGGGACACTGTGAAATTCTTGACTGGTTATATGTTGGAGAGTGTGTTAGACTCTGGTTTCGTTGGCGTTTAATGATATATGAGGCGAGGGTATCTTGTGCGTTGAATTTTTTATTGAAGGCTGATAATTACCCCCTGTTCGTGCAATAATGTTGGGTATGTAACTTCCCTTGCATTGCTGACTTTCTGCCTGAAAATATCTCCTAGTGTGGTCATTTATATATGGTACGTATGGTTTATTAAGAAGTGCGTTGAGTTCATGGTATATAATGTGTGATGGGCACATATATATGGAGAGTTTTTAAAGTAATGGCACATTAATATATTAAAAGGTGACATGATATGGTATAAAGGTGAAGTGAGTGGTATATAAAAGCATATGAAGTGTTATGTTATGGCATATGATGGTATAAAGTGACATTGTAAGGTTTTTAAAGTTTGGTGCTTTAATGAAGACTATGGCATATATGTGCTCTTTTACTTTATAAAGACCCTAAGTGGTATATGGTATGGTATGAGAGCATTATAGAGGTATATTTGAGAGACTACATATTTAATTGATGTTTTTTTGAAGACATAGTCAATCAACTTTACAAATACATCATTGTGTTGCAACCATTGTAATTATTTTGGGCCAAATCAGTTTTTATGATGCGTTCACCCGAGTCTACTCACTATGTTGTGGCCCATTGCAACATTGGAGTAACTGAAGACCTATTCAATGCTTCACTTGCTTCATGGAAGGATGATTGGTTGCTTGATTGAGGAGCAACTTGCCACATGACTTTCAAGAGAGATTTCTTTGAAGAATTCACTAACAATGTTGATGGAGCAGTATACTTTGCAGACAAATCAAAATCAAGCCATCAGGGCTTGGCACAATCAGGCTTAAATTGCCTGGTCTTCCAGACTTTCTTCTGCATCATGTTTTATATCTCCCACAGCTGAGGAAAAACTTGTTGTCCTTGGTCCACATCTGCTAGCAAGGACACGCCATTCACATGTTTGATGGCAAGGTTGAGGTGAGAAAAGCATCAACCCACTCACTTGTTATGACAGGGATAGAAGAAGAAAGGCTTCTCAAGCTGCAAGGTACCTCTACTCGTGCACAAAATTTCTCATACAATTCTCATTATGATGAAGGTACATTTCCATCAAGTTTATTATGGCATGCTAGATTTGGACACTTGAACTATAACAGCCTCCGCTTGTTGAAAAAAAAATGGTGTTACTGGTTTGCCTACAATTCCTCAGAAACATAAGCAATGTGATGCTTGTATTCTAGGAAAGCATAGCAAACAGTCTTTTCATGATTCACATTCCAGAGCACATAGAAAACTTGAACTCATTCATTCAGATTTATGTGGTCCCCGTCCAATGCCTGTTCCTTCTGCAACTAGAAATAAATATATGATGACATTTATTGATGACTACACCAGAATGTGTTGGGTTTATTTATTGAAGAACAAATCTAATGCTTTTCAAACATTCAAGAACTTTCATACATGGATTGAAAATGATGCACAATCTCATATCGGCTCTATTTGCACTAATAATGGAAAAGAATACACTTCAAATGAATTTGAAAACTATCTTCGCCAACATGCGATCAAACATCGAACAACTATGCCTTATAATCCCCAACAAAACGGAGTAGCTGAAAGAATGAATAGGACAATCTTAAATATGGTGCGCTCCAGGATGTTTTTCAAGAATGTAAAATTGATGTTTTGGGCTGATGTATTTCTATGTGTTGTATATGTAAAGAATAGATGTCCATCTAATGCTATTAGAAACAAGACTCCTTATGAAATGTGGTATGGGCACATTCTTTCGGTAAAGCATCTCAGGGTCTTTGGTTCCACATTTTATGCCTTGATACCAAAGGTACATAAAAACAAACTTGGTGCAAGGAGTCGTAAGTATATCTTCCTTGCGGTATTCAAACACCTCCAAAGCCTACCGTCTCTATGATGAAGTCAATAAAAAGTTTGTTGTATCTAGAAATGTAATCTTTCTTGAATCATCCAAAGCTGACAATGTTGTTGAGCGGCAACTTGATCGCTTGGATAGATTCACAAATGCAAAATCATTTCAAGAATTTGATAATCAGATTCCACATCTTGAAGGGGGGATTCCTATACTAGATCAACCTATGGAATCTTCTTCTAAAGCACTCTCTCCCCCGCATGAAACTCCAACAACGGATGATACTTTGAGTGATGTGATTGACATAATTGGGAGACTCAATCTTGATTTAGTCCCAACTCCATCAACGGAGCAGCCTGGACCATCTCAGAAAGGTTCCCCAAAGTGGCTGACAAAGACACGTGAAAGTGTTCATCCTGATGAGGTTGGAAAGACAGGAACTAGAAATTCAAACCAACAAAATGGAGGTGATGTAGATGACTCTGATTCACCTGTTGATATGGATGTTTCTTATGATTGTGAATTGAATTTGTCTACAGATTTTGAACCAACTTCCTTCAAAGAAGCTTCTTCTCATGATGAATGGAAAGAAGCGATGCAAAAGGAGTATGATGCCTTGATAAAGAATGGCACTTGGAAGCTGGTTGATCCTCCATTGGGAACCAAACCAATTGGCTACAAGTGGGTCCACAAGAACAAGTATAAAGTTGATGGCTCACTTGACAAGCACAAAGCCAGGGTAGTGGCAAAAGGTTTTACACAGAAGGAAGGTGTCGATTATAAGGAGGAAGGGGTCGATTATAAGGAGACTTTTTCCCCCACAGCAAAATGGGCTACCATCCAGACACCCTTTGCCCTAGCAGCTCAGAACGGTTGGAAAGTCCATCAAATGGATATAAAAACTGCTTTCTTGAATGGAGATCTAAAAGAGAATGTTTCTATGTCCCAGACTGAAGGATTTTCTGTGAAAGGACATGAAAGTATGCAAACTTGTGAAATCCTTATATGGCCTCAAACGATCACCAGGAGCCTGGTATGAAAAACTAACTGAGCATCTTCTGAAACTCAATTTTAAACATTATGATCTTGATGATGCAACTTTATTTGTCAAGAAAGTTGGCAAAACAGTTGTAGATCTTGTGGTATATGTAGATGATCTTTTAATGACAGGGAACAATGAAAGCTACATTGCATCCATAAAGAAGGAATTGAGGAAAGGTTTTGAAATGACTGATTTGGGCTATGTTCATTACTATCTTGGTATTGAAGTAACTCAACATCCGAAGTCCATATTCCTTTCTCAAAAGAAGTACATTGGAGATCTGTTGAACAGGTTTGGCATGGCTGAATGCAATCCTCTGACTACTCCAATGGAACAAAACTTAAAGCTCACATCCATTGAAGGAAAAGAATTTGAGGATGCAACAAAGTATAGACAGCTTGTAGGAAGTCTCAACTACCTGACTACTACCAGACCAAACATTTCGTTTGCTGTTGGAATCCTCTCCAGGTTTATGCAAAAGCCTTGTGAGGGACATTGGTCTGCTGCAAAAAGAGTTTCAAAGTACTTGAAGGGAACTCAAGACTTTGGAATCAAGTATACACAGGTGGGTGACTTCAGCTTGATTGGATACTAAGATTCAGACTTCTATGGAGACAAAGAAATTGGGGTATCTACTTCAGGTTATGCTATGAGTCTTGGATCAAGAGTTGTCTCCTGGAGAGCACGCAAACAATCAATTCTAGCAGATTCCACAACAGAGGTAGAATATGTGGCAGCAGCTGAGGCAAAAAAAAAAATTGTGGCTTAGGAAAATTCAGGAAGATTTGTAGGTAAAACAAGTACATTCGACTCCACTCATGATTGATAATACCTCGGCAATAAAGTTGGCCAAGAACCCAAAGTTCCATGATCGAACGAAGCACATCAATGCAAAATATCATCTGATTCGACATCATGTTGAGGCCGAAACCATCCATCTTCGCCATTGTTCCACTCATGAGCAAATTGCAGACATCTTCACCAAAGCGCTTGGAAGAAAAAAGCTTGAAAGATTCAGAACGATGCTTGGACTCACCAACATCCCTTCAGATTAAAGGGGGGAATGTTGACACCTAATCATAGGGATTGGGTGAACCCCTGTAAATAGTGTAAATAAATAATAGAAAAAATAGAGAGTCATCGGGAGATGAAACTCAACAGTCACTCCCTCTTGTATATAATAATGAACAACCTAAATGAATAATACAATCTCATTTTTTAGGAGTTACATCTTGGCCTGACAGGCGCAAACATGCATGACCTCCTTAATTTTTGGGCCACAAATTATAACATAACATAAAGTTCCTGACTTGAAACTTTTAAGCTAATATTTTATTACATTATATAATCATTATACTAAGCTAGCTCCTTGTGTTGTTGACATTCATATTAGAACATCCAGGTAACTAAATCTAAACTTACAATCATTGATGCAAGATCTCATGTCTATGTTCTAATATTAATGTTGTTAATTTTTGGTTGCTCCAAAAGTGCTTTCACCTACCTAGGAGAGTGCTTCATGGGATTTGAGGGGCTTGTGCTCTCCTATAGGCCCTTTGTTTATTTTTAACCTATATTTGGAGAGCTTAGATTGGGTGTCTGTTAACTTAGGGATGAATATCACAGAGGCACACTTATTGAAGTGGTAGTAGGCATTTGGCATATTGGTCTCTTCTACAAGGGCACACTTGTTGATGAGGATGGGCACTTGGCACATAACCACATTACACACAGTTTGAGGAGGAAAGCTTAAGCTAAGAAGCTATTGGTTGGAGGGTGCAGCATCTTGTAGGTGGAGCGTTTGACATGTGGACAAGTAGCTTGGAGGGAATAACACTTTGAGGGTTCAACAAACCCTAGAGTATTGTATGACATGTGAACACCTTCCTTTGAAGAGCACCCCATTTGGGGCTTTCTTTGGTGACTTTGGCTAGGGATATTTGTGGCCTTAGTTCATGTTTCGTTATTGGCCTCCCTCACCTTAGTCTATAAAAAAGATTGTTATGAAACCAGCTCACAAAAAGATAGAAAAGAGAGATCCACACCTTAGAATTCAGCCTCTTCGAGGGGGCAACCTCCTTTACATTACATAAATAAGCAATTCTTGGATGATACAAATGAAAAGACCTCAAAAGACCTCTTTTCTATATATAGGAGTCTAAGGGGTCATAACATAATCAGAGCCGACATAACAAAAATAATGTAAGGGCACAATAATAACAATAGTGGGCTTCTATGTGGCACAATAGTAACAATATGGGCACTACATGGGTACATCAATATAATAAGTGGGTTGTACTAATAACAATAAGGGGTTACACTAGTAGTATAGGGGCCTAACATGCCCCTCTCCTTCAAAAAGCGTTGTCCTCAACGCTTGAGTAGTTCTTGATGCTTCTGTATAAAATTCTTGTCCTCCCATGTGGAATATTCAGCAGGTAAGTTCTTCCACTTGATGAGATACTCTGGAATTGATCGATTTCGTAGTTGTCGAGTTCTTGTTTCTGTGACTGCTCCAGGTTCCAATATGATTTTTCCTTCCTCTTCAATTTCTGGCAATATTGTTTGAATTGGGATTTTTTGAAACTTTTGAATAAGTGGCCATACTTCTTCGTCCTTCTTCCATTCATACCTTGCTTCGTTTATCCAATCTGGTTGGATAATAGAAATAGCACAAAACAATGCTTCCACATCCTCATCCTTGAAGAGTCTTCCCATTCGGTAAGGTCGCCATTTTTTAAGTGCATGTAGTATTGCCAACATTTCCTTCTCATAAATAGCTTGCTTGAGATGTAGCAGTAAAAATACCCAATCACCTACATCAAAACATTTTTTACTACGATGTTGATCTACCTGTTGTTTCGTTTGATTTTGCACCGAAGTGGCGTTATCCTTTAAAAGTTGGAGAACTTGTTGTTGATGCTCGATGTGATCTTTCTCTGCTTGAACCTTTTTCTTCTTGATATGTCCTTCTATCTCTAGAGTTTGAGGAGTGGTAATTTCTTCCAATCCTTTACAAGATATGGTCGGATTCATTTCTTGATGCTCGATGTGATCTTTCACTTCTTGAACATTTTTCTTCTTGATATGTCCTTCTATCTTGATAGTTTGAGTGGTAATTTCGACCAATGAATTACAAGATATGGTTGGATTCATTTCTTCTTTCTCGATGTGATCTTTCACTTCTTGCACCTTTTTCTTCTTGATATGTCCTTCTATCTTGAGAGTTTGAGGAGTGGTAATTCTTGCCAATGCTTTACAAGATATGATCTGATTCATTTCTTCTTTCTCTGGGGTGGGGTCCTGGCGTATATCCTCTTCTTTTAATGTTTCTTGATCCTTTTCTTCCCCCTCTTCATATTCTATGTAAAATAATTTCTTCTCAGCACACTTATGACCTTTAGTGCATTTGCTATTACAATTGTAACAAAGCCCTTTTTCTCTTTTTTCTTCCAATTGTTGTGGTGTAACCCTTGAAGGTTGTGGAAGGCTGGGAGAAACAACACTTCCATCTTTATAGTTGTGAGGGGTATGCTTCCTAGTTTCCATAATTTTGCTTTCCAATATGTCACAAAGCTCTTTTACTCTTTCCAATTGTTGTGGTGTTGCTCTAAAGAAGGTGTTGCTCTTTGTATCCTCATAATGTGCTATCATTTCCTCTGTGAAAATTGACCACGTAACAAGTTGTTTACGAAAACAAAGCCCTTCATACCATAAAAATTGATCCGATTCTAAATATGAAGATGCAATACATACCTTTTGTAACAGTGGTACACCATGTAAATCAAAATATTGCTCCATCTGAAGTATCCAATTTATCGGATCCTTGCCATCAAACTTCCTCATCTTGTTTTTTCTTGATTTTAGGAGCTCGATCTTGAAATGACTGTAACTATGTACTTTCGGATCCTTAAGTTCTGAAATTTCGACCTGTAGTAGCCCTCTATGTCCTCTTTCCAATGCCACCAGTTTGATCCAAATTGGATTCTCCAAGAAAGAGTTATGCACAATCTCCCACAGTGACCTGATTATAGACTAGTTCAGTAGAGCGAACTTGTACGACGTGCCATGAGTCACTGTTTCGACCTTTGGCTCTAAAAAATATCTACAAGAAACTATAGTCCGACCTCTTTCTGTACCTTCTTACGAAATTTCAATCTGATGCTCAGAGAGAAAGTTATGACAATTTTCCCCAGGTCACCTGTTTGGAATGTAATTCAGGAGTCTGCAAAAAGACCAACTTCCTTAGATCATATCTCCGCAAATATAGCGAGAAAAACTCTGAAATTCGGCCGAGGTTCAGCGCGATTTCTTTTCAAATGGGTTTTTTTTGCAACTTCTGAAACGTCGCAGAAAAAAAGTTATAGCGAAAATGCCACGATGACCTGTTTGAAGCAGCGAAACCCTAGAATCCAAAGCTCTGATACCAAATGTTATGAAACTAGCTCACAAAAAGATAGAAAAGAGAGATGCATGCCTTAGAATTCAGCCTCTTTGAGGGGGCAACCTCCTTTACATTACATAAATAAGCAATTCTTGGATGATACAAATGAAAAGACCTCATTTCTATAAATAGGAGTCTGAGGGGTCATAACATAATCAGAGCCGACATAACAATAATAATGTAAGGGCATAATAATAACAATAGTGGGCTTCTATGTGGCACAATAGTAACAATATGGGCACTACATGGGTACATCAATATAATAAGTGGGTTGTACTAACAACAATAAGGGGTTACACTAGTAGTATAGGGGCCTAACAAGGATAGAGAGTGCCTTTGTTATCAACAACTACTTGTATTGTGTCAGACATTTAAGACTCTTGTGAATGAAACAAATATAAAGAACTGATTAGGAAAAGGATTCATTTTCAAAATAATTTTCTACTCTCTTTCTTATAAAATTCTCAAAATAACTCTGAGTTGAATTACAAAAAGAACTAACCTGTTACATCCTGTCAATGCTGATACAAGCCCCAAAAACGTGCTGCATATAAAATAAATTGTATTAAGTATACAATGGAAAAGATCACCACCTAACTCTTTATGCTGCTCCAAAAACATACATTGCCAAACACATGAATCTAATAACAAAATGTAAATCAACGTGTACGAATCTCCCAGCAAAAATTGCAGTCTAAATAATAATAGCAGTTCCACAAAAAACAATGAGAACAAAATATGTGGATATAGTAATAAATTTTAATTGAGAAGAACTATATAGAAAGTTTCTTTGTATTTCAAAAAATGATGAGACAATATGAATAGAGTTTTTCCAAAATACAACCGTCCAATGTCACCTTCCAATAACTTGATTTGTTGAAGAATCTAACCAACATAGATCCATCTTAATTCCAAATCTACCAAGCTCCGAGAGGCATCAAAACTCTTTTCACTCTAAAAGAGGTTTGCATGTCAAGAGAATTGATCCCTCTCGACATTTGGTAAATTCAGAGTTAAGATGTATCTACGTTGGGCTATATTCCACATGAATACCATTGGTCATTTTGATTTTTATTATTATTTTATTTTTATGTTGTTATTTTTATTTTTATTTTATTTTGACAGAGCTAAAATGTTTACATTACGTTACAACATTTCTACCATACTGGGCTAGAGAGCGCCTCTTGGCACAATGAACAAAGATTAACATACAAATGCATGTTGGACATCCAAAAATATCAACAATAGATGAAACATGCTAGACAAAAAAGATACGATCATAAGGCCAACATACTCCATTCGAAGTTGGATACATTTAGATAAGACAAGATAATTTTATTAATGTCCAACAAATGACCACAAAAGTAGGTCAATGGGACTAAAGAGTACGCCCGGTATGAATACAATATGGTGTTGGAGAATGTAACTAGATTTAGTGTTCATAATGACTTTTGTAATCATGACATTGTATATTTTATATAAAAAGAGAAAAATAATTTTTATTTATTCAAGCATGGGTTTCATGCTCAAAGTCTAGGTCAAAGCATGTTCTTCATGCTTCTAGGGCTTGTTGAGTCAAAGAAGAATTTTTGTCATGTATTGTAGTCCTATTTGGACTTAAAAGAAAATCACTATTTTTGGGTCTAGAAAGTCAATTTGTCCTCCAAGACCAATTCGCCCCTACCAAGGAGAAGTCGACCTAAAAGAAGCCTATTTGACCTCTTGAGAAGTGTATATATAGAAGAGACTTCGGCTCATTTGAAAGACACTTCACAAGTGCGATCTAAAGCAAGACAAGAAGGCATTTCAAGAGCAAAAGTTAAGGAAGAAGAAGCAAATCAAGAAGAAGAAGATGATTTGTCTTTTCAACCCATTTATGTTCACACGTGCAAGCAAATATAAGGTGTATGCAGTGGCTGGGGGCCAAAAGTTGTAGGTCGAATTGCAGACCTAAAGTTGCAGGACCGAAACTTTGATTGGGGCGGATTTTAGAGAGTTTAACCTTCATTGACTTTGGGAGACTTTGACTTGTTTGGAAGAGATCTTATTTGAGGGTTGACTTTATGCTTGGAAGGAATCTTGACTTTGGTCTTTAGATCTTGGAGGTCTCATTTTGTTTTTATTCTATAAGAAAATATCTATTCTTTTTGGGTTTTTCCCTTGGAGGTGTTTTGCCCTAGCTTGGAGCCTATATCTTTGTGACCTTCATTGTTTTGGTAATTGCTTGATGAAGAAGAAATAAAATTAATAATAGGCCAACTAATATCACAAGTAATTATCAAGTAAGGAAAGTCAACTCTAATATACAAATACTTTGATTTTCCAACATGTGGGAGTACCAACGCAACTGCTAGAAAATGCCAAAAAATACTACAAAGAAAGAAACCTACATAAGTATACCATAAAAAGATATGTATAAAACCCTGACAAAGGAATGGTGATACAAATCACTACTTGAGCTTGTCCAAGACTAGAAAGGTGGACAACCCAACCCAATAACTTATCAAGATAGAAAGTGAGAGAGGGAGATTGGACAATGGGGCTGATGATGTCAAGGTCTCCTAAGTCTTATGGTCAAGGGCGAGGGGTTGAACTATGCACTGACTTGCTATCAGAGTCTTCTAGAACCATTGAGGAGTCTAGCCACACAATCTAGGGGGTGGGGGGCTGTACGAGCGAGGTATACTTCTAACTTTCGAGATCAAAAGAAGTAAACTCCAATGGATCTTTGGTTACTCCTCTGGACTTGGGAGGTAGTCCAACAAGCAAGGCGTGCTCTAGTTTGGATCCATCTGGAGTTGATTTATCTAGTGCTCTGAGGACCTATGAACATGTCTCAATAGTATTGGTGGTCTACCAGAGAGGAAGGTTGATGATCCAGGTCTGGGTGTGACAAAGAACCCTTCCAAGACCTTTTACTTTCGTGATGTGTTAAATTGCATTTTAAAAGAACATAAAGGAATACATGTGCATGTTGTAAAGAAGAGGAACATGTCAATCATCAGCAACATAAAAACATAAGCCATTGATAACGAAGTTCATCTAGGAGGGGCTACGTCTCCGGGCCTCGGTGTCAAGATGGTGTAGGCCACTGCATTAAGTGTTGTCAATAGTGATGATGTACATAAGAGGTGATGTCGTTATCATACAAGGAAAATGCCCTCACGCCGGAGTGGCTCCAGGAGATGTTCCGCTATAGGAACTCTCAGTAAAAAAAGGACTCCTATTAGTATGACAAACTCATGCATGATGAGCATCCTGCCAACATGGCATAAAAGGGATCTCAATGCAAAACATGCATGACGACAACATGAGTATCCCATCAACATACAACAAAGGGATCTCAAAACATAACATGACAAGTCATGACAACAAGTACATCACATAAACGATTCTGTGTCACATCAAGCAGGAACCATAAAAACAAGTAATAAACAAGATCCCACATCAAACATCAAACAGGGATCTATGCAACACAATGGATAACAAAAGAAGTACATGAACACACTGCATATACTTCACAACCAAGGGCCATTTGAAGAAGCGGATGTCAAACTGCTAAAGCTGTTCGTGCCATCGATCTCACGGCATCAATCGCATGGAAATGGATGCTCACACCTGCATTCCACTTAGAAAAGTGGCTGGAAAATGAAATGAGCAAATGAGAAATCTGAATGCACCATCAGATTTGTGGCGTCGAATAGTGCAAAATCAACTGTCGAATTTCTAAATTCTGAGAAATTGAGAATCTGGGGCTCAAGGAATCTTTTAGATTCCTCAAAGATTCTGCTCCATGGGTGGACTGGAAATCTGCAACTCAAATGGCGACTCTGACCTCGCCATTGCGATCCCTGCGGAAAACCGTGAAAAACGACTATAAACTTTACTATATTCCGACATGGAGAAAAATTACCTCCTCGGGAAAATTTCAAGGATCGTCGTTCTGCTCCCTGTTTCTGTTAGGATATTCCGACACATAGGAAATAGTTAAGTTCAACTTGGTCTAGTATAGAGTTAGGTATAGAGTTAGGTAAAGTGTGTTTCTTTACCGTTGTACATTTTGTAACTTACAATCCGACGGTCACGATATGTAGTGATCCGACGGTTCATTCTCTCCTCGGTATTACCGACACTTGATCCGTGGCTTGACACCCGATTGGTCCATGAGTTCTATTTAAAGCGCATGGAGGGTCATTGTTCGGGTAATCCGTGCATGAGAGAAGCTTATGTAAATTTTCATTCTTTGATTAATAAATTGCCTGTAGTACCCACGTTGGGACAGGCCGTGGACTGTTTCCCTCTTTGAGGGTTTTAACCACGTCAAAAATACTGGTGTATTGATCTGTGATCTGGTTGTGAGCGGTGTCCTTTTGGTGTTCTTTCTGAGGAACTTACCCTGTAAATTCCTACATGGTATCAGAGCTATTTGAGGGCCGCGTCCGTTGGTGATCCAAATCTGAAGCCGGTAGAACTGCATGCGGCTGTCGTTTCCTAGATCTGCTGTTTCTGACTGCTTTCGGGCCGAGAGGACTGCTCTGTTGCGTTCGGAGCATCTGTTCCAGTGAGGAACCCCTTTCGTTTCACGCGAAAAGGTTTCCGGTAGCCCTAGCTGCGTCATTTTTCAAATCGGGAGGTATACAGTGTTTTTGCAGTTTACTGTTATTTTCTCTCTGCTTATTTCGGTTTCGGTTTATTTAGCCTTTTTTTTAACCGGATCTATACCTTTCATTTCTGCGTATGCTCTTTGCCCTGCGACTCTGTGCGATCTGGGCAAATCAGAAACAGAAAGGAAGGATTTTTCTCATGCGTATGCTCTTTTCCCTGCACCTTAGTGTGATCTCGGAAAATCAGAAACATTGAGAAAAATATTTAGTTTCCGGCCAAAGCTAACTTTGAGCCGCAAGGTTCATTTTTGAAAATATCTAGTTTTTTGGCTAAAGCTAACTTCGAGCCATAAGGTTCGTTTTCTTTGCATGTCCGTGTTGGGTTTTGTGTTTTGTGTTTTGTAGGGAAAAAGAGCTTTCTCAAGCCAAGCACGCAAACCAAGGCCCCCCCCCCCTCTCTCTCTCTCTCTCTCTCTCAAATTTTTTGTATAGATCAATTGGTTCAAAGCTATTTTAAGAGAATAGAGGTCTTGGGTTCAAGTCTCCATTTTGTGGGGGCGGATTTTTTCATTCCCGCACATTCGCGCACCTTGCCGGCAACTTCAACAATTTTTTTTCAAAAAGCCATAACTTCTTCATCCGGAAGCCTTTTTCAGAGCCGTTTTTTTTAAAACAGCCTAATTTTTCGAGATCTATCCATTGGAACACTTACTTTCAGCATCTTCAGCTTCAGTTTTTTTTTTTTTTTAAATGGAAAGTCCATGCCAAGTCATTCTTGACAGCACTAACTACTTCCAATGGATAGCCTACATGGAAGATTTACTTAGAAGTAAAGGTCTCTACAGAATAGCCACAGACCAAGAGAAGAAACCAAAAGATGAAGACAACGCTGCAAAATGGGAAAATAGACAAGATCAAGCCCATGGTTTGATAGGGATGTCTATTTCTCCTGATCTTAGATTCCATATTGCAGAACTTGAGACTCCTCATGAAGCATTGGAAAAAATCACTAAAGTTTTTGGGATTAAAAATGAAATTAGAGCCCATCAACTTGAAAATGAGTTGCTTACTTTGGATCCTAATAATTTTTCTTGCATTGAAGATTTCTTGTCCAAATTCAAGACCCTTAGATATCTCTTGGAAGGTGTTAAGGTTAAGAAAGAAGATAGTAACCTTATTTATTCCATCCTTACTAAGTTGGGACCAGCCTACTCTGTATTTGTTTCCACTTTCCATTCTACAAGGGAAGCTTTCATTTGTCAAGGAAAAGACTACAAGGCCCCTTCCTTTGACTCCTTTTGTGATTCCTTAATAAGAGAACAAGAAAAACTCTTACACCTTGGTCTTCTTAATCTTGGAAACTCTTCCAAGAAAGCGTTAGCCGCCCAGCAGCAACCAAATTCAAAGAATCCTAAGTAGTCATATCCTAAAAAGAATGGTCCTAAACCAAACAAGGGTCCTAAGCAAACTCAGCCTCAAAATGAAAGATCATTTCAGCAAAATGATAAGACCAATAAAAACAAATGGAAGAAGACTGATAGACATTGTAACTTTTGTAATCGAGATGGCCACTTAGAATCTAAATGCTTTAAGAAGATGGAAGCCTTGGAAGCCGCAATGAAGAAACATAACATCCATGTGGAGCATACTTCAACTTCAACTTCCGGAATGGCACTTTCTGCATGTCGTTGTCAATCATCTCAGTCTGGTTATGCATTAAATGTATCTTCTTCTTCTCCTTCTCATGAGTGGCTCATTGATTCTGGAGCCTCTTATCACATGGCCAAAAACCAAGCCATGTTTTCTTCTTTAAATGATTGTAACACCAAAAATATCTATGTTGGTGATGATAGATCTCTTAATGTTGTAGGGACTGGAACTGTTCATCTAGACAATGGTCAGTTTAATGATGTATTATGTGTTCCAACCTTATCCTGCAACCTTCTATCTGTATATCAGATAACTCATTCAGGTGAAGGTAAAATTGTTGAATTTTCACCTCATGATGTTGTAATCAAGGATCTAAGAGATCCTAAACAGATTCTAGCTACTGGTATTGCTGATGATTCCACAAGGTTGTATAAGTTTCACAACTTTGGGTCATCAAATCTTCCCTCAGTATTTGTTGCTCATAATGATGAAGTGAGCAAACTTTGGCATGAGCGATTTGGTCACTTAAACTATCGCTCCCTTCAGCATCTATGTAAAGAAAATATGGTGACAGGTCTTCCTATGGTATCTTGCAGAGATGGTGTTTGTTCCGGATGTGTACTCGGAAAACATCATCGGGACAGTTTTGAAAAACGTGCCTCTTGGCACGCCTCAGCCCCTTTACAGCTTGTGCACAGTGATTTATGTGGTCCACTTCCTGTTGCTTCATTCTCTGGCTGCAAGTATTTCTTAACTTTCATTGATGATTTCTCCAAACGCACTTGGGTATACTTCTTAAAACTCAAGAGCGAAGTATTTAACACATTTTTGGCCTTCAAAGCCTTTGTTGAAAAACAATCTGGACATCAAATTCTTAAGCTAAGAACTGATAATGGTGGAGAATATGTTAAAAACACATTCATCAACTTTTGCACCGAAAATGGAATTCAAATGCAACATACTGTTCCATACACTCCACAACAAAATGGTGTAGCTGAAAGGAAAAATCGCACCTTAAAGGAAATGGCTAATTGTATGCTGCAATCTAAAGGACTCAGTCTTAGTTTTTGGGCCGAAGCAATTAATTGTGCAAATTATATAATCAATCGCACTCCTACTAAGGTTCTAAATAATATCACTCCAGAAGAAGCTTGGAGTTCCATTAAACCAGATGTAAGTCACTTTCGTGTTTTTGGAAGTGAAGCATGGGCCCATATTCCAGATAAAAAGCATAAAGCTTTAGAACCTAAGAGTGAGAAATGTACTTTTGTTGGATATTCTGAAGATGTAAAAGGTTATAGACTTATTCCATTTAAGTCCAAAAATGTTATCATTAGAAGAGATGTAAAATTTGATGAAAATAAATCGGCCTGCGAGCCTAGTCCGGCGGATGTGCCACCTCTTCCTATCTCTTCTACCTTTGAAAACATTTCTTCTTCAGATGATGAAAGTGAGGATGACAATCCTCCCCCACCTTCTCAGGATCCTCAACTTCCAAGATGGGTCCGTGCTACTCGGGATGCAGCAGGTGATCTTGCCGGTGATCCTACAGATCAGCGACGTACACGTTCTCAGTTTGAAAGAGCCTCTTCTTTACTGGCTCAAGCTCCAGTAAATCATGATCCTGACACTTTTGCAGAAGCTTCAGGCCATCCACATTGGGAAGCAGCTATGAATGAAGAATATCATTCATTGTTGGCAAATGATACATGGGATCTTGTTCCTCTACCAAAGGGACGCAAACTTGTTAGATGTAAATGGGTTTACAAAACCAAGTATGGACCAGATGGGAAAGTTGATAAACATAAAGCTCGTCTTGTTGCTAAGGGCTTTTCACAGGTTGAAGGCATTGACTACACTGAAACCTTCTCCCCTGTTGCCAAAATGAACTCTATCCGCCTTGTTCTTTCCCTTGCTGCCTCTTTAAAATGGGAAGTCCATCAGATGGATGTTAAATCTGCCTTCTTGCATGGGGACTTGCATGAAGAAATCTATATGGAACAACCCATTGGCTTCATCCAAACAGACTCCAGCCTTGTATGTCGACTTAAGAAATCTCTCTATGGTCTCAAGCAAGCTCCTCGGGCTTGGTATGCCAAAATGGATAGCTTTCTTTTAGAATCTGGCTTTTCTAGGTGTTATTCTGACAATACTGTCTACACCAAGAAAGTGGGCAACTCTCTTATCATCCTTGTTCTTTATGTTGATGATCTTATTCTTACTGGTAGTGATCCCAACCTTATCAACCATGTGAAGTCCAGCCTTAAAAAGAAATTTGAAATGACAGACTTAGGACACTTACACTATTTTCTCGGTCTTCAAGTCTTGCAATCCAAGGAGGGTATTTCCCTTTCCCAGTCCAAGTATGCTTGTGATATTCTTCGTCATTTTCACATGGAAGACTGTAAGCCAGCCCCTTCTCCCTTTCAGTCTGGAGTCAAACTTTCAGTCTCTTGTACTTCTCCTGAAGTTGATGCTACCTTATACCGTCAACTTGTAGGAAAACTCTTGTATTTAACCCATACTCGTCCTGATCTTTCCTTTGCTGTTGGCCTTGTTGCTCGTTTTATGCAAAACCCCCGTGAAAGTCATTGGAAAGCAGCTAAAAGAATACTTCGTTATGTTCGAGGTACAGTACAGTTTGGGATTCATTACAATGCCAAAGCAGCTCCTCTATTAGTTGGTTTCACTGATTCTGATTGGGCTGGTGACCCTGATGATCGGAAGTCTACTGCCGGTTATGTCTTCACTCTTGGTTCAGGACCTATTACATGGGCTTGTAAGAAACAGGCTGCCATTTCTCTTTCGTCAGCAGAAGCAGAGTATCGTGGTGCCGTGGAAGCTAGTAAGGAAGCCTTGTGGCTTCGTCAGATCCTATCAGAGTTTGGCTTTGAGCAGCAGCATCCAACCACACTTTGGTGTGATAATCAAAGTGCCATTCAGCTATGCAAAGATCCAGTCCAGCATCAGCGCAGCAAACACATTGAACTACACATGCACTTCATCAGAAAGCTCATTCATGACCATGTTCTTGAAGTGCAATATTGTTCAACAGATGATCAGGTTGCAGACATCTTCACAAAGGCTCTCACAGAGGCGAAGTTCACTAAACTTCGATATATGCTTGGAGTTCAGGAAGTTGTCACTAAGGGGGGATAGGCTCTAGTGCCTCCTTCCTTCTCCTATTGTGTCATATTTGTAAATCCTTCAATCCTATCCCAAGTTGTTCTTAAGGGGGGATGTTAGGATATTCCAACACATAGGAAATAGTTAAGTTCAACTTGGTCTAGTATAGAGTTAGGTATAGAGTTAGGTAAAGTGTGTTTCTTTACCGTTGTACATTTTGTAACTTACAATCCGACGGTCACGATATGTAGTGATCCGACGGTTCATTCTCTCCTCGGTATTACCGACACTTGATCCGTGGCTTGACACCCAATTGGTCCATGAGTTCTATTTAAAGCGCATGGAGGGTCATTGTTCGGGTAATCCGTGCATGAGAGAAGCTTATGTAAATTTTCATTCTTTGATTAATAAATTGCCTGTAGTACCCACGTTGGGACAGGCCGTGGACTGTTTCCCTCTTTGAGGGTTTTAACCACGTCAAAAATACTGGTGTATTGATCTGTGATCTGGTTGTGAGCGGTGTCCTTTTGGTGTTCTTTCTGAGGAACTTACCCTGTAAATTCCTACAGTTTCTGCAGCAATCATGGTTCCACCTGCATACTGAAAAATGGCCAAAAAGTGCAGAACTCTGATGTAGAAACGGACAGCGCCATTGCGTGCGTGGCATCGAGAAGAGTTGAAACCATATAAAATTTGTCAAAATCTGACAAAGTGAAATTTCACCCCTCCTACAAAATGTTGCCTTGAACTGCGTGCCAAGATTTTGCCTCCTCTGTCTCGAAATCCGTGCCCGCTCCTGGTTCCTCCATCTGTCCTGTGCACTGTTCAAATGAGGTTAATATACATTTCTAGGTGAATTAACCAAGTGGATTGGTTGGCACAGTGGTAAATTTGGTAATTTGTTGAGGAGGGGTCAGGGGATCAAATCCCGCCCTTCCCTATTTTATCACATATTCGTTTTGGTTTAAAAAATGAACTTAAATGGGGGGGTTCGGGTCCACATTGGGCGACCCGCCTCCATAATTCCCGCTGCTCCTTGTTGATTTGTTTGATTGTGCGTTGGTTTTCATGGGCCGTATTAAATGTTAATGGTTTTGTGTCACATGGGGCAGCCACGTGGGTGGGGTCGGACCTCTCGCTGGCCGTGGGTTCAACTCCCACCGGCCCCCTCAAATTAATGAGTTATGTTTGGTGGCTGGTTGGGGGGTGGCGAGGTTGGTGGCCCGCCACCCAAAACTTTATTATTTTTTTATTTTATTTTTAATAGTAATGGCCCATTTTAACATTATTCGGATTTTAGGCCGAAGGAGTGAATTTAATGAGGTGACAATTTTGCCTAGAATTTGGCCGGAGTTGGACGGATTCCGTCTGCCAGAAAAGTCTAAATTGTGGCCTCCTTAAACCTGCCCAGTGAGCAAAAATTCAACCCAACTTTGACTGCTTCTAACTTTCGCATACGGACACGGTTTGATGAACCATTCGCACCGCCGCGATCAGGACGAGGAGATCTACGCTTTGGCCCTGGTTCGAGCATAATCCAAACACTTTGATTTTTGAGCTTTCCTGAGTCCTCTTTGTCCTATGTGTGTCTCTGGAGCCACCTAGATCAATCCTCCCCACTGAGGAGCTTTTGGTCCTCCAAAAGCATGAAAACACTCGTCTGCATCACAAGCGTCTTGAAAGGTCTCGCTTCCCTCTCCTTCACCTTTGTTCTTCGAAGCCTTAAGCGATGAACTGACACCTGCAACCTCTGCAGACCTGTAGTACAATTCTGCAAATTACATGCTTACATGACCAACTAATGACCCAAGCATCCCATACTTGCCACGAGTTTATAACACATACTCATTGGTCAGGTTTACATCAAATGGAAACAATACCCCAACTGCGACAACAAGGCCGAAATTTCATTGTTGCTTCAACAAGTGATGGAAAGCACATCATCACTGCAACACATGATTTACAAAGATAAGGCCAAACACTATTTTTGTTTTGACAAGTGATGGAAACACAACATCACTTTCACAGTTTATCATGTAACTCAAAATAAAACCAAACATCATTGTTGCTTAACAAGTGATGGAAACACATCATCACTTTTACATCTTAAAGTGCAACAAAATAAGACCAGACATCATTGTTGCTTAACAAGTGATGGAAAACACATCATCACTTTTACATTTTAAAATGCAACAAATGATTTACAAAAGTACGACCATGAAATGCTAACATGTCTAGAAACCATTTTTCATTTATCAAGGTGAATCGGTTGCCTCTTTGTGGTGGTTTTGCTTGTCGAACAACTACTTCACCTGGTTCATGCACCGATACTTTGTCTTTCAGGTGTTGTTCTGGATGGAGCCTCCAACAAGTGGCTCTTTGATGGCCATTTCTATCGCAATGACTGCAATAAATCTTCTTCCTCCATATTTTCTTAACATGTTTCTTTACCTACTATTGAGAGGGTCTTTCACGGCTCATCCTTTTGTGTGCTGCCATTCTTTTCCAACACTTAGAAAATGTAAGGTTATGTAATCCACAAAAGGTACATGTTTTTCGATGCCATGATTTACTTTCATCTTTAAAAACATGATTATAATTGAAATGAACATTCGAAGATCGAGAGTGGTTATACCTTCCCTTGCTATCTCTGGTGTAAGTATGGTGATGAGATCTTTCCTCAGCTCTTTCCCTGCAATGGAAACTGCCATGGGATGATGGGGATGTGTTCCCATCATTCTCTTTTCTCAATGATTTCAACGATGTCTCGAAAGAATCTGACACCTTCGAGCATTCTCCTTTGGTGTATCTCGAGCCTGCAAATTGAGGTCTTTGCCCAACCTCCAATGGTTGAGTCATGCCTTGGTTATTAACACCAATTTTTTCTTCCTCCTCGTGCCTCGTCCTTGTAAGGAGCCTCATGTTTGTCCCTGTAATTGGGATCTCCAAATCTCCCACAGAAACCATACTATGTGAAGACGAAACCGAAAGGAAATCAACATCTTTTACCTCCTCTGTCGATTTGGAAAGAACTGATGAGGGCTTCTCATCATCTGTTGTTGGTGGTTCACTGGCTATCACGGTGCATTCCCCAACTTCTTCCCTGACATACCCAAGTCCTGCCTGACGAGGTAATTCTTCTACTTTGATGGGGTTGACAATGCCTTGGCCATTAACGCCCAAGCCCTTTCCTTCATACCCCATTTTCTTCAACAATTTGGAGCCAATTCCAGTGGTATGATTTTCGAAAACAACGAAATCATCATCAGGACACATACATGAATTTAGAAAATTACATTTTACCTCACATGGGTCATGCTGCAGCGTTTCCAAGACCTCGTCCTTTGCTTACAACTGTTGTATCAAAATATGTTTCTCCTCTTTCTCTTCATGTAGACGCATCTTCAATTCAGCATTCGTTGTTTGAAGATTCTGCTTGTTGTGCTTTAGTTCTTCTAGTGCCTCTTCTGTGGTTTGCAATTGAAGCTGCAATCACTTCTTTTCCTCTATCTCTTTCTGTAGAGTTACATACATTATCTCCACTCCTTTGGAAATTTTGAGCATGGTTTCGTACATCGCTTTTTCATCCTATGTCGCTGCACGTTCCATTGTTCACGCTGCAATTCACATCAACGCAAAGACCGCTCTAATACCACTTGATCCAGGTCCGGATGTGACAAAGGACCCTTCCAAGACCTTTTACTTTCGTGATGTGTTAAATTGCATTTTAAAAGAACATAAAGGAATACATGTGCATGCTGTAAAGAAGAGGAACATGTCAATCATCAACAACATAAAAACATAAGCCATTGATAACGGATTTCGTCCAGGAGGGACTACGTCTCCGGGCCCCGGTGTCAAAATGGTGTAGGTCGCTGCATTAAGTGCTGTCAATAGTGATGATGTACATAAGAGGTGATGTCGCTATCATACAAGGAAAATGCCCTCACGCCGGAGTGGCTCCAAGAGATGTTTTGTTACAGGAACTCTCAGTAAAAAAAGGACTCCTATTAGTATGACATAAACTCATGCATGATGAACATCCTGCCAACATTGCATAAAAGGGATCTCAATGCAAAACATGCATGACGACAGCATGAGTATCCCATCAACATACAACAAAGGATTTCAAAACATAACATGACAAGTCATGACAACAAGTACATCACATAGACGATTCCGCGTCACATCAAGCAGGAATCATAAAAACAAGTAATAAACAAGATCCCACATCAAACATCAAACAGGGATCTGTGCAACACAATGCATAACAAAAGAAGTACATGAACACACTGCATATACCTCACAACCAAGGGCCATCTGAAGAAGCGGATGTCAAACTGCTGAAGTTGTTCGTGCCATCGATCTCACGACATTAATCGCATGGAAATGGTTGCTTGCACATGAATGCTGACACCTACATTCCACTTAGAAAAGTGGCTGGAAAATGAAATGAGCAAATGAGAAATCTGAATGCACCATCAGATTTGTGGCGTCGAATAGTGCAAAATCGACTGTCAAATTTCTGAATTTTGAGAAATTGAGAATCTGGGGCTCAAGGAATCTTTTAGATTCCCCCTAGATTCCTTAAAGATTTTGCTCCATGGGTGGACTGGAAATTTGCAACTCAAATGGCGACTCTGACCTCGCCATTGCGATCCCTGTGGAAAACCGTGAAAAACGATTATAAACTTGACTATATTCTGACATGGAGAAAAATTACCTCCTCAGGAAAATTTCAAGGATCGTGGTTCTGCTTCCTGTTTCTACAGCAATGATGGTTCCCCCTGCATACTGAAAAAAGGCCAAAAAATGCAGAACTCTAATGAAGAAACAGACAACGCCATTGTGTTCGTGGTGTCGAGAAGTGCTGAAACCATATTAAAATTTGTCGAAATCTGACAAAGTGAAATTTCACCCCTCCTGCGAAATGTTGCCTTGAACTGCGTGCCAAGATTCTACCTCCTCTATCTCAAAATCCGTGCCCGCTCCTGGTTCCTCCATCTGTCCGGTGCACTGTTCAAATGAGGTTAATATACATTTCTGGGCGGATTAACCAAGTGGATTGGTTGGCGCAGTGCTAAATTTGGTAATTTGTTGAGGAGGGGTCAGGGGATCAAATCCTGCCCTTCCCTATTTTATCACATATTCGTTTTGGTTAAAAAAATAAGTTTAATTGGGGGCGTCGGGTCCGCATTGGGCGACCCGCCCCCATAACTCCCGCTGCTCCTTGTTGATTTGTTTGATTGTGTGTTGGTTTTCATGGGCCGTATTAAATGTTAATGGTTTTGTGTCACATGGGGCTGCCACGTGGGCGGGGCCGGCCCTCCTGCCAGCCGTGGGTTCAACTCCCACCGGCCCCCTCAAATTACTGCGTTATGTTTGGTGGTTGGTTGGGGCGTGGTATTATTATTTTTTTATTTTTAACAGTAATGGCCCATTTTAACATTATTCGAATTTTAGGCCGAAGGAGTGAATTTAACGAGGCGACAATTTCGCCCGGAATCTGGCCAAAGTTGGCCGGATTCGGTCCGCCAAAAAAGTCGAAATTGCGGCCTCCTTAAGCCTGCCCAGCCAGCAAAAAGTCAACCAAACTTTGACTGCTTCTAACTTTTGCATACGAACACGGTTTGACGAACCGTTCGCACCGCCACGATCAGGATGAGCATAATCCAAACACTTTGATTTTTGAGCTTTCTTGAGTCTTCTTTGTCCTGTGTGTGTCTCTGGAGCCACCTGGATCAGTTGATGTCTCACCATCCTACTATTTGATGCGCTCTGGAACTCTACTTATTGTTTGTTGCTCCGATCTAATGGATCAATATGGAAGTGTGAGGTAATCGGATTGGTCATCCTAGGGTGGGGCATGGTGCATAGAAAATAATATCTATGGTTGAACATCTCTTTGATGAAGAGGGCTAAGCATTTCTAATCCTGGTATGGGAAGAGAGTTGTAAGGGAGCCTCCTGAATCCCTATAGAGGCAATGATAGCATGATCTCATAGTATAGGCCCTAAAGGGCACTGAGAAATGAGGTGCATCACAGTCTCTGACTCCTTAAGGTGACACATGTAGCAGATCCTATCAAATAGTGGTATATGGTGATTTGTCTCTATCCAAATTCTATGGGAGTTGACTTGGAGTTGTCCCAAAGACATCCTAAGCGAGTGCATCCAATGTCTGCATGTATAAGCAAGGCGAATGATCATGCCATCACATAGCTCCAAAAAGTTCTCTAGGTAGAAAGACATCTTTGAGCCAAGGCTCATCAGGGATGAGATTCAAATGACCTATGTACAATTTGTAGATATCTCCAGTAATAGCCTAGTTCAATACCTGTCTAGTGGGCAAAAGATGGCGTGGCTCATAAATTTATTCCTAAAAATGAGAAGAATACCAGTTGAACTTCCAATTAATTTAAAGCAAGAAAATTC
Source organism: Pinus tabuliformis (assembly GCA_031772625.1). Classification (NCBI taxonomy): domain Eukaryota; kingdom Viridiplantae; phylum Streptophyta; class Pinopsida; order Pinales; family Pinaceae; genus Pinus; species Pinus tabuliformis. The sequence continues at coordinate 33,075,119 of CM062819.1, read as the reverse complement.
AAAAATTGATTTTCAACATTCTCCAAAAATGGCAACAATTATGGCATGAAGGATTCATATATCTATGGCATGAAATAGTAAATTCGAAATATAACATATATGCCTTTTATAGTAGTAGATTCATGATAGAGTTTGAGTTTTGTAGTGTGGAAACAATTGCAGAATATAGAAAGAAGGGGGACGAAGACACAACCAAACGAATCACACATCACCATTACACAAGAATAAGTAACCCTGATATCTTTTTATTATAGTAGCATATATAAGGGGATCATATTTGCATCATATAATCTCAATACAAGACAAACAATAACAACTGTAAAGATACTAGTACAAGGAAAAGTAATGGATGTCAATTTTCTCTTAAAACTTTGCAACTACTTAGATGAATCACTGAAAACAAGGAAATTGAGATCGGAAACCAAATTTACTTTCGCCAAGATACCGAGTTTCTTAAAAATTTATAAGCAGCGGAAAATAATCGAGAGATAAAAACACAATCACACAAATTGACACACTTGTTTACCTAAGAAACCCAAAAGGAAAAACTTGCTTTTTTTGTTGTGGTATTTTATTGATAGTTCTTGAGCAATTGGATCTATTACAAAGCAATTTGTCTCTCTAAGAATACACTTGTTTTCGTGCTAAACTAGCCTTGACTTGCCCTGAAAATCCCTTAATACCTTCTCTTATTTCCTTGTGCACTTCCTCCTATTTCCTCGCGCACAAGGGAGCTCATATTTCCCAACACAAATCCCCTATTTCTTTGCGCACTTGCCGCCTCCTATTTTCTAGCGCACAAGCTCCTCAAATCTACACACACACAAAGAATGATCTCACAAGAATGATGATCATGTGCCTTCATCCTCCTCTTTATAGACCGAATTTGAGCATCCAAGAAGGCCCAGTCCAATTTAGAAGTTTGAGTTCTAATTGCGAGCTAACTGAGGGTTCTACTCGTCCTCTCTCCAATCAACACTTCGAGTCTTAACTCGTTCTCTCTCCAATCAATGTTGAAGACTAATTCATTTTAACTGAACTTGTAATTGCCACCTCGTTATGTAGTCAAACTGAAGAAGACTCCACATAACTGAAGCTCCAACTCTACGCATGCAATCTAGATGATCATTCCAATAAACTAGAAATAAACTCATTGTAACTAAAGTCTATTTCATGAACTCGCACTCATGCTAGATGTTGTCGTGCAGAGTGTCTAGGCACCGCGACAATGCTCAGATCGGGGGCTGTCACCCTGATCCCCGATCTCTACGTTTAAACCGTCTCCCTAGGCTAAGGGGGGTAGACCCTACGGGATAAAGGAAGACCAACTGGTAATTAGCTGGCTTGGGAGACACAGCGAGGGAAACAAACACTTGATTGATTTTAAAACTTGGTTAGATCTTTAGATGTTTAGTACCAGTGCCTTTGCTAGATGAAGTGGAAATTGAATAATTGATTCGCTGCTTAGAAAATATAAAAATGAACAAATCTTTCAACAATTGCTTGAAAATATTTACTGAAATGTCTAACATACAATGAGCATTAAAACATTCAAGAAATAACGATCAATTTCAATGACTTAGCAAGGCTCCAACAATAAAATTTTCAAAAGATAGAATACTTTGGACGACCAGACAATGCTAACCAGTTCATAAAATGAATCCCCACTTTCAGATAGCTAATCTTCAAATAAAATCTTTAAGCACTTTTAGCTATATCAAATACCACAAAAAAATTTCTTTCAAATTATATATATATATATATATATATATATATATATAATCTGAACAAAAAAAAATCAAAACCCTAACAATAACTTTTATGCCTTTTTAAGGATTTTTATATTTTTTTATTATTATTTTTATGAATAAACAAAGCTAAACCTAAATATATCTAAAAAAAACTAGAACTTAAGCTAAAAAAAATCAGAAGTAAATAAATAAAAGTCTAACTCTAAAACTATATAACAAGATGAAAATCGAATTTTTATTTTATTTTTTATATATTAACATACTTCATAAAAAAAGAAAACATAGGCTAACCTAAAACTAAATTAATCTAAACCAAAACCTAAAAAACTTTTTGTGATTTTTATATTTTCTATTTTTTTTTTTTTATGATATAAAGTTCTAGATTTAAAATTAAAATGAACAAAACTTAAAATAAAATAAATCTAACTAAAATTTTATTCTAAACTAAAATTTAATTCTAAAACTAAGACCTAAACTAAATAAAATCAAACGATGAATAATTAAAATCTAATTCCAAATCTAATCATATCAAATATATGAAGAAAGAAGAGAGTAGAAATGCGTTGAGTTTTTATTGTGCAGGCTTGGATGCTTGATGGTGGAATGGCACCAACAGATCAGCGTGAGGAGCTCATATGGCAGAGGACGAGGAGATGGACGCTGCGAGACAGCACGCTGGTTATGGCAGCGTTGGATCTGCGTGAGGGAGTGCATGGAGAGGGTTTGGAGCAGGGAGGACGCAGGTAAGGAGGCACAGCGTGCAAATGAGTATGGCAGTGTGGAGCGTAGCAGCAAATGAGTGTTTTGGAAGGGCTGCGGGCAGCATGAGACGCAGCGTTAGGAGCTTGGGGATGATGAATGGAGGGGATGAGGCTGCGAACAGCAAGGAGTATGGGTGCGGATTTCTGGCAGCGTGAAGATGGAGACAATGACAACCAGAAAAATGACGTGGAGGAGCTAGATGACAGATGGGTGAGGGTGCCAGGGAGAGGAAGTCGCAGAGAGGTTTAATGGGGCAGCGGATCAATAGATTCGCTGTGGGTGATAGTCGAGTTAGAGAAAACCACAGCACTGAAGGCGAGTTGAGGGAGCAGCATGAGAATGGGGAGAGAAAACACGTGGAGGTGAAACAGCAATCCCACAACTGTCTTAAAAAAAATTCAAAAAATTTTCTATGAAATGAAACCCCAAGATGCAACAACATTAACAAACAAACAAACAAAAAATCAAAAAAATTTGTCGAAATGAAATCGCAGGCAGCAAACAGATAGCCTGGAAAAGCCCCACAATTCTCCAGAAACCTTAAAAAAATTTGAATCTTTTCGCTTCAGATTTCCTTGATGAAAACTCCACAAGAAATTTCCAGATCTGAAGTAAATATTCCTACCAAAGCTGATCCTGAGGCCAGATCTTACCCTCCAGGGCCTAGATCTGGCTTCAGACAAAATGTTTTCTTCCGACCTGCAACCTGCAATAACAAAAACCGAACACCCAGAAATAAAATGTGCAAGAAACAAAACTAAAAACCCTAAAACCAGCTAAATAATTACAGTATTCACAGTTTAAAGGCTCTAAATAGCCAGATTTGTCAGTATGCCACAGAAATATTTTTTTAAGATTTTAAGTTCGATATGAGGTGCTTCAGAAAACCCTTCATGCATCTGCAACAGAAATTCTAATGATAAGCCCGGGATCAAAACCAGCTGGGCTCTTCAGAAAATGCAATCCGAGAGTTGGTTGGTTCAGCCGAGAACTTCCCCGAACGCCCGATAAACTCGAAATCAAGATTTTTCTGCACAACTTACTTCAACCATTAACAAAGAGGGAGAAAACAATACTAAAATCCAGATCTAATGGAGATACCTGCTATCATATTCAGAAATTTAACTACCATTCAAACCCTAGTGACTAAACAAGATACCTATGTCTAAAATCACTCTTCATCAAGCTATCATCAACGGCTGAAATTAAATTTATGCACAGAAATAAAACATCTTACAGCATCTCCAGAAGAGTAACACCAGCAAGATTTCAACCCCAAAGTCTTTCTTTATTGCACATGAAAAATGACTACAAGAGAGCTTTCTTTAACACAAGACTCCCAGATCGAATGATCTCAAATGACCCCTGACACCCTATTTAAAGGAAAATTTCCCAACGGCTAGTTCGAGTGATCCATGTCAAAGTGATCTCGACCATTGATGAGGATCAAAATTTCTTTTAATCTCATCCGTCGAAATTTTAAATGTTGAAGAAATTTCACATTTTTTTAAATTAAATGCATTTTAATATATTAAAAAAATATAATTTTTCATTTATTTCCTCAAAACTGACTTATTATTATTTTTTTATTATTATTATTATTTTTTTTTTTTTTATTTTATATTTTATATTTTTTAATTTTATTAGACCCTCAAACTTAGCCTTTGGAAATTTTACCTAAGACCTATGAGGGGATTAATTATTTTCTAACCCTCAAGATATTTTACATCATGATTTTTACATTTTTACATCTCAAGGGGGAAATCCATTTGACATAGACCCTCATAGACCGCCCAGTTCTGCGACACAAACATAATCTAGCAGATCAAGCAATTTGTAATAGAATAACCTAACCAAATAGTTAAGATTATTCCCAAATCACTTTTACATAGACTCGATCTAGCACACCAAGACTCCCCTAAGATTCTAATGACAAAATCCATTTCGGCTTTGGGGTTAAGCTGAAGGAAAACTCTACCGATCATGGATCGGTGAGACAAAGAACCTTTCGGAATGTAGATCATCACTAGAAAATTAGGTTTACCTAGGCAATTACATGCATGACACAGATCTACTAAGATTATTTACAATTTACACATGCAGACTGGATTTACAAAATAACATGAATAGGCTGATGATGATAGTTGAATGGCACAGACACGTTGATCAAGCAATATCCCCTTTGTGAAAAAAGGGGTGTACTGCTATGGGTAGTTGACACGTAGTGGTCAACATTTGGCTCTACTTGGCGACACGTTGCTGCACTGTAGGAATGTGAGAATCCAAAATCTGCATCTACGCAACACACAATAAAACATCAGTAGCGTCCATCCAAAAATCATCACATAACATTAAGCACAGGAAAGATATAAGCTCTTCATTTATTAACTATCTAGTAACATGAAAAGTAAATCTAATCCTAAAACAGAAATGAAAATGCTGAAAAAAACAAGGAGTAGGGTTAAAAATACAGAGGATGCCCCATGGCATCAGATGCGTTCAATATAGTGTATACTGAGCATTTGCCTGCTTTCAGGCAAATCTGTCGGCTGCTTCTCGGATGTGCCATGTCCAATCCTGCATATCGTAGGACTTTTTCCTATCCAACAACCAAGTTGCTCGCGGCCATCTGATGCATCAAATCTTTTTCTCATTCTCTTGCGCTTTTTCTTTGTGGCACGCTGTATCACTAATGATGTGGAACATTCTGCTTCGAAACTCTCAGATGAAGTATGTAAGATATGCATGACATGTCTTTCTTCATTCTGCATCTGATTATTAATTTCCATTTTATCCAGGTCACCTTCAATTAGCCACTTTTCAATGGAACAAAGGACCTCATAATAAGATGGAGCTTGTTGCAGCAGATAATGAGGCTTCTGATCTATTGACATCTTGTTTCTTTCATCCTCTGATTGATGCTAATATTTTTGTACCTGTATTGTTATGGCATCCATCTGGCTAGAGTGTTCAACCTTCATATTACTTATTTCCCTGGCATGGTCTTCCTCCATGGTCAATAACTTATTCTGAAGACTTATCTGACTAGCTTCCATATCTTTTATTACTTTGTCGTCCTTTGCCTTTATGGTCATCAAGCAACGTTGCATAGAGTTTATCTCTTTCTTATGATTTGCTTGCATGGTAGCCAACTAATTATTATAATTGAATCTCATGATGGTCATTTCATCATCCATAGTTGACAACTTGTTCTAAATAGCACTTATTTCTTCCTGATAACTTGCTTCCATGGCAGTCACTTGATTTGAATGATTGAGTTCCATGATCGTCATATTTTCCTCTAAGCCTGATAACTTGCTTTGCATAAAATTAATTTCTCTGTCATGATTAGCTTTCATGGTCTCAATTTCCTTAGCATGCTGACTTTGCATGTCGATTACGTGATCAGAGTGTTTAATTTTCATGATTTCCATCTCCTTATCACGTTTTTCTAGGTGGGTGCATAAAGTTCTCATATCATGTAATCAGTTACAAATTTTTCTTGATTGATCTCCATATTTTTTACCAGCCACATTAGTTCTTCTATAATTTGCTTCTGATTTTCCCTTTCATGGATTTGATCTGCAATGGTACAGGTGGATGGCACATTCTGATATGAAGAATTGTCTTGAAATCTTTCATTGACAGCTGGACCTTTCATAAGATTACTTTCATTCTGTTGCACAATTTTAGGGGCACAATGCAAGTTGTCTTGATAACCATATCTATCTTTAAAAGCATTGACAATGTCTTGTAAAGAAGTGAAAGAGTCTTCAGGGCAATTATTAAACCAATTCAAAGCATCACCCTCTAAAGAAAAGACAAATACATGCATTTTGACATCTTCATGATTATACTAAGGAGGTCTACAATATATGAACATTATACGAGAAAAATTGCGTAGATGCTTTCTAACAGCGACTAAATCACCACCCGAGAACAAAGACAATTTAGAAATGGACACTTCCAGAATATCATGGAGAACATCAGTAAAGTGACACGGCATAAACGAATAATCCATGATGAATAATGAGGGACCAAATGGATGATATAGAGAGATCTCTGCTCAAGAAAATCAAGAGATGAAAGAAGTGGAGTCACCACTTGAACATGAATCTAACTCTAGGATCCAAAAAGCAACAAACAATCAGATATGAGAAAGGGCTTCTTGTCTGAGAATAAATGAATGAAAAGAAATGGAGTCGCCACCCAAACAAGAAATGAACCGAGATGTCCAGGTGCTAAAGGTACGATTAAATGATATGACGAAAGAGAGGGCGATGAAAAGATCAAATGATGCCAGGAAATGTTGGCCGATTGACAAGCTAATGAATGGCAGAAAAGATGAGATGTGCAAAAAAATGTTGACTTTGCCGGCTCGAATGAGAGATGAGAAAGATGAAAGATGAATGGTGAAAAGTCATTGAAACACTGAGAATAAAGTGTCCCCAGCAACAGCGCCAAAAAATGTTGTCGCGCAGAGTGTCTAGGCACCGCGACAACGCTCAAACCGGGGGCTGTCACCCTGATCCCCAATCTCTTCATTTAAGCTGTCTCCCTAGGCTAAGGGGGGTAGACCCTATGGGATAAAGGAAGACCAACTGGTAATCAGCTGGCTTGGGAGACACAGCGAGGGAAACAAACACTTGATTGATTTTAAAACATGGTTAGATCTTTAAATGTTTAGTACCAGTGCCTTTGCTAGATGAAGTGGAAATCGAATAACTGATTCGCTGCTTAGAAAATATAAAAATGAACAAATCTTTCAACAATTGCTTGAAAATATTTACTGAAATGTCTAACATACAATGAGCATTAAAACATTCAAGCAATAACGATCAATTTCAATGACTTAGCAAAGCTCCAGCGATTAAATTTTCAAAAGATAGAATACTTTGGACGACCACAAAATGCTAACCAATTCATAAAATGAATCCCCACTTTCAGATAGCTAATCTTCAAATAAAATCTTTAAGCACTTTTAGCTATATCAAATACACAAAAAATTTCTTTCAAAATTTTTTTTAATATTTTTTAATAGATAATCGAACAAAAAATAAATCAAAACCCTAACATTAACTTTTATGCCTTTTTAAGGATTTTTATATTTTTTATTATTATTTTTATGAATAAAACAAAGCTAAACCTAAATATATCTAAAAAAAAACTAGAACTTAAGCTAAAAAAAATCAGAAGTAAATAAATAAAAGTCTAACTCTAAAACTATATAACAAAATGAAAATCGAATTTTTATTTTATTTTTTATATATTAACATACTTCATAAAAAAAGAAAACATAGGCTAACCTAAAACTAAATTAATCTAAACCAAAACCTAAAAAACTTTTTATGATTTCTATGTTTTTTATTTTTATTTTTTATGATATAAAGTTCTAGATTTAAAATTAAAATGAACAAAACTTCAAATAAAATAAATCTAAAACCAAAATCTAACTAAAATTTTATTCTAAACTAAAATTTAATTCTAAAACTAAGACCTAAACTAAATAAAATCAAAAGATGAATAATTAAAATCTAATTCCAAATCTAATCGTATCAAATATATGAAGAAAGGAGAAAGTAGAAATGCGTTGAGTTTTTATTGTGCAGGCTTGGACACTTGACGGTGGAATGGCACAAACAAATCAGCGTGTGGAGCTCGTATGGCAGAGGACGAGGAGATGGAGGCTGCAGGACAGCACAAGGGTTATGGCAGCGTTGGAGCTGCATGAGGGAGTGCGTGGAGAGGGTTTGGAGCAAGGAGGACGCAGGTAAGGAGGCACAGCGTGCAGATGAGTATGGCAGCTTGGAGCATAGCAGCAAATGAGTATTTTGGAAGCGCTGTGGGCAGCATGAGACGCAGCGTTAGGAGCTTGGGGATGATGAATGGAGGGGATGAGGCTGCGAAAAGCGAGGAGTATGGGTGCGAATTTCTGGCAACGTGAAGATGGAGGCAACGGCAACCAAAGAAATGACATGGAGGAGCTAGATAACAGATGGGTGAGGGTGTCAGGGAGAGGAAGCAGCAGAGAGGTTTAATGGGGCAGCGGATCAATAGATCAGCTATGGGTGATAGTCGAGTTAGAGAAAACCACAGCACTGAAGGCAAGTTGAGGGAGCAGCGTGAGAATGGGGAGAGAAAACGCGTGGAGGTGAAACAACAATCCCACAACCTATCTTAAAAATTAATTCGGAAAAATTTCTATGAAATGAAACACCAGGATGCAACAACATAAATAAAAAAAAAAATAAATAAAAATTAAAAAAAAAAAAAATCGAAAATTTCTGTCAAAATGAAATCCCAGGCAGCAAACAGATAGCCTGGAAAACCCCCACAATTCTCCAGAAACCTTAAAAAAATTTGAATCTTATCCTGAGGCCAGATCTTACCCTCCAGGGCCTAGATCTGGCTTCAGACAAAATGCTTTCTTCCGACTTGCAACCTGCAATAACAAAAACCAAACACCCAAAAATAAGATGTGCAAGAAACAAAACTAAAAACCCTAAAATCAGCTAAATAATTACAGTATTCACAGTTTAAAGGCTCTAAATAGCCAGATTTGTCAGTATGCTACAGAAATATTTTTTTAAGATTTTAAGTTTGATATGAGGTGCTTCAGAAAACCCTTCATGCATCCGCAACAGAAATTCTAATGATAAGCCCGGGATCAAAACTAGTTGGGCTCTTCAGAAAATGCAATCCAGGAGTTGATTGGTTCAGCCGAGAACTTCCCTGAATGCCCGGTAAACTCGAAATCAAGATTTTCCTGCACAACTTACTTCAACCATTAACAAAGAGGGAGAAAACGACACTGAAATCTAGATCTAATGGAGATACCTGCCATCATATTCAAAAATTTAACTACCATTCAAACCCTAGTGACTAAACAAGATTCCTGTGTTTAAAATCACTCTTCATTAAGCTATCATCAATGGCTGAAATTAAATTTATGCACAGAAATAAAACATCTTACCAGCGAGATTTCAACCCCAAAGTCTTTCTTTATTGCACATGAAAAATGACTACAAGAGAGCTTTCTTTATCACAAGACTCCCAAATCGAATGATCTCAAATGACCCCTGACACCCTATTTAAATGAAAATTTCCCAACGGCTAGTTCGAGTGATCCATGTCAAAGTGATCTCGATAGTCGATGAGGATCAAAATCTCTTTTAATCTCATCCGTCAAAATTTTAAATGTTGAGGAAATTTCACATTTTTTAAATTAAATGCATTATAATATATTAAAAAATTAAAATTTTGCATTTATTTCCTCAGAACTTTGACTTATTATTATTTTATTATTTTATTTTATTTTTATTTTTTATTATTATTATTTTTTTTTATTTTTTTTATACCCTCGAACTTAGCCTTTGGGAATTTTACCTAGGACCTAGGACCTATGAGGGGATTAATTATTTTCTAACCCTCAAGACATTTTACATCATGATTTTTACATTTTTACATCTCAAGGGGGAAATCCATTTGACATAGACCCTCATAGACTACTCAGTTCTGCGACACAAACATAATCTAGCAGATCAAGCAATTTGTAATAGAATAACCTAACCAAATAGTTAGGATTATTCCCAAATCACCTTTACATAGACTCGATCTAGCACACCAGGACTCCCCTAAGATTCTAATGACAAAATCCATTCCGGCTTTGGGGTTAGGCTGAAGGAAAACTCTACCGATCATGGATCGGTGAGACAAAAAACCTTCCGGAATGTAGATCATCACTAGAAAATTAGGTTTACCTAGACAATTACATGCATGACATAGATCTGCTAAGATTATTTACAATTTACACATGCAGACTGGGTTTACAAAATAACATGAATAGGCTGATGATGATAGTCGAATGGCACGGACAAGTTGATCAAGCGATATCCCCTTTGCGAAAAAAAGGGGGTGTACTGCTATGGGTAGTTGACACGTAGTGGTCAACACTAGAGAAAGGCAAATTGAGGTCTTCACTGGCTAAGGTACAAACCAGAAGACCTTCACTCGCTACATTTTCAACACAGCCTCTTAGCAAGGAAGGGATTCTATACAACTCCCAACTTATCTCTGAAATACATGAAACTGCCTATTGCCAATGCCTTGGTTTAGATATTTGTTGTCTCCTCCTCTATTAGAATGTACGGTAGCTTCACTATCCCTTTCTGTACACAAATCCTGAGATGATGATACTTGATCTCGATACGATTGGAACGATCATGAAACATTGGATTCTCAAACAACTTAATGCAACTCTGATTGTCACAGTGTATCACGATAGGCTCCATCCCCAGCCGGAAAAGTCCCACAAGCAACTTCCTCATCCATATAGCCGCACACACTTTTAAACTAGCAGCCATGTATTCGACCTCTGCTGAACTGAGTGCAACTAATCTCTGCTTCCTGCTAAACCAAGAAACAACTGTTGACCCAATGTTGAAGACGCAACCTAAAGCACTCTTCTGATCTATGGAGCTCCTTGCCCAATCTGCATCTGTGAAGCCCTCAAGCCTCATTCCATCTTGTTTGTAGCATAATCCATAATATGTTGGGCCTCTAAGATACTGTAGGAATTTACAAGGCAAGTTTGTTAATTTTAGGTATGTTCTATGCTAGAGCAATTTATTTCAGTTTTCACAGTTAGCTCATTATCTTTTCCAGATTAGCAATCACATCAGCATTAAAGTAAACTACAGATAGAACATAAATATAAATCGCAGAAGACAAGCCAAGACAAGAGGACACAGGATGTGGCGCTAGCCAGGGACAAACCCCACAATGTGGGGAAACCCTTGATCAATTCTTCTTTTATGTTCTTCAAAGTTCGGCAGAGAAAGAGAGAGAGAGAGATAGTACATTTACAACAGAAGTCAACACTTTGACTTATCTAGATCTAGCATAGATCATTTCGTATAACGATGAGATTAGTAGAAGACATTCTGCTTCAACTGATTCTCAAGGTGACTCCTTCACCTATCATCGTGCTGCATCTGATCCTCTTGCTGCACCATTGCATACTGCACCATGTTGCACTAATCATGATAATCATCATGCTGCCCATGTCCATGATCTTATCATGCTGCCCTTCGTGTTTATGATCTTATCATGCTCAGTGTTGCACGAAGCGCCCCCCCCCCCCGGTTCCAAGCCCCAAAGCGCGTCCCGTACGGAAGCGCCTAGGAAGCTTGGCCGGAAGCGGCGCTTCCGAATTCGGAAGCGCCGCTTCGGCTTTTTTAGCCGCTTCCTGGAAATTTGGAAGCGCTGTACGGAAGCGCCGCTTCCGAAGCGCCGAAGCGCGCTTCGGGCGTCGGAAGCGTGGCGCTTCGGAGGAGGAAGCGTACGCTTCCCAGACGCTTCCGTACGCTTCCAGAAAAGCTTTTGGAAAAGCGTTTAGAAAATCGTTTTTTTTTCAATTTTTTTTTAAATTTTAGGTGAGTTTGCTTGTTGGAGGTGGGTCCACCTTGGGTTAGGGTGACGAATGAAGGCAAAAAAAATATAAATATAGCAGATGCTCTCTCATGGTAATGTTAAATTCTTAAAGTAAAAGTGACATTCTCCTTTATTTTTCATTTTCATCCTTTTACTTAAATTTTTAACATTACCATGAAATGACTCAGGATGTTTGAGAGTGGTTCCAGCCTCATTGGACTTCATATGGAGAAAATAGAATTTCATATCCTATTCAAAATTCAACAGACTTAACAGTTTCCAGGTATCCAGGATCAATGGGATTGTGGCATTTCATTAGATTATATCAAGTATGAAGGTATGCGACTAGCATTTAATCAAGAGCACCAAGCCCTATATGTACCCTGGTGTTGGTGGTGTTAATTGTTGAACTCCTTTGTCACGCAGCACGCCCTTAGCAAAAAATTACCTTTCAATCAAGTCAAAATCATCGATCAAACATGTTAAGCTTTTTCTACCATATTTTAAGTCTTGAATTAGGTAGTTTGATCAAAATTGGGCAAGTTTGACTAATATCCCTAGACAATCGAGGTAGAGGCAAAGGCTAGACAAGAGGAGAAGAATCTAGATTCTAGATCATTAATGTACAATGGATGTTATATCTATCTTGATTTATGCAAAAATATGCATGTTTTCATGTCTTCTACAATTAATTTGGTATTTGGGATGTTTGTTTTGAGTATAAATGCAAAAAAATATAAAAATATATATATATATAGCAGACGCTTCCGCGGACGCTTCGCTTCCTAGATTTTTGGAAAATGACGCTTCGGCGTCCCCGCTTCCAAAAAACGCTTCCGCTTCGTGCAACATTGATCATGCTGCCCATACTAATATGCATCATCATCATGCTGCTGTCCTTACAGATGTGTATTATCATTATGTTGTTGTCCTTACAGATGTGTATTATCATTATGTTGTTGCCCTTGCAAATGTGCATCATCATCATGCTGTTGTCCATCATGTCCATGTTCTCATTCAACTTCATGCTGCCCATGTCCATGATCTTATCCATCATCATGTTGTCCTTCATGTCCATGATCTCATTTATCATGATGTTGTCCATGCTCCATGTCATCATGCATCATTATACATCATGCAGTCCATTCATACATCATGCTGCCAACAGACCTAATTTGACATGCTGTTACCTACAGCAATCCTTCCTCTGCCTGCGTATAAGGAGTTACTATTTACAGCAGAATAGGTGACTATATATATCAGCGTATATGCCTCTATTTACATTGGAATATCCTTATGATGAACAGCGTATATTTTCTCTTCATGAACTATATATAGGTCTCCATGATTAGCATAAGAATATTCCATAATGAACAGCGTATAAGTGTCTTCAAGGACAGCGTGTAAGATAGCTTCATTGACTGCGTTGAGATGCCTTCATGACTGCAGCTAGTATACTCGGAGGCCAAGTGTTACATGTTTCCCTTGGCTGCGTTTTACTTCTGGACAGCGTAGTGTATTAGGCTTCTTGACAGTGTGTTAGGGCCTGTTCTTGACAGCAATAATTCTTTTCTTAGCTGCGTTATAGAGGCTTCATAGACAGCATAGATTAGGCCTCACTTTAACCACATATGAGCTCCCTTCACTGTGGCTAGGGCATGGCTAGGTGTCTCTGTTTGCTGCATATATCAACCTGCAGCTAGGGCATGGCTAGGTGTCTCTATTTGCTACATAGATCAACCTGCAGCTAGGGCATCACCATAAGGCCAGCGTATTACTTTTGGTGTCTCACTCCTTCTCCAAAAACACAAGACATGGAAAGGAGGAGATCACTCAAGAATGTGTGTTCAAATGACATCAAATCCTCATCTATTTATACCAAAAACATATAGGTTGAATAAACATGACGTTTGGGCTTCTAGAGCCTACATAAGCGTTGCTCGGCTTGATAATAATTACATAATCAAAATAAATTCATATCTCCATAAATATTTATCGGAATTGGATGATCTTAGGATCAATCCTACACCTCTCGACGACAGGGATCCAATAAAAATATCAGTTGCCATAAATAAGTTGACCCACATGGAGTTTGGCCTTAGTTGCCAATTTTAACAAAGTTCCTCAGATAGAACACCAAAGGACACCGCTCACAAACAGATCACAGATCAATACACCAGTATTCTTGACGTGGTTAAATCCCTCAAAGAGGGAAACAGCCCATGGCCTGAGCCAATGCGGTCACTTCAGGGAATTTATTAATAAAAGAAAGAAAATTTACACAAGCTTCTCTCATGAATGGTCACCTTACAAATGACCTTCCACGCTCTTTAAATAGAGATCATGAACCAATCGGGTGCTAAGCCACGGATCAAGTGTCAGTAATACCGATGAGAGAATGAATCGTTGGATCACTTCATGTCTAGAACATATCGTGACCGTCAGATTGTAAGTTACAAAAGTACATAGTAAAGAAACACACTTTACCTAACTCTATATTAGACCAAGTTATACTTAACTATTTCCTGTGTCGAAATATCCTAACATCCCCCCTTAAGAACAACTTGGAATAGGATTGAAGGATGTACAAATATGACACAATAGGAGAAAGAATGAGGCATTAGAGCCTATCCCCCCTTAGGGACAACTTCTTGAACTCCAACCATAAATCGAAGTTTAGTAAACTTCGCCTCTGTGAGAGCCTTTGTAAAGATGTCTGCAACTTGATCATCGGTTGAACAATATTGCACTTCAAGAACATGATCATGAATGAGCTTTCTGATGAAGTGCATGTGTAGTTCAATGTGTTTGTTGCGCTGATGGTGGACTAGATCTTTGCATAGTTGAATGGCACTTTGATTATCACACCAAAGTGTAGTCGGATGCTGTTGCTAAAAGCCAAACTGTGACAGGATCTGACAAAGCCACGGGGCTTCCTTACTAGCTTCTATGGCGCCACGATACTCTGCTTTTGCTGAAGAAAGAGAAATGGCACTTTGTTTCTTGCAAGCCCATGTAATAGGTCCAGAACCAAGAGTGAAGACATAACCTGCAGTAGACTTCTGATCATCATGGTCACCAGCCCAATCAAAATCAATGAAACCAACCAATAGAGGAGATGCTTCTGCCCTATAATGAATCCCAAACTGAACTGTACCTCGAACATAACGAAGTATTCTTTTAGCTGCTTTTTAATGACTTTCATGTGGGTTTTGCATAAACCAAGCAATAAGGCCAATAGCAAAGGAAAGTTCAGGACGAGTATGGGTCAGATACAAAAGTTTTCCTACAAGCTGACGGTATAAGGTAGCATCAACTTTAGGGGAAGTACAAGTGACTGAAAGTTTGGCTCTAGACTGAAAAGGAGAAGGGGCTGGCTTACAGTCTTCCATGTGAAAGTGGAATAGAAGATCACAGGCATACTTGGACTGGGAAAGGGAAATACCTTCCTTGGATTGCAAGACTTGAAGACCAAGAAAATAATTCAAGTGTCCTAAGTCTGTCATTTCAAACTGCTTTTTGAGGCTAGACTTCACATGGTTTATAAAGTTGGGATCACTACCAGTAAGGATAAGATCATCAACATAAAGAACAAGAATGATACGAGACTTACCCACTTTCTTGGTGTAGACAATATTGTCAGAATGACACCTAGAAAAGGCAATATCTAAAAGAAAGCTATCCATTTTGGCATACCAAGCCTGAGGGGCTTGCTTGAGACCATAAAGAGATTTCTTAAGCCGACATACAAGGCTAGAGTCTGTTTGTATAAAACCATGAGGTTGTTCCATATATATTTCTTCATGCAAAAAGACGGATTTAACATCCATCTGATGCACTTCCCATTTGAAAGAGGCAGCAAGGGAAAGAACAAGGCGGATAGAGTTCATTTTGGCAACAGAGGAGAAGGTTTCAGTATAGTCAATGCCTTCAACTTGTAAAAAACCCTTAGCAGCAAGACGAACTTTATGTTTATCAACTTTTCCATCCGGTCCAAACTTGGTTCTATAAACCCATTTGCATCTAACAAGTCTTCGTCCCTTTGGAAGAGGAACAAAATCCCATGTATCATTTGCTAATAATGAACGATATTCTTCATTCACAGCTGCGTCCCAATCTGGATGGCCTGAAGCTTTTGCAAAGGTGTTAGAATCATAATTCGCTAAAGCTTGAGCTAGTAAAGAAGAGGCTCTATCGAACTGAGAACGTGTACGTCACTGATCTGTAGGATCACTTGCAAGAGCACCTGCTACATCCTGAGTAGCACGAACCCATTTTAGAAGCTGAGGAGCTGAAGGAGGATCCTGAGAAGGTGGGGGAGGATTGTCATCCTCGCTGTCATCATCTGAAGAAGAAATATTTTCAGAAGTAGAAGGGATAGAGAGAGGTGGCACATCCGCCGAACTAGGCTCGTAGGCCGATATATTTTCAGCAAACTTTGCATCTCTTCTAATGATAACATTTTTGGACTTAAGTGGAATAATTCTATATCCTTTAACATCTTCAGAATATCCAACAAAAATACATTTTTTACTCTTAGGTTCTAAAGCTTTATGTTTCCCATCTGGAATATGGGCCCAGGCTTCACTTCCAAAAACACAAAAGTGACTTACATCTGGTTTAATTGAGCTCCATGCTTCTTCTGGAGTGATATTCTTTAAAACCTTAGTAGGAGTGCGATTTACTATGTAATTTGCACAGTTAATTCCTTCTGCCCAAAAATTAAGACTAAGTCCTTTAGATTGAAGCATACAATTAGCCATTTCCTTTAAAGTGCAATTCTTCCTTTCAGCTACACCATTTTGTTGTGGAGTATATGGAACAGTATGTTGCATTTGAATTCCATTCTTAGTGCAAAGGTTGATGAATTTGTTGTTAACATATTCTCCGCCATTATCAGATCTTAGCTTAAGAATTTGATGTCCATATTGTTTTTCAACAAAGGCCTTAAAGGCCAAGAACATGTTAAATACTTCACTCTTGAGTTTTAAGAAGTATACCCAAGTGCATCTGGAGAAATCATCAATGAAAGTTAAGAAATACTTGTAGCCAAAGAATGAAACAACAGGAAGTGGACCACATAAATCACTATGCACAAGCTATAAAGGCGCTGACGCATGCCAAGAGGCACGTTTTTCAAAACTATCCCGATGATGTTTTTCGAGTACACATCTGGAACAAACACCATCTCTGCAAGATACCATAGGAAGACCTGTCACCATATTTTCTTTACATAGATTTTGAATGGAACGATAGTTTAAGAGATCCTAAAATCTGTTTAGGATCTCTTAGGTCCTTAATTACAACATCATGAGGTGAAAATTCAATGGTTTTACCTTCACCTGAATGAGTTATTTGATATACAGATAGAAGGTTGCAGGATAAGGTTGGAACACATAATATATCATTAAATTGACCATTGTCTAGATGAACAATTCTAGTCCCTACAACACTAAGAGATCTATCATCACCAACATATATGGTTTTGGTGTTACAATCATTTAAAGAAGAAAACATGGCTTTGTTTTTGGCCATGTGATAAGAAGCTCCAGAATCAATGAGCCACTCATGAGAATGAGAAGAAGAAGATACATTTAATGCATAACCAGACCGAGATGCTTGACAGCCACATGCAGAAAGTGCTATTCCTGAAGATGAAGTTGAAGAGTGCTCCAAATGGATGTTATGCTTCTTCATTGTTGTTTCCAAGGCTTCCATCTTCTTAAGCATTTGGATTCTAAGTGGCCATCTGAATTACAAAAGTGGCAATGTCTATCAGTCTTCTTCCCTTTGTTTTTATTTGCCTTATCATTTTGTTGAAATGATTTTTCATTTTGAGACTGAAATTGCTTAGGACCCTTGTTTGGTTTAGGACCATTCTTTTTAGGATACTGCGTCTTAGGATTCTTTGAATTTGGTTGTTACTGGGCGACTAAGGCTTTCTTAGAAGACTTTCCAAGATTAAGAAGACCAAGATGTAAGAGTTTTTCTTGTTCTCTTATTAAAGAATCACAAAAAGCATCAAAAGAAGGGAACTTGTAGTCTTGTCCTTGAGAAATAAAGGCTTCTCCAGTAGAATGGAAGGTGGAAACAAACACAGAGTAGGTCGGTCCCAACTTAGTAAGAATGGAATAGATAAGGCTACCATTAAAGGAATTATTAGAGTGAAATGCCTTTTATAAAAGTGAGTTTAATCTAATGAAATGTAAGGGTTTTCACATTAGTGAATTAAATGAATCTAAATCGTTAATCATGACTTAATCTCAATTGTCAATCTAATTGAAAGATCAGGTTTATGGAGACTTAGTCATCAATGATTAATTGATTCAATCAATAACTCAAGATGATAAAAGCAAGGCTAAGTGAAAGAGAAAGACATAAACGAACTCACAGTGAGTGATTAAGGCACAAAGGACAATGATGTTGAGAAATGTAACTAGGTTCGGTCTTCATAATGATTCATGTACTCTTGATATTGTATATTTGATGTAAAAGAAAAATAAACATTATTGTAAAAGAAAAAATTATTTATAGGCATGCGTTTCATGCTTTATTCATTTTGTTTCTAGGTCAAAACACCCATTGAGTGCTTTTAGGGCTTGTGTCATGAGTCATAGTCCTTGTCATAATATAATAAACCATTCTTGGGCTTTGTATATCAAGAAACAAATTTGTAATTGAGTCCAAATTGTAAGTTTAGCCTCCTCCACCAATTCGACCTGCCCTCTCCTAATGTCGGCCTCATTAAGGAGCTTCAACCACTTTATATAGCTATGCATTCGACCTATTGTGAATTTTCAAGTGAAGAAAGAAGTGTGAAGAAGCCTAAAAGAGAAGTCTTCAACATTAAAAAGGAAGAATAAACATAGCGAAGAAGAAAGAGATTTTTATCTAGCAAAGGGAGCCGAGATTCTCTGTTTTTCTGCCACACGTGCAAAAACCACTGAGGTGAATTGGAGGGCCGAAGGTACATGCTGAATTTTAGAGTTGCAAAGAGGGTCGAGACCCTTATTGACTTACTTTGAACAGCTGACTTGTGTTGACTTGTGAAGAAATTGGCTAGAGTTTGACTAATCTTCTTTGGACGCTGACTTGGAGGATTGGAGGAGGTCTTTGTCTTGGTCAAAGGATCTTGGTCATCTAATTTGATTTGGTTCTTGAAGAAGAAGAGAATTTTGTTGGGTTATCCCCTAGGAGAGGGCTTTTCCCTGGATGAGAGCCTACATCCTGTGTCCTTGTTGTTTTGATCTTCATGTATTTATGTTTTGGCAGTTGCTTGATGATAAGAAGATAAAAGAAAGATGTAAAAGAAGTTAATAAGAACTCAAATACATCACAAGTAATTATCAAGATAAGAAAATATTTTTGCCTTTTTTATTTTCTGTTGGGAATCACGATTGTTAACGATCACATCGCCAGAGATAAGGATCCACAAGAGGTTGTTAGTCCATGTCACGAAACACACAGGGAGCGTTGGTTTATCCAATGTCCAACAATCTCCTCCCCAACGCGAGTCGGGTGTGTATCAAACTCGTGGCCTACGCTCTGATACCACTTGTTGGGAATCACGATTGCCGTTAGACCAAAACCCACAGGTGTTAATTAATGATTGCATCGTCAGAGATAAGGATCCGCGAGAGGCTATTAGTCCATGTCACGAAACACACGAGGAGCATTGGTTTATCCAATGCCCAACAATTTCTAACAAATGACTCAAGCCCAAAGAAGACAAAAGCAATGAATAACAGCAATAGAGATCAACGAAGTGTAGCCCATACGCTTCAGAGGGAGAGAGGACGACGGTATTTGTTAAGTCGATGTAATGTTTCTAAATGGAAATTAATAGAAAATACCAAGCAATGTACAAGGAACAACGAAATGAATAACAATCACAGCCACTAATTAGCACACAATAGACACATGCAAATGCTCTAAGCCAATTTATTAATAACAGGGAACTGGTTACATAAAATGAGTTGAAATGATAGAACCTGGGCTTGCCAAGCAAGCTTAGAAAAACGCAAAAAGGAGTCTCCAACCTAAGTAAAGAATAGCCCTGGCAGAGAAATGTGCACTGCCAAGAAAATAGTCTATTGTTGGCTGCCAACTGAAATGAGGATTTCTACTCAATAGCTGCTCAAATCAAGTTGAAACTCCACCCTTGAACTCCTCTCCAAAAACCCGGCAAGGGTTTGGCTCTACTCCAACTAGGGAGGGAGCCCACTAAATGGTGCAAATTGCCCAGCTGGCTACTGGTGCATACTACTGGAGAAACTCATTGTTGAAGTAATACTCAACCCCTCTACTTAAGGATCCACCCATCAAATCCAATTCTCCCTTCCAAAATGCCAAACCCTTCAGCCCTTTTACCCATCGAACTAGCTCACTCCAATGCCTGCACAAGTTTGTCCAGAGAGCTCCACACATTGCCAGAAAAGAAGAACTTGACCCTCAAAAATGGCCCCCAAACACTACTACAAATTGTCACCAAAACCCAGCTTCTCCGACAAGAGAAAACTCCTGAAAATTTTATCTCCCACTCTCCTCTTCAATCTGCGCAAGTGGCCAAGTTGATCTTCCTTCTGCACCCAGGAAATGTGCATTGTTGATCAAATGATGAAGGTTAAGCTCTGTAGAAGCCCTGACACATACTCCTTTAATCTCCAGCTAGGGAGGCACTCAAAGTCCTTTGAAACCAGCTTGGGTTTCACTTGAAACCCTCATGCCAAACAACACTCCAACCCTTGCGCTAAACAGCTCCAAGAGAAGATGAATTGTTAAGTGTAATAGTCAAAAGATACACTCAAGTGCTCCCTCCTTACCTTTAAATAAGTTTGGCCCCATACGCTGTCCTTGGTGGCCCCCACTTTGCCTCCAAAATTGCACTCCCTCTCTATTGGTGTGCATTGCATCCTTGGTGGCCCCCACTTTGTCACCCAAAATCACACTTCTCTCTCTAGTGGTGCGCATGGCCTCCTTGTGGCCCCCACTTGAGCATGGGACCTCCTACGATTGTTGGCACAACCCCAAGAGTTGTTGCTAACCTCCTCAAATAGTAAATAAAAAAATTAGGGACATTACAGTCCTCCCTTCCCAAAATTGCTTGTCCTTAAGCAATGCTCGAACAAGCGTTCTCTCTAACCGCTAATCCAAACTGTCACTGCAACCAATATCAGGTTCCCAATTGTGCCACTGAGCCACCTCAGATCCATGCACTATCTTGTCATAAAGGAATCCCTCAATACTAGAATCCCAAGTCATCCTGCTCAATGTGTGGCACCCCTCACTCCACGCATAGACCAAAAGTGAATGGGTGCAAGACTCCTCCCACCTACTGTCGATAAGCAAAGTGCCGCAATACTGCCAAACCCCTATCAAATCTTCGGAAAGTTGTCCCATTGGGAAATCGATCCTATGTACCTCAAGATTGAACTCCTGAAGATACAACACAAGTCTCATATAATAGATCCCTTGTCCCTACAAGTCAATCATGGCCACCTCCTACGTGGCATATAGCCACCCAAGTGAAATGTTATCCCATCTCAACTAGTCCCTGAGAAGTGAAGTGTTTGTTTCCAAACATACACCTAATGGAAGATCTGGGTGACCTCCCCTTGTAAGAACCCACTCTCCCAATCTGTAACCCAACTGCTCAGCCCTATAGCTCCTGGGTCCTAGACTAATCTCGAAGTGAGTCCACCATGTGGATGTTGTGTCGGTCTAGTCATAACTCTGACCCTCTCGTGCTCCTGCACTGTCATCCACTTTGGTAATCCTCCCACCTACTGTCGATAAGCAAAGTGCCGCAATACTGCCAAACCCCTATCAAATCTTCGGAAAGTTGTCCCATTGGGAAATCGATCCTATGTACCTCAAGATTGAACTCCTGAAGATACAACACAAGTCTCATATAATAGATCCCTTGTCCCTACAAGTCAATCATGGCCACCTCCTACGTGGCATATAGCCACCCAAGTGAAATGTTATCCCATCTCAACTAGTCCCTGAGAAGTGAAGTGTTTGTTTCCAAACATACACCTAATGGAAGATCTGGGTGACCTCCCCTTGTAAGAACCCACTCTCCCCAATCTGTAACCCAACTGCTCAGCCCTATAGCTCCTGGGTCCTAGACTAATCTCGAAGTGAGTCCACCATGTGGATGTTGTGTCGGTCTAGTCATAACTCTGACCCTCTCGTGCTCCTGCACTGTCATCCACTTTGGTAATCCTTTGTCACAACTCCAATAAGGGACAACTCTACTGCATGGAGGTTTAGCCTACAAGGGCATCCCGTCAAGGCCATAACTACTAACCCACGTCCAATCTTCGGCCGAAATAATAGTAGGGAAAACCTTCCTCGACCCATAGTGATAATCCTGACAATCCCTAACCTGCCATCCCAAGGAAGATGCAGTCCTGTCACTGTCATCTCCACGATCCTTCGGAAAAGAAGTGGTCAACTAGCCTAATGGATCCCTAGATCCCATAGCCAGATTTGAACCCCACCACTTCTAATTCTTGTTGCCTGCCATTGTGTAGTACCAATGGTTGTTGGAAACCACATGTGCATAAAGCTACTCCATGAATGTCGCTAATAGACGAATATTTGATCCCTGCAATTGACTCGGAGCATGCAAATCGGTCCTGCCCCTGCCAACCATAACTGTTGAGTTTGTTGTCCCTACTCTCGACAAGGTACCAATACAGTGTCTGGAATCGGGACACCTAATGGAAAATTGCCTCAGTCATACACGGTATCTTTTGCTCATGAAGGATCCTGAATGTCCTACGGAAGGAGTGGCATATGTCTCCCCCATGATCATCTCCCTAAGTGTGGACTCAAGGATGGAATGTATACCACCTCCCTTAAAGGTCACCTCATCCCCCAACCTATGGTTGCCAACTTGTGCACTGACCCCGCTCCACTGGAAAACCTCTATCGTGTCCCTGATGCACTAAATCGCAAGGAGTTGTCTAAGGAAAATCTTTAAAGTCGTACTACCAACACTAAGGATATCGATCGGACACAACAAGGCTCCCCTCAATTGTACGGGATGTTAGAGAGTAATAGATGCATGTGCTTTGATGGGTGTCTGCAAGAACCCATATGGATCCTCACGGCTAGCCCTATGACCAACCTACTCTCCAAACTTGGGTATGCCCACTCCAATGGGATGCCTGAAATCCTTGTCAAAAAATCTCCTTACTAGTCGCACTCCTCCAATCCGTTGTGCAGCCTCGTACACTCTTGCATACAACCCTATATCTCTGTGCCCCTTGGCATACAATCACACCCAATTGCACACCTTTGTGCACCACTAGACACCACTGCATGCTGCCATATCACATAATCAACCGGTCTCCCTCCTTTGTCTATGTATCCAACACTGCATGAGGAAATTCATTGCAACGTAAATTGCCCCTCCTGCTCACAGTGCAACGCCACACACCCTTGCACGACACCATGCACCTTTGTTCTCCTTTACATACCATTGCTCACTGTGGCATATCCCTATGCACCATTGGATGCCACGACCTAAGAATGAGTTAGTAAGCATCAACCTGCATCCTGTCAGTGTCACCATATCCACTCTCTCATCTCCATAACCTCAAACGAGTGGACCTCCACTCCTGATCCTCCCTGAGAAATCTGACAAGCGAATCTCCCTACGTGCTAGTGGCGGCTTCACTATGATGCTTCTCCTCGGTGACCCCTGTGCCCCATATACCCATGGGAAATGCATGTCGCCATACAAAGCGTTGTTTGGTGGCCTATCAATGCCACCTCCTCCAACAAGCTCTTGCCAGAGTACGTTGATCATCCAATGACCCCATGCACGACCAACATACCAGAAGAACAACTCACGAAATCTGCATGTTCCCCTGTCAATCCCACCTGTCACTAGTGTTGTCTGAGGCTTTGATGGAGATATGGAAGTGTGTGTGCGCTTGGTCACAATATCCACCACTCTGCTAATACCATTACTGACCAAACCTATGATAGGATGGGGAATCTCACCTGGATCCTAAGGCCCCCACGGCCAATCATCACTCATACCCTACGGCTCTAGCTGTGCTTTTGTCTCTGGCCATATAGATGTTGCTCCAACAATAGAATACCAACTCATCAATTCTCTCCACTCCAACCCGTGACTAAGAATCACACCCCATCAATAGGATACCAACTTAATGTCTCTTGCCACCCAATCCCATGAGGGATCAAATGCAAGAACACTTGTACATGTGGCAACTCCACCATGCAAATGTTGCGCCCTGTGAAACTCGTGTCGCCTTATCTCACTGGCCTAGTCAATACACAGGACTTGTCTAGGTAACTCTACTCTCTCTCTCCAATGTGCAGAGGTAACCCAACAATGCTACAAACCCCATCTATGTACCCCTGAAGAGGGTTGCTCTGACACCCCAACATATACTCCTCTCGCAACATCATTAGGGATTTGAACTATTCCCCAACACGAGTCAACCTGGCCACTGACTTGGCACAAATCGCTCTCATGTCCTCCAACTCAACATCCTGTTATAATATGGTTGCCCGGACTGTCTTGGCCTTCTTCTTCATCGCTAGAAGGCTTGCCTGAAGCTGCTGAATCTGTTGTTGGTGGCTACGGTCTAGAAACTCTATCATGGCTTTGGATGCCCCTGTGCCTACTAGCACCTCATCAATGGATGACCATAAGGGTGCATGCTCTACTCTCTCTGTCAATGTCCCAACCTGAGCCATCAATGAGCTCTCCACTGGTTGTGACTCCTGAGTCACACTAGGCAAATTTAGATGCTCCTCACAACCATTGGAGTTATCTGTCGCACGCTCCACCTCCTCCTTGGGCTTGCTGTCAGGAAACACCTCTATGTAGTGGACCTTGCACTTAGTGTTGGTCATACTTGTCATTGATGTCAATATGGCATTTTTGGAGATGGAAAATATTCTTATGATGCATGAAGAACCCTTTTGTGATGTTTCCCTAACCTCATGCAATCCTTAGGAACCCTAAACCCTAACTACTTGACTAGACCCTAGGTGAAAACCCTAATGCCCTAAACCCTAACTACTTCACTAACCCTAAGTGAAAACCCTAGATTCTTAATGTCAACATAATGAAAACCATAATGGTTGGCATAAACTCTAAAGTGTTAAACCTTGATGTAACCCTAACCCTAGCCAAACACTAACTCTAAACCCTAATCCTAATCCTAATGATACCCTAACAATTTAAAGACCTTAACCATAACCCTAATTCAGAAAATCCCTGAATCCTACCATACATTATTTAAAAAATAATAATAATAAAAATAGCTTTATTATAAAGTCATATAGTCTCCTAAGTACATAAATACATCCACGACATACATTCTTTTAAAAGAGATGCTATATATAACCTTGGACGTTGGACGCTATATAACTTTGGAAACGTTGGATGTTGGACACTATATAACTTTGGACGTTGGACGTTTGAAGCTAAACGTATTCAGGTGAACTCTTCCATCATGTCGGCTCCACCGCTTCACCAGTTCATGTCGGCTCCCTTATATGACGAATCCCTTTAATATTTGGTGTAAATGATATATATACATGGCTATATAAAATTCCAAATAGCATATCTAGGAAACACATATACGCAGAGCATGAAAAGAAATATATTCAATAGTTGGAAGCACAAATCGAAAAAAAAGCCTTGTGTATCTGTCAAACCTGTGGAGAGTAATCGGCCCTGTGGAGAAATCATACGAATGGACTCCTACAATTCATCGAACTCGGTTTAGATTATATAGATGAGCAGTACCCTCAGACCTGTGGACAACAATAGCCTCGGATCTGCAGACAATAAAAAATTCCGAAGTTGTGACAACAAAAGATCGATTCTTTTTGGGCAGAATCTTTTGAAAGCTCAGACCAGTAATGAACTTGATGTGCTACCCGTGGCACTAAACATCTCAGATCTGTGGAGCAGTGTTGACCATTGCGTTGGACAGACTTGTGTGTAGTCACCTAGATAGACCTAGCATTTACACCTCTAATCTTTGGTGAACTAACACATGAACAGTTATGCCTAAATTGGTTGAGATCTAGAAGCAGTCTTGTATTGTGCCTTAGACCTGTGTGTGACAGTCACCAGCGAGAAAAGTTTGTGGGTAGTCATTCTTACAGTACGAATCTCTTCATCTTGGTAACTCTATTTATGAGAATCAGATTTGTGACATCTTGAAGAAGGGACCAAACCAGTGGACAGTCACACTTGTGAACAAACCTCAGGCTCGGAGCTAATTGCAGAAGCTAGAAGCTTTACTAGTGGTGTTGGGACTATACATCAGTGGATATTGAGACCTGTGTTCAATGAAGACCTCAGATAGCTAAGAGCTGTGGAAAGTTTCTAAAACCTCAGATCTTGGAGGCTCATCGAAACTTGGATCTGTCACCTAATCTCGGATCTATGGTAAGCCATTTGTGAAGGAACTTGGATCTAAGTTACACTGAAGATTTGCCTGTATCACCTATGAGAGCCTGCATTCCTTGAAGACTTATGATGACCTGCTGATTTGAAGTATCACTTTCTTGTAGACAGTTTGAGACCTATACTTGAAGTTTAGTGGTGATTTGTTGAAAGAAATTGTTGTTGGCCTTTGAAGCTTTAAAGACTATTTTGGAGCCTTGGAACCTTGTAGATCTTGGAGAGTGCCTTGGAGCTGACATTGAAGTCTTGGAGACTTCCTTGGAGATCATGATGCATTGAAGCCATCATGAGGTGACCTTGGAGATTTTACTTGGGTGCCAATGAAGAGTTGTGGAGACACCTTCATGTGAAGAAAAAGTTGTCATTGTTGAGCTAAGTGCCTTGGAGATAATTTGAGGATAGTGTTAAAGGTGAAGATATTGTCAAGGCACGTTGCAGATGATATTGGGAGCTGCGAAGAACTAGTGATCTTATCTCGACGAATTGAAGTTGTGGGTTGGAGCCCTAGAGGATAGGGGTCATCAAGAAGACCAAGTTGGTGCATGTACCAGAGATAGGGTTGGAGCCCTAGAGGTTGGAGCCTCAAAGTGACAAGATTGGAGCCTTGGGAAGATAGGGTCGGAGCCTCGTGAAGTCCAAGTCGGTGCTTGGAAAAATACAAGTTATTCCCTGGTAGGATTGAAGATTGGTGTCTTCATCTAGGGTTGGAGCCCTACACACTATTGTATTTGATTTATTGTAAAAAAGAGGATTGAAGTCCTCGTTATATCTGACTAATAAAAGTATTCATTCTTATTGTTCATCTTGTGTTCTAATTATAAGTGAATTCACCCCCCCTCTCAGTATTTCCAACACTTAGTGTACCTATGCCCTAGGACCCACAGCTCCAAACAAGTGAAGTGAGGTTTCCTCCTTCAGAGGTCTCTCCTGGTCTCATCACCCAACTGTCTTAGTCCTGTCCACTCCCTTTGAGGAGGTCTGGTGTCCTTCCGGTCAAATCTCTATGAGCCTCTGCGTGAACTCTATGTATGACGTGATGCTTGCATGACCCAAAGTGATCAACCCATGATACCACCACTCTTGTGCATCTCCATCCAAATGTAAGGTGGCATACTTAATAGCATCCACCTCTCTCATGGGGTTTTGTTGGAGGTATGTGTCTAGTTTCTGCACCCACTCTTTGGTAGAGCTCCTAGCTGAACCATCAAAGCTGGGGAGGGTTATTTTTCCCACTGTCTTTTGTATGTCCTGATTCGGCTGAACTTCCCTATATGGTGTAAATGGCTTCACCCCCACAGCATGCGCACCTCTAGGGTCTTTGTCATGAGGATGGCTCTAGCTTATCACCTTACCACTACACAATTGGGCCAACATTTCTATCAGTTTCTCATTGTTCCTGAGGATCTCGTCCATGATTCCCTATGTGCTCATTCCTTGAGTCACGGGAATGTATACAATTCTACCAATTACTATGCATACATGCTCCACTCTTCCATGATCTTGTTGGCTTCCCCACAGCTAGCCAAGATTATGCTCGGATACCACTATAATGTTCCTAAATGGAAATTGACAGCAAATACCAAGCAATGTATAAGGAACAACAAAATGAATAAAAATCACAACCACTAATTAGCACACAATAGACACCAACAAATGCTCTGACCCATTTTATTAATAACAGGGAACTGGGCATATAAAATGAGTTGAAATGATAGAACTTGGGCTTTCCAAGCAAGCTGAGCAAAACCCAGAAAGGAGTCTTCAACCCAAGTGAAGAATAGCCCTGAAAGAAAAATGTGCACTGCCTAGGAAATAGTTTGTTGATGGCTGCCAACTAAAAAGAGGATTTCTACTCAATGGTTGCTCGGATCAAGCTGAAACTCCACCCCTGAACTCCTCTCCAAAAACCCACAATAAATCATCAAGGGTTTGTCAGTCAAGGTTGTCATTGATGTCAATATGGCATTGACGACTTTGGGAGTCGTGAAACCAAACATATCTTGACAAAGTGAAGCTATAGGATTGGTGTCCTTGGAGTTGGTGCTCCTAAAATCAAGGTTGGTGCCTTGGATAAGATAGGGTTGAAGCCCTAGAGGTCGAAGCCTCACTAATGTCCAAGTAGGTGCTTGGCACATCCCAGGTTGGAGCCCGAGTGTCTTCTTCTAGGGTTGGAGCCCTACTTGTATTGTACTTAATTTATTGTAAAGACTATATTAATAAAAGCATTTATTTCTATTTCATTTTGTGTTCTAAATATAAGTGATCTAACTAGTAAAAGTAACAATTGAAAAGAAACATTGATTCATCCCCCCTCTCAGTATTTCCAACAGGGTTTGGTTCAACTCCAAGCAGGGAGGGAGCCCACGAAATGGTGTGAATTGTCCAGCTGGCTACTAGTGCATAACGCTGTAGAAACTCACTGTTGAAGCAATCCTCAACCCATCTACTAAAGAATCCACCCACCAAATCCAATTCTCCCTTCTGGAATGCCAAATCCTTCAGCCCTTTTTCCCTTCGAACTGCCTCACTCCAATGCTTGCTTAGGCTTGTCCATAGAGGTCCACGCACTACCAAAAAAGAAGAAATCAGCCCTCAAAAATGCCCCCCAAACACTACTACAAATTGTCACCAAAACCCAGCTTCTCCAACAAGAGAAAATCCCTGCAAAATTTATCTCCCACTCTCCTCTTCAGTCTGTGCAAATGGCCAAGTTGATCTTCGTTCTGCAAAAATAGACTCCTCTAATCTCCAACTAGGGAGGCACTCGAAGTCCTCCAGAACCAGCTTGGGTTTCGCTTGAAACCCTTGTGCTAAACAACACTCCAACCCTTGCACTAAATAGCTCCAAGAGAAGATGAATTGTTAAGTGTAATAGTCAAAAGATACTCTCAAGTGTTCCCTCCTTGCCTTTAAATAAGCTTGGACCCATATGCTCTCCTTGGTGGCCCCCACTTTGCCTCCAAATTTCCACTCCCTCTCCATTGGTGCGCATTGCCTCTTTGGTGGCCCCCACCTTGTCTCCCAAAATCACACTTCTCTCTAGTGTTGCGCATGGCCTCCTTGTGGCCCCCACTTGAGCATGGGACCTATGATTGTCGTCACAACCCCAACAGTCTCTGCTAACATCCTTAGATAGTAAACCAAAAATTGGGGACCTTACATTTGATTTGCAAAGGACGCAAAGCAAGTCGTATGATGACCATACAATAGGTCAAGGGCATAAAGTGGAGGTCAAGGGTGGTTGTACAATGTCCAACACATGTCGTACAGACTATAGGAATTGTAGAGAAGCCAACAACAAGTTGAGGGTTGATTCAAGGGTTTTTGGAGAGGCCATACAGGTTTGAGGGCCTCCTTCCTTGTAAGGGAGCCCTTGTAAGCTTTGATATTATTTTAAGGAGAAGTCGATATGAAGGGTGGAAATTGATTTCATTTGCTTCCGCTATAATTGTAATTTGCTAGTTAAAATCCTCGTCTGTGCATTTTATTTAGTACACTAAATTTAAAATTTATTTTTAGCAAGGAAATTACAAGTAATTTGTTTATTTACTAGAGTTAGAAAAATGTATCATCGTATCAAAGCTCACACTCTAAAGAGGAGGCCGTTTTCCAAATCTAAATTGCAAATCACAACACATTTATAAGCCATCAATAAATCATATGGGCGCTTAAAGTGCCGAGCACAAATCCACGACAATTTGTTCAATTCTAAAAAATGGAAGCATGGAGTCTCAGGTTTGAATACATATTGGATGGGGCATCAAACTTCCTCCTAGAAAGCAAGGGTTTCTTTTCTTTTGAAGGAAAATGAGCTTTGGGAAATAGTTGACAAGGTAATTCCTTCAACGATAGATCCACAACAATTAGTAGCTCATGAGAAGGAGGATATTAGAGCCTCGCAAGTGATTTTAGATGCAATGAAGGATCATTTGATTCCTCACTTATTTGAGAAATAGTTGGTTAGAGAGATGTTTAAAGCTCTAGTGGATCTCTTCCAAAATGATAACAAGAACAAGAAAATGATATTGAGGAATAAGCTCAAATCTGTGCAGATGTCCAATCTTCACAACGTTACCAACTACCTCATGAGAATCACTTAAATATGTAATCAACTTGCAGTAGTGCAGGAAAAGGTGGGTGATGTAAAACTAGTTAGTACAACACTGAATGGTTTCTCAAAGTCTTGGAAACCATTTGTAAAGTTATCTATGCTTAGGAGAAGCTTCCCCCTTTTGAGAAGCCTTGGGATGCTTGCATCCAGGAAGAGACACAAGGGGAGTCCAAATCCAATAGGAAAGGAGGAGATGAGAACCTAGCCCTTGTTAGTTAGCAAAAAATGGCAAAGGAAAATACTCCAGCATGAAGGGTAAAGATGAGAGGTCAACCTCACAGGCTGGGGAAGAAGAACCCCTCAGCAAAATCAAGTGCTTTCATATGCCACAAGAATTGACGTTATGCATCTCAGTCTCCAAAGAAGGGCAAGGGAAAAACTCATCATCTAGTAGCATAAGCATAAGCTTAGTTGGATGAGTTCACTATGAAGTTTGAAAAAGACTTCTCGCTTGTCCCCTACCTTTCTACCAACACAACCATAAGGAGTGCATGGTACTTGGACAATGGTGCATCTCATCGCATGACAATGGCACGGGAGCCATTTTGCATTCTATGAAGAAGGACCCAAATATTCATGTGAGGCTTGGTAATGATGCCAAATATGTAGCGATAGGGGTGGTGTCTAGTTTGTTCCAACTCATGTCAGGTGGTTCATTGAAAGCCAAGGATGTGCTATAGCCACCAGGACTTAGGAAAAATCTACTCTCAATCTTAGTTATGGAGGACAAAGGTTTTGTCATTATGTTTCTGAAAGGGAAAGTACTCATTTTTTTGGGAAGAGGTCATTGGGGTTAGAGACGGAAATCTATATAGGTTACAGGGTAAGCCAGTTCAAGCCTTGTTACACAACAATGACAACTAATATGAGTTATGGCACACAAGGATGGGAAACTCGCACTATAGGGCATTGCCAATTCCTAGGTAAATTGTCAATGGTTTTCCAAATTTCAGCATCGAGCAACAGGGAGTGTGTAGAGGGTGTGCAACTAAAAAGAATGTGGAGGCTTATTTTCCAAGCAGTGGGCATAGGTCCAAGAGGATCTTGGATCTAATTCATTCAAATCTTTCAGGAACGATGTCAGTGACATCAATGCAAGGATCATTGTACTATGTGACATTCAATGACAACTTCTCTAGTAAAAGCTGGATCTACTTTATGAAGACCAAGGATGAGTTCTTCCATCAATTCCAAGAGTTTAAGGCTCTTGTGGAAAACTAGGTATAAACAAAGATCAAGGTCTTGAGGTCTAACAATGGGTGTGAGTACACCTCCAATGACTTCAAGGATTTCTTCAAGAAGGCAGAGATCAAGAGGGAGTTAATAATCTCATACAACAGATATCAGAATGGGGTTGCGAATAAAAAGAACAGGTCCATCATCAGAGTTGCAAAGGCTATGATTCAAAGGCATGTAATATGTCAATGTACGTTCAAAACAAGAGTCCTCAGAAGAACTTGGGGGACAAGACTCCAAAGGAGGCATTCACTAGTGTGAAGCCATAGATAAGGCACTTCCACATCTTTGGTTGTCTAGTATACATCGATGTGCCAGTGGAGAAGAGGATAAAGTTGGGGCTCTCAAGCGAGAAGGGCATTTTTGTGGGGTGCAATGAGACTTCAAAGGCATACAAGAGATCTTCATTCGGCGTAGGCGAAGATAGTTGTGAGTTGTGATGTGAAGTTCAAGAACTTGGCATCTGGGAAGTCTCATGAACCCTTACCAATGAAAAAGGACAACGAGCAAGAGGCTCTAAAGGGTCAACATTGTTCAGAAGCTTCTAGTTCAGGGTGTCAACCTTTAGGTGGGGAGGAGTCAGTAGCCCCTTCTAGTTCTATTAGGCGACCTCGATGGTTCACACAAACACTGAGGGACGCTTGTTACAAAGTATTTTGTCACACCTCCTGTTCCATATCCCGAAGTGCCAAAACGTTGACAATTGTGAAGTATATCCATCATGATACACCGACAAAACCATCCTTGAAAAACCAAAGGAAAACTGCACTGAGTCAATTCTGAAGAAGGTTCGCTGAAACCCTAACTTTTAGGGCCAACGCGCTTTGCTCCATTGCCTGCCCATGCTAATGGCAGGTTGCACTGTTTTACCCTAGCGCTGTCAGCACAGGTTTTGATATGAAAACCCATGCTGAACTTCTTCTAGCAGGTTCAGGTCCAGGCGAGCACGACTGAGATAGAGATGGAAGACTGGCAAATCCTCGTGTCGGACCCTAGATACACTCGCGGGTGAGTGACTCAGTTTAAGCAGACCCTTTATCTATATTGGCTGATGAAAAGTCTCCTGGGCAAGGCCACGGAGCAGATTTCAGTGAGCATGGCAGCAGCGGCTCAAGATTTCCCGAACTACAAACAAGATTTTCAAAAGCTGCAATTTCAAATGCACAAACAAGAAGGAAGCCTCGGCTGCATTGAGAAACACCTTCCTTGTCTGCGAGAGCAGACAGAGCTGCTAGGCTCCAATGCCAAAGATCTGGCTCCAGTTGAATCTTCCTCTACTAAGCAAGAAGATTAGAATGTTTGCTTACTGTTAGTTTTGTTCAGTATTTATGCGGATAGCTTTTACTTTTCAGTATGCAGTTATATATGAGTATAAGAAACTAGAGTATGGTTGTGGACATGAGAATCAAACTTATATAGCTTGGGTAGAAAGACTCGTAATTTTTTGCTACTGAATGGCTTATCATGCGGTTAGGTGGCCAATAGACTTGGTTTCCCACTAGGCAAGTTGAGGCCACCTAACCTGTTTTATGTGGTGTTAATTTGCTTATTATTAATGAAAAGGGAGGATCTACCAAGCTTACAAAAAAAAAAAGATCAAGTGCCAAAGGTTCAATAAATCAGTCCAGCAGTAATAATGTGCTCTTGCCATGATGAAGACTTAGGTTTAAATGCCACTAGACATGTGCCCCCTTGTTTATATGGGCCATGTTAATACAGGGCAAGCATATAATGCCAGCTGCAAGTCCTGGGTGGCTTATAATTGCATAGAAGCTCCTAAGGCATGGAAGCTTAGCCAAAAGGACTTGCACTCAACAATGTGTGATCAGTGTGTTAACGCAGGGAGTATTTCCAACATTTTCCTACGAGAAAAACAAAAACGCAATGCCCAGTGAATCTGAAAAGCAATTTGGTTTGACAATACCTAATGTGTTTATTTTAGAACAAATACAGGTTGCATGAAAATGTGATATTATTTTCCATTTAGCATAAGTATTCTGAAATAACTACAGCATTACAATATGAATGCTCTAAATTCATGAATTAGAATGTCATTTTTAACTACTCATGAAATTTTGGTTCCCGTCTCAGTTAGAATAGAAGCCAGCTACACTGACAATTTAATCTTGCTCATTTTAGAGCTATGGAACGGATCTATTCCCTGAAAGTTTAGTAGGCAATTGCACCTATCCTACTCAACACTTCAATAAAAGACAGAAAAAGCATATTCAGTGGTCTGTGGTTATGTTAAGGGTTTTAATGTTAAACATGCATTCTAGCCACCAAACACTTCTGATGTAATTATGGATAAAAGCCAGGTATTACATCTATTTGTAAACAGAGTATTTGAAATATAATCATACCTTCCACCAAGGCTTGTTCCACCAACACGCTGAAACTGATCAGGAGAATCAACTCTTAGAATGCCAACACCTGATCCAATGTTTACCTGCCATTTTTACAAAATTGAGTTCATAATAACAAGTCAGACTAACTGATATCCAACAACACCAATAAAGCAGTGATAAACTAAGCTTTCACAAATTGTTTGAACTAAGCTTAGGACTTGAAAAATAATTCTTTACCACAAGATATGGGTACAAGCTCTGGCTTCCATCTAATACTGCAGCATTAACATCTCTTCCAAGAAGAGGACTCTTTGAAACAGCCGTAGTGCTCATCTTCTTTCTACCATTACACCCTCCAATGGTATCCTCCTTACAATCACTGTTCACGATACTCTCATCATCACCTTGTTGCTTACCTTTCTCCCTTGGACAGACATCATTGTCATCATCATCATTACAGTTCTCAGATGATTTCCAGGGCCGCTGTATGCGTCCTGCTCTGTATGAACCTGCAATATTAATCAACTGTTAAATCCATTCTAATAGTTAATGCCTAAACTAAATAATGGTTATTCTGTTAAAAATGTTTCTTTTATCTAATAACATTTGCAAAATATTGACATACAGGCCATTTTTATTTTTAAAAAAGGCAATACAGATGGCCACCACAGGCCAGAGCACAGGAAGTTTAAAAGCCATGAATGCTACCAAAATCACCCTATATCATCCAACAAAAATATAATTCCACATGACCATTCAAGATATAACTGAACATCCCCAAGGCAATTGCTCTTAAGGCACAAAAAGGCATAAAATAAAAAATCAAGAAAAATTTTCATTATTATCATGATGAGTTTAGTAAAGTTAAATTATACTTTTAGTTTCATACAATAATGTGACTAAGTGTAATGTAAAAAATTAGTAATTTTGTAACTATAGATTAATTAGGCAAAAGGGCACGATTAGAAGATCATGCCCTTTCACCAAGGGGGACCCGAGGCGGTATATAAGCCAGAGACCTTTCTATGTAACAATCTCATTCAAGTATAATAAAATATATATGTATTTTTGTCAATCAATGAGCTTATTCGCTCCATCTGGTATCAGAGCATACCATTGAAGTATACGAACTTTGTTCGTTACATTGGTATCAGAGTTGTTCGATCCTCTAGCCGCTCCACCGCTGCACAAAGTCGCGTTCTCTTATCCAGGTCCTTGGCCGTCAAATTCATCGACCTTGTTGTCGTTGAAGCATTTTTCTACAAGAGTTTGGAGTTTCCCCAACTTGCATAGGCCTTTGGCCATAAAAAATAAAAAAGGAAAAAACTAAGGAAAAGACTAAAAACAAGATAAGCAGAAAAAAAAGATATATAGAAGAAAAAAAAAAAAAAAAATTAGAAAACAAGGTGAAAAAAAAAAAAATATATATATATATATATATATATAAAGAGAAATATAGCTATAGAAAAAAATCCAAATACATAAAAAAAATTAATAAAAATTAAAAATAAAATATATTATTAAAAAAAATAAAGGTTATAAAATAATAATAAAATATTATCTGCGCCTTTCGTTACTGTCGTCACAATCCAAGCCTGCAAGCTACCACTGCCAAAGCTCAAACGCCCAATTTTTGACCATCCAATTTCAGCAGGTCCTATGCCCATTCCCCCTCTGTTGCCTCTGCCATCTCCAACCAATGCAACGTCCGCTAGCTACCATCCCCAACCACTCTGATCGAGCCACAGACCATTGTTCCCGTCAGCCCTACGATCCACACCCGTTCCCGCGCTGTTAGTATCGTTTGCAGTAACAACGCCACACAACCACCACGGCCATTCGTAGCCGACCTCTCCACTCCTAACATAGACGACTGTAGTTGCTCAAAGAGCTACCGGCCACCAAAAAAACATTTGTGCCGCCACGATTCTCTCTGCTCGCCGCCTTATCCAATCTGCACGCGTTTTTACTTGTCTTACTGTCCATCAAATTGTCGAACTGAGAATCAAAGGTATTCGCAGTGCATTGAAATCAACCAAATAATTTAGCACTAAGATCAAGGAATAACTAAAAGTCGCATCCAAGATTGAAGGGTCACATTGATCAAGAACGACTCTATTAAGTGAACCCAATTTTTATTGAAGGTATATATACATATGGTATTAGAGAATAATTAACGTACAAGTACTTTTCATTAGAATGCAAAGGATCACACAAAAAAAAGGATTATTTAAAAATAAAAATTAGAAGATATATCAAAAAGGGAAGATTAAAAATAGAGCCAACTTTTTTTTTAATCAAAAAGAGGTTTGTTTTAAGCTAATAAAAGGGAAAGTTTTATTATATACTTAGAGGGAAAAAATAGAGCATTATTATCAAAAAAATAAAAGAAGACCGAGAAGGGTATTTAACAAAAATAATAATTTAAGAAGGCCTCGTCGACCATTATACCAAAGTACCTTATTTTTGTATACCCCAAAAGTTATAAAGTGGATATTAAGGTGTGATGTGATTCAATAAACATAAGGGTATACATTAATATGCTTTGAGTAAGCGAAACAATAAGTAATGTATTTTTTATAAATATTATAAAATATCAAATCTTCCTTTTGAGAAAAAGAGAGGACAAAAAAAAGGGAAGTCTAAATAAAAAGGAATATTTTATTGATATTTAGTGTATTTTTATAAACCAAAAAAAAGGGAATTACTTTTAAACCCTAAAGCTCATCCTGGAAAAGAAAAAATGGAGACCAGTAATGAAAAATTTCCTAAAACCTTTAGTCAATGTGTTAGTACACTATTTAAAATCAAAGGATCACTCACAGGAAGAAATATTATAATCTCTATCAGTGCTACTGAAGATAGTAATTATGTTAGTACTAAATGTGCTAACCAATTAGTGATTTCTAAATTGAATATAACTGAAACGAATTTTGTTGACACAAGTGACAAACAATACGACATAAACAATCTACAACTAAATATTTGGGATTATACTTTTATCCCACAATTCACCGTGAAAACCTTATTTTTGGACGATAGTGACATTGTTTTGGGCTCACCCTGGATGGAAACTCTAGGGTCCTTTATCCTAAATGTGAAAAAGAAGTTTATGACATTTTCCCACAAAAAGAAAAAAAAGAAATGCTACATGGCGTTAATTTGAACCCAGATTCAGTGACACCAGAAAACATACAAGAAATCTCAAAAGTAATTCTTCAAGAAAGTAAAAAAGCGATACAAAATATGCAAAGGGAAGTTGACAAAATCACCACTGACAAAAACGAAGAAATTACTCGTCTTAAGGACCATAGCGAGAAATTACTAACTCAAATTAAGAAACTTAAAAATGATAAGCAATCTTTGAAAAATAAATTAGAAGAACTCATCACGAAAGATGTATCAAAGTTGTCAGATGTAACCGTCCAAATTGAAGATAAGGGAACAAATACCGATCCAGTCAATATCACAACTCAAAAAGAGGACAAACTAGTTGAAGGAAAAACATATTCCAATGTTGCAGTTCAAATGATGGAAATTACAAGTGACGATTCGGTATCCAACTCAACATCGACACCTAAAGTAAATCACGAAATTGCCAAACAAATAATAAAGGAAAATCAAACCACCAGCACTCCTTATCGACATCTGAACCACAAGAGCAGACATCCCAATTAGGCTACATATCTGTATTTCTCAAAACAGAAATAACAAACGTATGTTCCGAAGAATATTGAAGTGTGCACAATTCAATTGAGTGATAACAATTCATCACAAATTTCTAGTAACCTAAAGATTCCACAGGATGGTCAGATCCTTTCTCAGTGCACCAATTTTGTTTATCACTTAAAGGATCATATCGTCTTGTATCAACGAAGATGACATTTTCGAGACAAGAAGACATTCAAAACAAAAAAAGAGATCAAACCTTTTCATCAGTAAACTTTGAGGACAAAGCTTTTTGAAGAGGAAGGCAATGTTATGAATAAAATATATAGAAAACAATACAAATAATGTAAACAATAATAATAATAAATAATGATTAATTAGGTAGTAATTAGTTAATGAAGAGGTATGTCCCTAAGGACATGATCGTTGGTGAAGAGGTATCTTCCTAGGTGTATACGCAGGCCCTCACCTGCACTTGTATTCAAATATTCTTACATAATATATTATTTGTCCCAAGATGGACATTTTATATACTAGATCGACTGAGTATTTTGTTGTGTATACAAACCTCTATGTTGCAGGAAACGTTGGGCCTGAGCCTGTTTCTAGGCAGAAACAATACGAAAATGCGGAAATGCATTTGGTACAGCCTAGAAATGCGTTTCAGGTCATACTGCCACATTTCACATGGGGGAAACGTGGCCCAATATGGCCTGAAACACGTTTCTAGGTCGTACAGTCACGTTTCAGCGATAAAGTTACTTTTTTCAGTTTTTTCTTTTGATTTTTCATTTTTATTTTTTTATTTTCACTTCTTGCCAATTCAAGAGTAATAAAGGGAGCTATTGAAGATTGGAAGGAAATTGTTTTGAGTGGGGCAACCTAATGTTCAAGCCTATGGCCCTAATGTTGATATGCAGTTCATGGTAATGTTAATCTTCAAGTAAAAGTGACATTCTCTTTCATTTTCATCCTTTTACTTAAATTTTTAACATTACCATAAAATGACTTAGGATGTTTGTGAGTGGTTTCGCCCTCATTGGATTTCATATGGAGAAAGTAGAATTTTAGATCTCACTCAAAATCCAACAAACTTGTCATTTTTTCAGAATTTCTAGAACGAACAAAGTTTGTTCTTCAACTTAAATACTCTAGAAGACTTCGAATATAAAGATCTCCATTGAAGATACAAGAATATATATTAAAATGTATGAATGAGAATGATGTTACAAATGAGAGTGAGAGGTCTGCTTATATACTAGGCAGGTGCCTCTTCATGGAGAGTCATGTCCCATTTAGACATGCCTCTTCAACCTAGTTCCTAATGAACTAATCATTATTATAATTATCATCATTATTTATATCTAGTATATATTATTCATAACATTGCCTTCCTCTTCAAAAAGCTTTGTCCTCAAAACTCACTAATGAAAAGGCTTGATCTCTTTTTTTGTTTCGAGTATCTTCTCGTCTCGGAACTATTATCTTCGTTGATACAAGTTGATATGATCCTCTAAGTGACAAACTAAATTGTCGCACTGAGAAGGGATCAAACCATCCTAGATGAATCTTCTGTGGAACCTTGTGGTGACTGGAAACTTGTGATGAATTGTTATCACATGAGTGGATTGCACTGACATTAGTAATCTTCGAAACATCAGTTTGTTGTTTCTGTTCTGAATACGTCGCTTGATTGAGTTGTCTACTCTCGTGATTCGAATGTCGATAAGGTATTCTAGTGATTTGATTTTCACTTATCTTGTTTGTGTTGTTTTCTTAATTTATTTGAAGTACCTGATTTCCTTTAGCTACGGAAGTTGAATGGTTAATTTCTTAAGATAATCACTTGAATCTTTTGTTGCTGGAACTGCAACTTCTGAGTACATCTTTACTTCAGCTATTTGTCCTCTTCTTGAGTTGTGATATTGACTAGATCGGTATTCGTTGTTTTTTCGTCAACATGAATTTCTACATTTGATGCTTCCTTCTCGACAAGTTGTTGTACATTGTTTTCTAACGACTTTTTGTCCTTATTAAGCTTCTTAATTTGTGTTAATAATTTTTCTCTTTGGTCTTTAAGTCGAGAAACTTCTTCATTTTGATTAGAAGTGATTTTGTCAAATTCTTTTTGCATATTTTGTAATACCTTTTTACCTTCTTGAAAAATTAATTTTGAAATATCTTGTATGTCTTCGGGTGTGACTGAATTTGGCTTCAGTGTAACATCCTGAAGTGTTATTTTCTTCTTCCTGTAGGAAAATGTTAAAAACTTCTTTTTCGTATTCAAGATGAAGGAACCAAGGGTTTCCATCCAGGGTGAACCTAAAATAATGTCACCTTGATTGCTCCATAGGATTTGAACTAAGAATTGTGATGCAAATGTATAATCCCCAATATTTAATTGTAAATTGGTTATGTCATACATTTTGTTGCCAAAACAATCTAATTTTTCAATTATATTTGACTCAGGAATCACTAATCGGTTTGCGATTTTAGGCTTTATATAATTTTTATCTCCAGCTGGCGAGATAGCGATAGTAACATCTTTTCCCGCAATAGACCCTTTAATTCTAAATAGCACTAAAGCATAGTTATATATAGTTTATGGAAATCTTTCGGCCTTCATTTCCGTATTAGGCTCCATTTTGCTTCACAAGATGAACTTCGTCAATGATATTTTGATTATAACTTTATATATTCTTCGTATGAGATGCCCTTGCTCGGAATTATAACAAGTCTTTCTTTTTTTTCTTTCTTTTTTAATATATATATATATATATATATATATATATTTTTATATATATACTCCTCTTTTTTTTAATATACTTCTCTTTTTTTTTAAATAACCTCTTGACCGTTTTTTTTTAATATCAATAATCCTTTTAAAATATATATATATATATATATATATTATTCTTATTATTTATTTATTTTTTATATTTTCACTTTTCCCATATGTCCAACCAATTCTTTAATAAATAAGATTTTAATTAACTACATAAATATAATCAATTTTTTAAGTTAATTTATTTAAATAATTAATTAAATAAAATCTGCAGTTAATGGTTGACCAACAAATAGGAGGAAAAACACTAACTGAAAAGGCAAGACGAGGGACACGATGGTGGTCGAGGAAGGTGTGTCAGTTGGATTTGGGAGAAAACGGTGTCAACAGATCACTGGGGTATGGCAGAGCAGACGAAAGGCGGCGTTAGATAAAATGAGAACGACCGACAAGGGTTTATATAATTTGTTCCTTTCAACTTCTAATGTAACCAATGTAATGAAAAGAAGGGTGGCACTGTACGCAAGCGGAGATTGGACTGATGGCGGTTGCAGTTCGATGGGAGGGTCGAGTAAAGTGCCCTGTGACAAATCCCACTAACTTGGGTAAATGGTTTTGGTTTCACGCATAGTGAGTTAAGAGAGAGTGATCGTGACGATGCGGCATCCAAAAACACAAAGGATTGGTTGTTGGCCGTCAGTGGATAGAATAGTGTTGCGGCTGTGTATGGTTTCCGATGGTTGCAGAACAGCATGGTCCAACGGCCACTTAGACGGCGGTTTGGCAAGTAAGCTGGTAAGTCGTTTTTGTTTGATTTTTTATTTATTTATTTTTATTTTTTTAAATATATTTTATTTTAATTTTGTTTTTTAATAATATTTTTTATAATTTATTATTTTATTTTTTTCTATAATTTTTCTTTTGTTTTGTTTTTTTATAGATAGGTATATTCCTTTTTTTAATAATATTTATTTTATTTTATTTTTTTAAATGGCCAAGGGCCTCTAATGAAATCAGTGATGGAGAAACTCCAAGCTTGTTGTAGCGAATGCTTCAGTCACAACGACAACAAAGTTGACGATTTTTATGGCCAAAGACCTGGATCGAAGAACGAGGTTTTGTGCAGCGTGTTAGTGTCAGTCAGTTCTATCTATCACCAGTGATCAAATATGCTCTTACAAGGTTTTGTTAGGGATCTCAAAGTCAACTTTTAATCATTTCATTAGGTTTTTAGAATAAAATTTGGTCACTTGCTAGTGTGTCTAAGTCTATTGCTGCTCCTATAAAATCTTCATGTTTCGGTCACTGTCATCACTGAAAGGTCATTATCATCATCTCAGTCATATCACCATGGTCTTCATTCACCTCAGTGTCACCATTAGGTCATTAGGGTTAGAGTCATCAAAATTTGTCATGTCATTCATAAATCCGACAAATGAAGGAGTAGTAGTAAGGTTTTGCTCAAAAGGTTATGTTCCAAAGTGTAACTTATTTCAAAATGATGTAATAAATTTAATGTTCTAACGCTGCATTTGAAAGGTCCAAAGTTACAAAGTTTCCAAAATCAAAGTGAAAACACATAGTGGGCCACCCTACCATTATGAAATTGATTTCCACAAGCTATAAAGACCATCTTATTTCATTTCTCTCCCTCATATTCATTGGTAGAGAACTCTCATTCACCAACAAGTCATCTCCTCAGCATTTTCGCAGGCAAAAATACTCCAAAAAGCAATCCAAACACCTACGTTGCATTTTCCAGAATTTCGCTAGGTTTTCTCTCCTACAATCACAAAACGGTTTTCAAAGGTTTCCAAAGGGTAATTGAAGTCTTCAACGGCTTTCTACAAGTAAGTTCAAGTCTATTTGACCCCTCCATAAGTTTGTTTTCCTTGATTTCATGGTGCATATCCTCAAATTTACCCATACATCGCATTTTCACAGTTTTCCTAGTTGGATTGTGTAAAAATTCTCCTAACGAGATCCTAGACTCCTACTTCCTAAACATTCTTAAAACCCTTACCTACTTCCCTAAATTTTCCTACCCTCTTTTCCCTTCCCTAAACCCTTCATCCTATCCCCTCATCCAATTCCCCTGTTTTCCTAATTAGGGTTTTCTCTTGCATCAAAAGGGAGGAGGAAAGGAAATATTATAATAAGGGAGGCCAAATTTCAAGGTTTGAACCACTAAACCCTGATGAGTTGATGTCTTCCCCACTATCCAAACAATGCTTTCAAAATGTAGGGTGTTTAGGGTTTTGTGAGCTGGTTCAAAGATCAAATACCATGCCAAGTTGACCAGTTTGTTTGCCACTCATCTTAGGAGAGCTAAGGTCATTGTTGGAGGTGTTAGTTTCACTATTTCAACTGAATTCATAGCAGCAACCACAGGGATACCCAACAGTGGAGAAAAATGGTTTTAAGAATCAGGACTTGGACCTGCAAAGCTATCAACCTTTCATCAAAGGTCACTATAAACACGGCATTAAGAAGGTTTTTCCTTTTGGACAGCTCCTCGAAAAATTTACCCCACTGGTGAGGGTTATTATGAAGTACTTTACATGTGAGGGCAGATTTTCTAGACTATACAAATATCATATTAGACTGCTCATGCATTTCACAGAGGTAAAGCCACTAAATCTACCCTACTACCTCTACAAAAGTTTGGCTAAAATGGTAGAGAAGGTGCAGCATAGACAGAGTGATCATCAAAAAAGCCTTTTTCACCATGCCCTCATCAAAATTATTGTATTACATCAGCTTGCTCAAAAGAACATCACTTGGGAGACATTCATTCAGTCAAATGTCTTGTTGTCTTCTGCTAGTCAATCTACACGCTCAAGTACACCATCAGCGCCATCTACGAATGTGAAGAGTGGCTCATCTAGAAGACCCGCAGTTGAGAGGACACCTAGGCCTGAGGTAACTCAAACATATCAGAGAGGCAATAGGCTTTTGTTTACTCCACATGTTGTGGAAGGAGCCAAGCTTACATCAGCAACATCAGCAAAGCAGGGATCACAATCACAGCATGAAACACCTTTGCAGGATGAGGAGCCATTCCATCTTGACACTGATATGGTTGAATTGAAGGTTAATGAGGAGCATAAGACAATAGAGTAGGTTATCATGGAGAAATATGTTGAGATTAAAGAGCTTAAGGATAGTTTATCAAAGGCCAATTTCATGATCTCATTCTTAGAGCAGGAAAATCAGCAATTGAAGGTAAAACAGCGACTCTTGGAAAAGTATGAGGTTGATGTTGGCAAAGAGGATGTAAAGGGAAAAGCGGTGATTGATACAAAGGATTCAGATGAGCATCAGGAGCAGGTGACAAGAAAAAGGCCAAAGACTAGAGGCCTCAAAAGGGCACTTCAGCAACAAAGCAAACAAATGACTTCAGTTCACCTAATTACAGCAAAAATCAATGAGAATAGAGAGTTTTTGCTTGATAAGGTGAATTGTCATTTGGAAAAACTTCTGATGAGGGCTAACAGAGACAACAAGTTGCAAAGA
This sequence comes from Pinus tabuliformis, assembly GCA_031772625.1. Lineage (NCBI taxonomy): Eukaryota > Viridiplantae > Streptophyta > Pinopsida > Pinales > Pinaceae > Pinus > Pinus tabuliformis. Next base: position 33,031,039 of record CM062819.1, on the reverse strand, counting down.
CACATGGCCATGCATTACTACACAAAGAACAGGGTATCCCAAGTCAGAATCAAGCAGTTGAAGGAAAAACTCAAGGAAACCCTAATCAGGGAAAAAGAGAATGATAAGTTGGATTTCCTTGCTGATGCCTCCCTCAGAGCATAGCATAGCACTTCAAGACTTCACGAACCAATTTTGAAGAGATTTTGAGGATTTTTGGTTTTTTGTGAATTTTTGCAAATTTTGACACGGTCATGGAGTCAAAAAGGGGCACATTGCGCTTTTGATAGAGAGCTCCAAAACACATTTTGTTTGCATATCTGGATTCCTCATGACTTGTATATTACATCTAGCCTTTGGGAGCAAACATTCAACAGGTTTTGATAGGTAGAAATGGCTAAAAACTACCTAAAAATCACCTTTATGCCCTCCTGTTGAAGAGCACGCTGCACTTTTGAGAGTACCTCTGGTAGAATAGAGTTTTGAGGGGCTAGAAGTGACCTTTTCAGCTCTTGAAGAGTCCATCATGTAGCAGACATCCACAACTTTCCAATGAGCCATCAAGATCAGAATTTGGACCTCGGGAAGGCCTTCAAAAATCAGTTCTCCCAAATTCGCTGCATTTTCCCCTGGCACGCTGTGTTTTTCACTGATTTCACTGTGTTTTTGTCTGTAACAATTTTTCCTCAGTTTTTCCAGTTGGATTCGACCTTTGATGATGTAATTATTTGATTTTGATGTAACTATGATGTAATTATGGGTAAATAGGCTTGTTAAGATGGTTTTAGATAAATTTAGGCTTCATTAATGAGAGTAGTTTGAGTCAAAGTTTAAATGAAGGAATTGTTTTAACCTCCCTAGACATTAGGGTTTGGTTGAAATACCTCATGTATTAGTTCCTAGACTCATGGATTCGACCCCTAAGAGAAGGGAGATGTTGTTTTGATCTATATGTATCATTTTCTCAGTCATAGAACAGGTTGGACATCAGAGGTGGGAACACTTGTAGCTTGTACTTCAACTCTTTATTTAGGAAATCAAAGGAGCAGTTGCAGCTATTATCTAGGAATTCATGTGCAGTGAGTTTGTGATGATGTATTTTCTCTGTTATAGTTTTATATGAATGATATACATCTCTCCTTTCCATATCTTATTTCTTCAGTGATTTTCCTTAAAGGTTATAAGCAGAATTCTTTTCATTAAAGCTTTGTTTTGATGGGAATATCATTTTGTGTAATTTTCCTTCTTACTTAATGAATTCATGGTGCACATGCTCATTAAGACCTTTTTCCTCTTTCAAACCCTACACTACATCGACAAAACCTTAAAGTCATCACAAAAGCATTGCTACCTTGCTCCTCTATATATTTGTTGTTGTAACCCTTTGATCCTTTGACCTAGTTACATGGTTTTCATCCCTAATCCAACATCAAAACCTAAAACTCAAAACCCTACCTTAGCCTAGCATATCTAGCTTAAAATATTTTCTATTCCAGTCATCATTGGTTGTGAATTCATAGAGAGATCCCTATTTGGTTTAGCAGGGCTAGCTACTAAACCCTAAGTGGTTTGAGGTTACCTCCTTCAATCTCCCTTCTCAGCCTTGGGATATTGTGGAGGATAACACAGCGGTTGAGCAACCAGAGGATCGAACAACGTTGATACCAAATGGAACGAACAAAGTTCGTTCTTCAAGTTAAATACTCCAGAAAACTTGGAATGTAAAGATCTCCATTGAAGATACAAGAATATATATTAAAATGTATGAATGAGAATGATGTCACAAATGAGAGTGAGAGGCATGCTTATATATTAGGCACGTGCCTCTTCATGGAGAGTCATGTCCCATTTAGACATGCCTGTTCAACCTAATTACTAATTAACTACTCATTAGTTATATTTAGTATATATTATTCATAAAAATTTCAGGATTTGGGGGATTGCGATGTTTCCATTGGATTTTGTCATGTACTACGATATAGAACTTGTATTTAACCAAAAGAACCAAGCCCTCTATGCAGGGGAGAGTCCCAATAATCAAGAGCACCTAGGGTACTAGGGTATGGAACTTGTATTTAATCAAGAGCAGTAAGGTCATTCGACTATGCACGAGGAGACTCCCCATCAAGCACGAGACAAGAAATTAGAAATTTCTCGTGGTTGTTTTCATTATGCGATCATTCATGAGTAAATGTGATGTAAATTTAGAGACTTATAGTTTATGCATTGACATTGGACAATTTTATCATAATGTAATAAATTAGTATGTATCATGTATGCTTTATGATTGCACATATTTCTTAAATGTCCTAACACACACACACACACACATATATATATATATTGCTTTTCCCCATTTCCAAAATTTAGGGGGGTCAAGTTTCGTACCATACCCATTTTGGAAACGGTATATTGGTATCAAAGCATACCATTTAAGTATACGAACTTTGTTCGTTACACTAAGTTATTTAAGTCACATGCTATTAAGACTCAAGAGCATTAAGTTATATTTAGAATTGGATCAGCAACAAAGATGCATGGTTCATAAAATGCTCAATACACAGAAGGAGTTGACGGTTAATGAGGGTTGAATGAAAAATCAAAAGACAATGCGACAATTAAAAATTAAATTAAAATTAAGAAAAGAAGGAAAAAAAATAAATAAGAAAATGAAAATGAAATAGGAGAAAAGAATTTTGGGGATGGGAAACAACGGGGAAAGGATGTTTGGCCTTCCCTTTACCTTAGTACTCTATATATTCTTGAATCTAACTTCAAAAGGAATCTTTGGGGTGTAGAGAGGAGAGGATGCAGAAGAGGACCTAGCAATGTAATTGTGGAAAGGCCCACAGAACCATGAGCCTAGATTTTAACCCTGCGATTGTTGAAAATAAAGATTAAGCATCATCATTTGAAGTTGGTTTTCGCCTTTCCCATTCCGACTTCCAGGGTAAATACCATGTTCATGTGAAAATTCTATCACTGCAGCAACTGATTTACTTTTCCTACTTATTTCATCATAAGTTATTCATGAAATTACTTCAACTAACATTAATATAAATACTGCTGCAGATATGACATCGTAATACAGAAACAAAAATATGCACACATTGACACAGTTATTTTGGACTAATGTCCCCGGAAAAACCCAATGTGGGAAAATCGGTGCAGCAAGGGGGGATTTAATTATTCAGCAATTTTCTTGTACAACAGGGTGCCAAACTGGCTTACCCACAGATAGACAAACTTCCAACACTTTCCTAAACCCAGCGTAGGCCCTACTAACCTCTACTACAGCCTGAAACCCTTTGCGTCAGCCTACTGAGGCTCTGCGCAGCCTCTCTGGGCTTCTGCGTCACTCCTGCAGCCTCTGCATGGATGACGCAAGGCCCTTCTCGCTCTGCGCAGTCTTTGCTGCCTCTGCGTGGCTTCCTCTGGCTCTGCGTTTGTCTCTTCTGCGTTGATCTCCCATCTCTCTGTTCCATACTTGTTGCCTCCTGACTGCTCTCCAGACCACTGGTTCAATTTCTCAGTAAACTCACTCCAGAAATTGAACTAAATGGTCTCCCTCAGTGTGTTCTCCAAGTGCCCCTCAAGCCTCCTCTTATACTTTTTCTGTTGACATCTCAATGGCCAAGATTAAGTCCCTAATCAACGGCTAAGATTAGATCTGGCTTGATCCATGTCTTTTGGACCATTCTAACACAGATTCATATTAATACACATTAATATTTTATTTTCCCTAAGTTTAGACTTAGGAACTCCATTAAAAAAATTAATTATTTTAATATCTCCTGATCTGTTTAGAATTTGCCCAACCCTTTCTGGGTATTGGAGATCTCATGTGCCCCAACCTCTCCACCAAATTTCGTGGCTAGAGCACATTTGATGCTACCCCAAATCAACACTCCCTCTTAGCGAGGACTGTGCTCTAGCAATACTCCTCACTGAGTATTACTTTGATCATCCGCATCGGTACCTGTGTTGATGCTAGGCCTCCCTGTCCAACATCCTCTGCATTGTTGCATCCTGTATTGCTGCCCATGGTTTTGCCACTGCCACTGTTGCATCTGTACGACAGCTCCCTCTACATCTGTGCTGCTGCTAGTCCTTTCTCCCAGTACTGCATTTGCACTACACCTTCCTCTGCATCTATGCTGCTATTGGTCCTTTCTCCCAACACTGCAACTCCCTGTGCATTTGTGCTATTGTTGGTCCTTTCTCCCAACACCGCATCTGCACTGCAAATCCCTCTTCATTCTTGCTACTAACACACTACTTTTGAAAGGGGTTCCTTACCATCCCCATCTTTTCTCTGAAGTAGTCAAATTTTGACTTTCCAAGGGCCTTGGTGAGGATATCTGCCACTTGTTCCCCTATAGGAGTGTAGCTCAACTGTACAGCTCCATGTTGGACACAATCTTTGACAAAGTGACACAGGATATCAATATGCTTTGACTTTGACCTATCATGAAATACTGGATTCTCAAAGAGTTTGATGCAACTCTGATTATCACACATGATCCTAGTCGCCTCCATATTTCTTCTGAATAGGTTTACCTGCAATTTTCTAACCCATATGGCCTCACACGAAGCTGCGCTTGCTGCCATATATTCTGCCTCAAAAGAGCTCAGAGCCACGGACTTCTGTTTCCTACTGCAGCAGGAGGTTATTCCTGATCCAATGTTGAAATAGTACCCAAAGATACTTTTCCAATCCACTGAACT